>CAXKWD010000006.1:103043376-103370804 GCA_964059195.1 Ectobius pallidus | reverse complement strand
CAGTCTCTGCAAGCTATTGAATAAACTCCTGTTGGTCCAAGTTCCCTTTTGTCTTTCCGAGTCTCTTATATTGTGAAAATATATTTTCAATGGTCTCTTTCCACCCTGAAAGCTGGTGTTAATCCATACTTATTCAGAACTTTACCAATGACGTTACTAACCCCAGGCTTGAAATTTATACTAACAAAATTCTGGTTTTGGTTCTTATCATTTTTTATCCTTTCACCTTTATCAGTCAGTTCCATTTTCCTCCAAATTTTCTGCAGAGTTCCCTCCCTGTACCCCGTTGATTTTGGCCAATTTGAAATGTGCTCTTTCTCACTAAGTCGGTCAGCTGCGTTATTACACAGTCTAAAAGCACGGTAGATGAAGTTTCGCCAGATATTAATTTTTGTCCCGGGATGATGAGCTGATCTGAATGCCCGTTTGTTATAAAAGCAATCCGATAACATGGAGAAATCTGCGTATGGTATCAAGTTCTTATTCAGGACTCTGCTTATAACATGAACACAGGTTCTTATCCTGCTTACTTATTCAAAATGCCCCAAATATACAGGGCTATTCAAAAAGATTGTTTGGTTTTCAAAAAATCACTATGCTTAAAACAACTGAGTTAGGGATAAGAAACTTCTTTATTTTGTAGCAAAACTTTTGCGGATCCTTACATAAAATTACAATTGTTCAAAATGTGCCATTGGTTATTCTGCAGATATCTAGACGATACTACCAATTCCTCCCATACAAGCTGCAGTTTGTCTAGAATGGCAGCTCTGATGCGATTTTTCAGCTCCTGGATAGTTGCAGGTAAAGGGGAGACATAAACTTGATCCTTCACGTAAACCCCACAGATAAAAATCTGTTAACCAAGACAGGATCATCTGGTCATCGTTGGTCCCGCGTCTGATCCATCAGTGTGGTAAGTGGAAGTTCAAAAATTCGTACCCAATTGAGAAATAGGTCGGGGCAACCATCTTATTGGATATTTTTTTGATGTGGTTCACTTTTTTCTTCCTACACAGGACGCCCACTACTTTCTTTTCTTACACAAACATCCTATCTCCATAAACTATTCATACCACCTACGAATGGAACTGTTGAAAGATGGATGCCTTCCATAACAATGTTCTCTGAACAATCGTAATAGACTGAAATCAATGGTACTCAAGATAACAAAAAGCTTTCTTCGCACTAGTTTCCACCATATTAAAACAATCAACATCTGTTGCAACAAAGGACATGGATAACCAATGACGTAGGGTTCGGATGTTCATGACATATCATATTTTTATCCTGACCTCTAATCTTGCCGCAAACTGAAATTAAGCACGAATTGCACTTTTGTTATCCTAATTGGACCGTTTTTATTTTGCATATAAAGTCATATTTTGGACATTTTTATAGTTTAGGTCATATTTCGGTCATTTTTTAATTTAACGTCATATTTAAGTCATAAATTCGGTAAAAGAGCACAATTGCACAGGTCATATTTTGGACATTTTTATAGTTTTGGTCATATTTCGGTCATTTTTTAATTTAACGTCATATTTCAGTAATAAATTCGGTAAAAGACCACAATTGCACAGTATACTGTAGGCACTAAATCGTAGAGTTAAAATTTTTTTGAGAAAGAGTTACTAATATTTTGGTTTGACTGTAAGTTAACTGGAATGTGAAGGAACAATAACAAGTGCAGGTAGTTGGAGCACAATGCACGGGATTTTACCTCCTTCCTCCTTGTTAACAACTTTCAATAGAGACAGTTTTAAAAGATTTTCAGTTCACACTTGCAGTGGTATCGGGAAACATCAAAATGCCGACTAATAAGTGTTCTGAAAGTGTAAAACTAAAACGTTTTGTTAAAGAGTTTGGAGAAAACCACTTCTGCACCGACGGGAAAATTTTGTATTGCAAAGTGTCTGAAATTAAAGTGACGGCTGCAAAACGATTTAATGACGTTCTTCAAATATGCACCTGTGACATCCTGTAACGTCGAAAGGAGCTTCTCGCGGTTTAAGACGATATTAAGTGACAACAGGAGAAGATTTCTAATCGATAATCTTAAAATGCACGTGGTTGTATAGTGTAATGCAGACAAAAATGGAGACTGAAAACTGGTACGTAATAGCCAACCTACTTTGAAATTTATTGCATTAATTTAATGTTTATGCCTAATTAATAGGTAATTTAATTTTTAAATTAATGCAATTTTTCATGTTTTATAGGGACACGCATGGACTACAAAATATTATATTGAAGTGGTGAAGCAATCACACAGAAGCAAATGCTTTAAAATTAGATGTACATTACAAGCAAAACTGTGAATAATATGTAAAATTCTTAAAAACACGATCCTGATTGCATTCATGCGATGTAGTAATTTAGTTTCATTAAACGTTTAAAAGTGGAACATTTATTATTAGAAAATACTTTCTTTTATTAGGTCATATTTACGATTTTTTGGGTCATATTTAGTCATTTTTAAGGGCATATTTAAGGTCATAAACATCCGAACCCTACCAATGAGTATAGAGATCAGAACTTTGAGATACACTGCCCTTAAAACAATTCTGAAACCATGACAATCATTCTGAATAGGCCTGTACAATAACTTTATTTAAGGGGAAATGTTGCATTTGTCTAATAATTCAATTTGTTTTTAACTAGTTCTTAATAGTCAATTTTGTTTCTGATACTTTGTCGATCTGCTAATTCATGGAGGATAAATTAATAAGGAAGAGAAAATACTTTTTGCTATTAGCCTATTAGCTGTAACCATTGCCAAAAACTTGCATATTCTGTAATAGACCTACCATTATTTGGGAGAAGCTGAAAGAGATTATAGGCTTGACTGTATTAACCTAATTATGTCATCAAACATGGACCTAATCACAAAATGGAAAACTGATATTACATTTCCTTTTCTGATATCTACTGAACCCTTTATTCTTCCTGAATGTAAATTGTTCGTCTGGTCAGATATCAACAAATCTACTTGATCACTGCTCTACCCCACAGATGATTATATACATCCGGCATTTCATTCTCCTTGACAATGGAGCCTCAGATTGGCTTCGAAACGTCTGAATTAATCCAATTCACCACCTGGTTAGTAACCCGGGAAAATATCCTATATGATTATATACAGTTCTGTGTTTGACTGGAATAATTTCTTTTTAATGTATTTATTCACTATATGTGTCAATTACTCTACGATTATAGTTTTCTTATTTATCTGTATTGTACCAATTGCTTTTGACTTGTCCTAAGGATGGAAATTTGCAGTTTCTGATATAAATGATTAATGGGATCAATAAATATTCAAATTTTAATTCTATAAATAACAAACACCCCTAGATCCACTGTATTTTTTGGACTATAAGACGCATCTTGGTTTCGGGATGGAAATTTAAGGGAAAAAATTATGTTATTCTAAACTTTTTTTTAAAGGGAATAATACACTTCACTGCACACACAAATCATGACATTCTATAATGATTCAATGCAAATCGCTTTCAGTGCTCAATGTCAGGCTGTTTAGAGGCCATTCCCTTCATTTAGACCACCCCACACAGGCAACTCCTTTTGTATGAAAAAAACCCAACATTCCTTGCTTTTCACCTTGTATAACTGGCTTTTCCTGCTACACTCATTTTAACAATTGTGATAAGTGCACTGATGTACAGCCTGTGCCAAAATTTGCAACCAACTTATCCTTACAACACCTTCTTTATGATTATGGTATTACAGGCAATAATTACCGTGATTTCCTGTTTTTAGTTTACTTCGCACCATTAAATGCGCCCAACTTTCAAGACACTGTTTTCAAGGTAAAAAAATGCGTTTTATGGTCTGAAAAATACGGTAATCCTTTTATTGTTTCTCCAACATGTATTCATCCTTAGGCTCCAATATGCACAAGAAATTTAAAGGAGGAGCCTTTTTAAAATTTGTTGGGTGAAATTGGTCTATTAAATAGTTTAGTCATATAAATAATAATGCCTTAAATAAGGCATGTGTTAATAAATGGAAAAAAATTACTATTGTAATAATTCTACTGAAAGCATTTTTATCACATATTATTAACCTCAGAAATTTAAAAAAAATCAGATTATAACATAGGTTCACTGAGACCCCCAGGGGTCTGCTGTAGTATGGAATCTATCAAGGACTTCCAGCTAGAGGAAGGATTTTGTAGTGATATGTTAATTGCCTAGACACATGGAGTTATATCAATAAAAATGAGAAATTGCTTTTTACTCTCAGTTTAGAGAAATTTCTTCAGCCAAGAGAATTTGCTCAACAACATTCAGCATTGAGCAATTTACTCACTTTGGTATCAATAAAAATTATAATTTACTCATAGGTTCGAGAAATTTCTTACAAATTTTGGAGTAACCTCAATAGGTGACTCCAATTAAATTGAGCAACACTAGTTTACTGCAACGGCAGGGTATTTGATAGTCTTCTAGCGCAGAAGGAAGTACAAAGCTGGCAGAAACTCATCAGTGATTGATTACAAAGGTCTTTACACATTTTGGAAAGAAAATGTCAGATGGTTACTACAAAAACTGTCTGGGAAAGGAAATTAATGAAATAAGAGAGGAAGAAAAGATATGAATTTTCTTACTACATGATCCTGGATTTCTGACTAGAGTGGTAGACGATGTCGGTGTGAATCAAAGTACAGTACCTCTTACCACTTACAGTGTTATTGATGCAATAATAAGAAAAGCACATAATTTCCTCAAACTCTCCACGAATCTGAGTCTGCAAAAGCTGAATAGTTGGAACGATATACTTTTCCTGCTGCAATAGGATCTGTTTATTGTACTCATGTACCTATCCATGTCTTTAAGTTCTTCTAATGTATGGGAAATTGACCTATACACTTTATTTTTCAAGTTTCCCCATAAATAATAGTCACATACTGTTAGAAGAACTTAAAGACAATATCACAAGAGAAATTAACTCTGTCTCGGAAGCTGAACTTATGCACGTGAAAGAAAATTTCCTAAAAAGGTGCCAGTGTTGTGTGAATGCAAGAGGACATTTCTAAATCTCTTGTGATGAGGTACGTGCTTATTTTCATTGTAATTCCAACTGTAAATGTGAGAACCTGAACCATTACACTGTCTGTGGCTTAATTTGCGTAGATATTTCACCCAATTGCTTGGAAGTTGGAGCTGTGCCCACAGCGAAGCAGAAACCCACATGACTGGCCAACTCTTGAATGGCACTCACTGTATTATATGAAAAACTTGATTAAGATTCTTAAATCTATTTAATGTGGAGGTTATACATTAATTCTTGATTGGTACATACTGGCTTTGTTCGTCAACCTAGAAACCTCAATAATACATGTACCACGTATATGTGAGAAAGTTTGTTCAACATATTTTGCACATTTATTTATTTTTTGTATTCAAAATAAATCCAATTCAAATTCATCATTATCATCATCAACTATATGGTCTGGTCTTAAAAGACTGTTCTGACTTCCAGAGAGCTTTGTTTACTGTCTGTTTAAAAATTGATCTTCCCATTGTAAATTCAAAACTGAATCCAAAAATGATTCAAATTCAAAGAATAAGAAATCGGCCACAACTAAACCAAGTGAAATTAAGTCAGATTTAATCAAATCTAAAATTAATGCAGAACAAAGTACTGATATGTGAAAAATAATAGATGTAGATGTTGGAGAGTTTGAGTGATGAGTTTACCTGATAAGCCCTGATGGACATAGCTCCTTAGAAATCATTGAATCTGACTAGAACGGAACTAAATAAAGTGTTTGTGAGGGTGTCTGTTATGTTACCTGCTCCAGTAGACCTCAGTTGGCACTCTGCTGATGGTGCAGATGGTGCTGCGAAACAGCCGCCCAGAAGTTTACCAAGGTAAATAAAGTGCATTAGGGAAAGTATTTTAATCCAACTATTTAAATACACAATGCTAAAGTTGTACACAAGAATGAAATAATTTGTATTCGCCAAATCTTGGAGAAAAAGTGGGTATATGATAAGTCTGTTCACCAGCTATACAAAGATTTTAAAAAAGCATATGATTCAGTTAGGCGAGACAAATTGTACAATATCCTCATTGAGTTTGGGATACCAAAGAAGTTAGTTACGCTGATCAAAATGTCCCTAAATGAAACCTATAGCAGAGTCAGGGTAGGGAAATTTATATCAGAGAGATTCACCATTAAAAGTGACTTGAAGCAAGGAGATGCTCTATCGCCTTTACTTCTTAATTTCACTTTGGAATATGCCAATAGGAAAGTTCAGGAAATCAAGTTAGGCCTAGAATTAAATGGCAGTCACCCGATTTTAGCTTAAGCAGATGGCGTTTATCTGCTGGGCAATGACACAAACACAATCGAGAGAAATGCAGAAAGTCTTTTTGATGCCTGCAGGAATGTTGGATTGCAAATTAATACAGAAAAAACTAAATATATGGTCATGAAATATCAAAATAATGTGCTACAAATTATTAGAATAGCCAGTAAATAGGTCAAACAAGTGGAGAATATTTGGGAGCAAATAGCTACGAATAAAGACACAAATAATGTTAAGGCAGAAGTTAAGTGTAGACTCAAATCAGGAAATGATTGCTTTAATGCAGTTCAGAAACTCTTTATCTTCTCGTCTTCCGTCCAAAAATCTAAAAATAATTATAAAACCATTATCCTGCCGGTCATATTATATGGATGTGAGACATGGTCGCTTACTCTTCGGGAAGAATATGATCTGAGCGTGTTCGAAAACAGGGTGCTTATGAAAATAACTGGGCCTAAGAGAGATGAAAATGGGGACTGGAGAAAACTGCATAACGATGAGCTACATAACCTGTACACATCAAAGGATATAGTAAGGGTAATTAAATCATGGAGGATGAAATGGGCTGGACATGTTGCACACATGGGGGAGGAAAGACATATCTCAAAAATACTGATTGGGAGATCCGAAGGAAAAGACCACTTGGAAGACCTAGACATAGGTGGGAGGACAATATTAGGATAGATTTAAGGGAAGTAGGATTTGCAAGGGATGAACCTCCGGGTTCCATAAAATATATCATATGCCTTTAGTTCGCTTAGGAATTGTTTATTGCCATTGAGTAAGTAAGTATGACTCCTCCTTGTTCAAATATCTATTAATAGTTCAATACATTGTAGAATAAATTGTAGCAAAACCACAGTATATTCTAATGATGGAAAACAAATTACTTCATATCATGATTTTTCTTACAAGGGAACCATATGGATTGTCATGTCGAAATCTACCCTCAAGTTCTGCATATCGATAGATCTTCATTACAGATACACATGCAAAATATTAGCTGCTCATACGGAACTTCAAGTGGGTGAAAATGTGTTTGTTATGTTCCATAAAGAATGAATGGTGGGCACTTGTAAAACTAACTTGAGTAGCCTGCATGCCGGGAGCAAGCGACAGGGGGTATGCGATAACGGGGAGAAGCTATCTTGTTACTCATTGAATGTGTCTCCCTAGATACATTTTAGATAATAATTTCATATCGTTTCCACATTTTGAAACTATAATCTACAGACACTGAAGGGTTAGTTATGATTGTTAGTGTGTTTGTGTGTGTGTGTTTGTCTGTGAGTAGGTGTTATAGAAGTGTGACCACTCAATTTGCGTGGTTTTTTGCCACTTGCAGCAAATCACAATACTAGCGCTTCAATGTACTTGTTCTCAATGTTAACATTTATTGTCTACACAAAACTCTTTAAGTATTAAGAACTTGGACTTTCATACTACATATTGTGCTCGTTATTATAGAGAGAAAAAAAAGGAAGAAAGAAAGAAAGAAAGAAAAAAAGGAAAGGGAAAAAAATCAAACTGAACTAATTTACACTGCACACGAGATTCCTCTGCTAATCTTAAACACTTAAACAGGTACTATCGTATTGACCCAAATATAAGACGACCTCACACATACGAGACCATGAATTTTATGAAGGATAGTTACGAAAAAATAAATAAAATAGCTTATTAGTACATTTTGCTTCACATAAAACGGAATTTTGAAGTTCATGTCATAACTTCTTTTGCCTTTATTTACACAGTGAGACAAAGAAGATGCTTTCTTATCCACATAGTCCGCCATGACTGGTGGTCAAACAAAGCTTTATGTGTAGAGAATAGAGAAGCAACGGTGCAGTACAAGCAGAAGCACAAATTCGGGAAAAATAACATTCTGTAAAGTTTGGTGAATTTCTGCGTGACTTTGACCTTGGGTCGGATGCACGTCATCATGTGGGGATTCCCGCTGCACAGCTGCATTCATGAATGGAGAGTTGTTAAAAGTGTTAGGCTGCACATATAAGACAAGTATAGTTTTTATAAACATATTTTGAGGGAAAAAACATTGTCTTATATTCGGGCCAATATGGTAATTACTTCACAAGACCTACTGGAATTCAAACGTGACATGTAATGCATCAGAGGAGGGTATTATTAATTATTATAATATTATCCGCTTTCAAAGTGATAAGGAAAGGGAGAGAAAGCCTAACTGCATGTGCGGCTTTGAGGAGCAGGGTCCCTGCTCTGCAATACAGTCACAACCGACACACCGGCATGCAAGCTAGGTAGAGAAGGTCAACCCCTTCCCGCCAACAGCTTTGCAAGGCTACTCAATATTTCGAATTTCCAGATTCACAATTATTTTTCATCCACTAAAAGTTCATAGGAGCATTCAATTTTTTGGCATGTGTCTATCTGCAATGATGACCTACGATGTGCAAAATCAGAGGACAGCTTTCGACATAACAACCCGTACGGTTCCCTTGTTAGGGTGAACTGTGAATTAGTTCCAAGGATTATAGTGTATTACTATATACCAGATTTTTAGATTCTTACCGCTTAGATTCTATCTTAATAGCTAAACAACCTGCCTTAGTCATTGGGCAAATAAAGTAAAGTGATCTATCCCAGAACTGAACCTCGGACACTTATTGAGGCAAAAGGAGAACATAAACATAAGTTTGGTGCATTCTAAGCTATAACAACATCATAAATATCAGGCCTTAATTATTACATCTAAGTTTCATATCAATACCACATGGTAAACAGATATAGTCATAATGAAGATCAATATAAAAATAAACCCCATTTAGCAATATTTTTCTTTGGTCCTGACATATTTCTTACCTTCATAATGTTAAAGTCACTCACAAACAATGAAACTAATTTAGAAACAAACTTTTATAAAAATATTTTGAAGTTCTATTACATGATTTTTCCAATTTTTAATGTCATATTTTCATAAATTTAATGTAATTTTATAGGTTACTAGCGTGTGCCCGCGGCTTCGCACGCGATAATTATTTCAAAAATTAAAAATTAAGAGCATAATAGTTAAATCATTATATTTATTAACACCAAAATCACGTGGACTACATACCACGATTAGATAGCGTCGCCTGGTAAAAGCGACCACAGATTCGAGTTCCCTGGCCCAGAAAACCCCTGCATAGTGAGTTTCGTCCAAGTCGAACAATGTTTGACCATATTTAGGCCTATATTGAATATCCCTCTTCCGTGTAGGTTGAAAATTTCATACGTATGTGGGACTTGATATTCTAAACAAATGAATCGTCAAGGATGGACCTACAAAATCAAGCGATCACCCGCGATAATTATTTCAGAAATTAAAAATTAAGAGCATAATAGTTAAATCATTATATTTATTAACACCTAAATCACGTGAATTACATACCACGATTAGATAGCGTCGCCTGGTAAAAGCGACCTCAGATTCGAGGTACTTGGCCCAGAAAACCCCTGTATAGTGAGTTTCGTCCAAATCGAACGTTTGACCCCATTTAGGCGTCGCGTGGTAAAAGCGACCTCAGATTCGAGGTACTTGGCCCAGAAAACCCCTGTATAGTGAGTTTCGTCCAAATCGAACAACGTTTGACCATATTTAGGCCTATATTGATTATCCCTCTTATAATAATAATAATAATAATAATAATAATAATAAAATCAGGTAAACTGATATAACAAAGTGCCAGTATGTTTTGTTTAATCAGTTATGATTGCAGTTATGATATGCAGAATATAAAAAAAAGTCAAATTGGCCGGTTTCGGGATTTGAGCCATGGAACTCCAGAATGTGACGCCAAGACGTTACCATCTCTGCCACCTGGGTCAGTTATGGGATAAGCGCATTTAAAGCAATAGTGTTGTCATAGCTAACTGTATTTTAATTGCCAAAGCCTTAGAAATCACAGTAAAACAAAAGGTTATGTTGTCAAGATAACTGATTTTCATTTTTTAAAATAAATTCTTTCGAATACGTATATTACCATAAAATAGGCACTAAATTGAGCATAACTCCGAAACAGGTCAACCGATTTTATCCAGTATCAATAGACGTCTTCCCATGGACATTATAAATGTGTATACCACATTTCATAAAAATCAGGTAAAGTGTATTTGAGTTACCGCGTCTTTAAAATAGACACTAAATTGGGTTTTACTATGGTACCGGTCTACCGATTTGGTCCAATATCAGTAGACTTCTTCCCATGTACATTATAAATGGGTATACACAGTTTCAAGAAAATTCAATAAAGCATATTTGAGTTATCGCGACTTCTTATATATTAACATAAAATGCACTAAATTGGGCATTATTCTGGTACTGGCCAACCGATTTGGTCGAATATCAATAGACGTCTTTCCATGGATATTATAAATGCGTGTACAAAGTTTCATAAAAATCCGAAAAAGCGTATTCGAATTATTGCGCCTTTAAAATATACACTAAATTGGGTTTTACTCCTGTACCGGTCAACAGATTAGGTTCAAATTCAATAGGGCACTTTTCATGGGCGTCATAAATGGGTATACCAAGTTTCGTGGCAATCGGATACAGCGTATTTGAGCTATGGCGCCTTTCTAATATAATCTATTAAAATAGGCACTAAATTGGGCATTACTCCGGTAACGGTGAACCGATTTGGTTCAATATCAATAGGGTTCTTCCCATGGACATTATAAATGTGTTTTCAAAGTTTCATGAAAATCCAAAAAAGCATATTTGAGTTATGGTGCGTACAGACACACGGACAGACAGACAGACGGACAGACAGACAGACGGACAGACAGACGGACAGACATTTTTTCGTCCACCACACAATCTCATAAAGTACCATACTGGCACTTAATAATAATCCTCTTCGGTGTTGGTTGAAAATTTCATATATCTGCGTGCCTTGATATGATAAACAAATGAGTCGACCAGCGTGAGCTACAACATTCAAGCGATCGTAATGGTTTTATGACAAAAATAGCCAAAGCCTACTGTAATTGATTTGACATTGAAATGTGTAACTGAAAATTGATGCTTCGAAAACGCTAAAATACACGTTTTCTGCCCGTTTTTCACTCATAACTCAATAACGAAAGCAAAAACTAAAAATGTAATATGCCGAAAACCTTCCCGGGAATGTACTCAACAACTTCCCAAAGTTTCATGGCGATCGGATGAATGTTGTAGTAATGCATAAAGGACACACACACACACACACATACATTCATTTTTATATATATAGATTTTTCAGGCATTTTTAGGTCACCAACTTCTGAGCCCTGATGATGTTCTTAAATGCATCAATAATAATCAATAATAATAATGTAATTCACGTCAAGAAAGCAATGTTGTTAATACTACCATTGTCATGTATATCTTAGTATGGGCACTGAATCTGAATGAAATATTTAAATAAACATTACACCCATTGTTGAGATTGCAATTCTATCCTTTTCTTTACACCACAGTAGCACATTATGCTTCATATTAAATCATAATGCAGAAGAGTTCAACATAAAAATATAAATATGCACCATATGTTTATCAAGTGAATACAGTAAATAATTAATAATTAATACATTAATCAATTGATTAAAAGTGCCATATTTGTTGTACAATTTATGATTTTCAGAGTCTTCAGGTTATGTCTGGGTAGACCCCTAGTGATACATATTACCCTCCTATAACATTATACAGGGCTTTAGGTTTAACAGTTTTCTGTTCTTCAACTCCGCTTCTTAGAGTGTTTATAAACTCTTATTTATCAAAAGATGCTGAAAATGTAGTCCTCCCTCACGTAAACAGGTAATGCATCAGGAAAACCGATTCTGATTGACACAATCAAGTTTGGGCACAGCAATATGTCATGATCTAAATAACAACTGCAATTAAACTTCTACTGTATGGAAGTCAATTTAAACTTAACACTAACTGCCTTAACCCTAGACGCACTGTACATAACTTTTGAATTTAAATGTGATAAAAGATCCAAATGTAAAGGATCGCAAAAGGAACTTGTAGTTTCTCTTTACCTATATTATGGTAACAGTCAAAGGAACCTGCAATAATTTAGGTACAACTTACACCTGAGAATAACAATCAGTCAGATACGGATACTTAGAGGTATGGTTGCCATCCAATAAAAAGTCTACACAAATTTGCAGGATCTCGTGCCTGCTGAATTAGTCGATTGACTTGTCCGCTAATACTAGTTGCTGTACCTTCCTCTGTTCCTTGCAACTTCTGCCTTAATCTGATCAGTGCTCTTTCTGCCATCTTATTCACTTCTTCTGAGGCTGTGGAACAGAACAAACACTTCATCAGAGATATCATGTAACCCATCACTTATACTCGATTCCACCATAAATATTACTAAGTGAGGTATTGATTTAATAAATGGTTACTACAATCATTCACACAAAATTAAAATGTGTGAAAAATTTTGAGAATTTCAATTTATGTTCTGATTAGTAACAAACATGTTCATTATGTCTTTCTTCCCTCTAAAACTTGTACCGAATGCTAATTTACATGACTGCATGGGCAGTCTTGGGTGTTTTTGAGAACTTTTGTTCTTCCTACTCTTTCTCACTTCTCGCAGCATTAAATCATTCAAATGAAGTATTCAAATACTTGTGTACAGTTCTTGATATCTTGATAATTTTCTTAACACATGTAGTATACTGCAATTATTTATGTATAAGCCTCATATTTTTTGCCCAATTTTCGCTTAAAAAACAAGGGTGAGGTTTATACTAATTGAGATAAATAGTCAGCAGTTTTCTGAGGGAGCCGAAGAGGTTAGGTCAGTGCTCTACTGCATTGCTTTGCACAGGAAGCTAGAGAGTAGAGCACAGATCTTCCAATCTCCCAACTGCTTTCAACTGACTTGCAGATGCATGCACACTTGCCGCATAGGAAATCAAGAAATGCATCTAACCGACCGTAACACAGTCATACTGTACCAATCAAATTATAATTTTTTTTTTTTAAGAATCCTTAAAATTAGAGGCTCTACATAAATAAATTTACATGGTATAAGTACCTAGGTATTATCTAAAGAGACTGAGGCTCATATGATAAATGCAGGAAACGGTCTACACTGCTATAATTAAGACACATAATATTTAGACATAGTTTTATATTTTTTTTATTGCAGTGCAATGTTATTTCACAGCCTTCTGGACAGTTATTAGTACACTTTAGGATAGTGGGTCCTAAGATGACGATACAAGTTAGCTATTTACTGAGGCACATGTAGTAGGACGTGAATGTCTTCCTCCCTCCACTACAGGACTGTTGTGTGAATCAAACGCAAGACAGCTTTCAGCTGTTGTACTGAAAAGTTGTGTATGGAGGCAATTTTGATACCCAGACTGTATGTCTTACACCTAAGCAGTCAAACCACTCCACAAAAGGATGCAGTCTACTTAAATTACACACTAAGGGCCTGCACTCCTGCATTTAGTTTTTAGTAGCTTGCCTCACCTCACTACAGACTCTCTCTCTCTCTCTCTCTCTAATCCCATGCCCCCATGTTGGGGCGAAGGGCTTCCAATTTGGAGGTTTCTGTACCTATGTGAAATTTGTTACGCTTATTTTCCTAGAGGGGGCAGAGGGACAGGTGGTAAGCCCATCGCCTCTCAACCCCCTCTGGAAACTAAGGTATTACTTGGACGTGAAAGGGCCGATAAATTTTGTCCAGAGGCTCTAATTTAGGCTTGGAGTTCTTTTACGTGCTGTAAATCTATGATACGGGCCCTCCAGCTTAAAGTCCCTCCTGGAGGACTCTGTGCCCAGGATTTTTACGTCCTGAAAAACCCATCGACTGCGGCTGGGTTTGATCCGCAACCTTTGGATCTAGAGGTGGGCACGCTACCTCTAGACCACCGCAGCCGACAAATACAAACTAGAGATGGGGAAATATGTGTTTCTAAATTAGCTTACTATTTTACGAGAACTGCTTGCAAAGAATTACCTAGCTAGAGGACGACGAGTTGTTGAAAGACATAGGAAGCATTGGGTTGTTGTTTTGTGAAGCTGGAAAGGGCAATTGCCTAATCCTTGTAGTGATGATAATTTTACGAGCACAGCTACTCACTTATCATAGGAAAAAAATGTGCACATGACAAAGCACAATATATTTAACAATTGAAACTTAAACACAAACAAGGGTCTATGTTACCTTTTGATAATTTTGAGAAAATGCGCTCCAAAAGCATTGTTGCTTGTTGAGTCGGGATGTCTAGTAATAATGTAGGCCTAACACAGACCTTTATTCCATAAAAGTAATACTACTGTTTTATTAAAACAATATTATCTGAAGTAGACAAGTTAATATGAAGAGAGGAAAAACAACATAAGCAACAACCCACAGAATAATACTGGCTGCATAATGTACGAGGCGTGTCCGTAAAATAAGGTCTCCAATATTTTTTCATATAGATAACACGTTTATTGGCAATGGATGTTACATCGATGGAAAGGCTGGTCTTTTAGTCATTTTTCAACGTAATCGCCGTTGCGCTCGATGCACATTTGCATGCGCTGTGGCATTTTTCATATACCCTTGTCATAGTACTCTCCCACCACGTAGCGCAGGTAGCGCTCGACCTTGGTTTTCAACTCGTCGTCGGTCTGGAAATGTGTTCCACCCAGGTGGGACTTCAACTCAGGAAACAGATGGAAGTCACTAGGTGCTAAGTCTGGGCTGTAGGGGGGATGGGTAATGATGTCCCATCCGAATTGGGCCAGGAGATCGGCCGTTAGATGGGCAGTATGGGGACAAGCGTTGTCGTGATGAAAACACACTCCCTTTTTCAGCATTCCCCTTCTCCGATTTTGAATGGCACGACGTAGTTTTCTTAAGGTCTCACAATAACGATCAGCATTTATTGTTGTGCCGGTAGGCATAAACTCGCACAACAATACACCTTTTCTGTCCCAGAACACACTGGCCATCACTTTGCTGGCAGACAATGTTTGTTTGAACTTGCGCGGCTTCGGCGAATTCGAATGCCGCCAATGACGAGACTTTTCCTTAGTTTCAGGTGTTGTGTAGTGTACCCAGGTTTCGTCGCCAGTGACAATTGAATCCAAAAATTCCTCGCCCTGTTCTGCATAGCACTCCAGGAATTCGCGGGCCGCTTCAACACATTGCCGTTTATGGTCTTCAGTGAGCATTTTCGGGACCCACCTCGCACACACCTTGTGATAATGCAAATGTTCGACCAAAATTGTATCAATAGTACTCTTACTGACTTCAGGGATCCTTTCGCACAGCTCTCGAACTGTCACACGCTGATCTTCAACCATTTCTTCTTCCACTTTTGCAATTGTTTCGGCCGAAACTGAAGGCCGACCAGAACGCTGTTCATCATGGACATCTGTGCGTCCGTCCTTGAACTCTCTGACCCACTTTCGCACATTTTTTACCTCCATACACTGTGGCCCATAGAATTCGCATAACTAACAATGAATGTCAATGGGGTTAGTGCCCTTGGCACTCAAAAAACGGATCACTGAACGCAACTCACACCTGGCGGGAGAAGCAATGGGAAGCTCCATCGAGAACGGCTGCCCAGTCAACAATGAGCGTTGCAGCGGGCTCGGATTGTTGGAAATTTGAAGGGAGGAGCCAAGCTACACGCCAGTGTTGCCGGATCTCGCATAAAAGTGTTCCCAACTGTTCCAGCGCCTTGGAGACCTTATTTTACGGACACGCCTCGTAGAACAGATGGACATGTGATTGTTGTAGCTTGGCGCAAAGAAAGAAAGCACATTACTTTCATGTTCGATTTACACCCTTGTTCCACGATTTTCAAAGCACATTTTGCTTCATAATTTTCTGCACAATGATCTCATTTCTCATCACAAGGTAAAATTAAATGTATACGTAGACCTTTGTTCTGCAAATAACTCAATATTTACAAAATTGTAACATAGACCATTGTTCGCAGTTAAGTTTCCATTAATCATATCAACTTCTACAAGATATATCGACAAGACTGCACTGATTGGGTGAGACTGCTAGGTTCTTAGCACTCCACTGGCAGGTAAGTTGATGAGCTAAATACTCCTGAGTGTACTTCTGAATCCAATTAACCTAGAGGATATCCCAAGAATATTTGAATAGTATCTGCCAGGAAAGTTTTAAATCCTATATGACATAAGAAAAAGGTAAGCCTAGAAACAAAAGGTAAAGTAAAGTAAATTAAATTGGGCAATACTTTTCTAGGTCACATACACAAAAAAGACTAAAAACAGTGATTCTTACTTTCTTGTTCATAGGCTTCAACTTCTGCTTTACGAGATCGTTGCTGCATATTAAATGCTTTGCTTGGCGATATGGTCCAGGCATACAATGGATCATACAAGAGTACCTCCAATATGGTAATTATTGTCTCCTGATTCTGTCGTAGCACAGACATGGTTTTTTCACAGCATCTATAAAAGATAATTATATCAGTATAATTTTGACAAACATTTTTATGCAAGGAATGAAATAAGACTTGAGTGCAACTATCCTTTTCACACATCGAGGATAGCAACAAAAAGTGCATCTAATAAAAACAATCAGTTTTTAGTTGACAAAACTATAATAGTGATTTTTCATGCCCTAGTTTATACCCAAGTTAAGTAATTAAGGTCATCAAAGATAATTCATTAATTAGTGAACACAAGCATTGTAATATAAAACTAGGGAATTCCTATTCATCCTATTCTTAAGCTCATAATTTTAGTACTGATGACTAGAAATTGTATGCAATAAGAAAAGTAAAATCAGAAAATTGTGATATGATTTTTTGCATTGCCTTATTATAAAAGGCCCTCTACTTAATATTTTATAATGTAAGTAACAGCAATTTTTTGAAAATTTGTAGTTAGACTGAATGTTTACAAAATTATTGAGAAATATCAGTTAAGAAGTTTTAGATTTATAGTATCTTTCAATAGAAAAAATCTCTCACCTTCTAAACACTCCTTCAATTCCAGATACACCCATACCATCTTCAATATCCCTTGTTAGTCTGAAAGGAACAGTTTCTGGTGTTGGCAGAATATGTCCTTGTTCAAATGCAATACCTAAAATAAACATTGCAATGAAATGTTTCAATTAATAAATCAAGTAATAAATAAATCACAATGATAGCAACATAAAAGCAAAATATTTTGTTTGGTTGGTACTTCAGTTTATTTAATGACTAAATATTCCACCCTTTCTCATAATCTGGTTTACAGCTCTATTCTGCAGAAGGAAGAAAGAACAATGGAAGGAAGAAAAATTGAAAAAATTAAAATAAAATAAGAGATAAGAAAGAAAAGAAAAGGAACAATATACTAAACTTACCAAAGTCAATATGGATTACTTCAGCTGTAGATTTATCTATCAGTATATTAACTAGATGTCTGTCACCAAGTCCGAGAATATAACCAATCATTGATGAAGTAGCCACACTGCAATTATGAGAAATATTTATAAAATACTGAAACAAAATTTAATATTACACGTATAATTAGTAAGGAATATTTTTAAGTAAATTTGCTGCATAGTAAGAACTTTCTTCAAAGACTTCTTCTGAAAGTGAACGGTTCAAAATGTATGATGCTTTGCTCTGCAAAGAGTTCTAGTAGGGGTACATTTGGCACATTTTTCAATTTTAATATTTTTCAGTAATATTTTATTAGTTTGCAAGTTATTTTTCACATTACTTATTAAAGATAACCTTTATTAACATAACAGTAACTTTAGTTTATCTCTATAATAATTTCAACTACAAGAAATTTCAGAAACAAAATGTTAATTCAAAGTGCTGAAACTACCCCATCGGTGGGGTAGTTTTGTCATGCTTGTGGGGTACATATGGCATACCATAATATAACATTGCTTTGGCAAAGAAATGAATGTCACAGGACAGTAAGTGGCTCAAATTTAAAAGGAAACTTGAAAATGTCAGATGTTCCAGCTGTGCCCTTAGTGTACTGTTTCGGTAGTTTGCTGACCACATCGCCTATTTCAATTTCACATTTATCTTCAACTTGTGGCCAATAGAAGTTGTTGGATGACCCTTTTCAGTGCAGAAACTGTACCTTAAGCTCTGAAAATCCTATTTTCTCAGTAACACACCCAATATTGTTCTTCCTTGGTTGAGAAAACTTGCCTTGCAGCATATTTACTACTAGTCGCTAGTTCTTCACTACTTTCATCGCTGTCATGCCCTGTATCATTTCATTAATTCACTGTGAAATTTCCTAAGAAACTCCTATTTTGGAATTTTTTCAAGTTTTTTTAAAATTCTGCTTTCCAGAATTTGCTGCTTAATTCCGTATGTTTCCGCAGCATTTTTAATGCTTTTGACATTGCCGAAGACATCGATTAAGGCCCTTTTTATGCTTTCTTCACTAATTTGTGCTCTGTCAGTCTTCCTTACATAAGTTTAGGTCTGGTTACATTTAAAATGAACCAATATTATCATTATGGGGTAGTTTCATCATGCTGAAAGTACCCCACTCAGTAAAGAGAAAACAAAAATGTCGTCATCACTAACCTAATACCATTATTGATTTCAACAATTAACATGTTTACATGAGAAGTCTAAATGTCCAAATAAAATCAATTATCATTATATCATACTATTAATCTCAGAATTATTTGAGTATAAAACTTACCCTGCTGACTAACCTCAATGACTCGAAAAATATCAAGCCATGTAATACACAAGTAACCAGACCAAATGTAAACAAAAGTAGAATGCAGGTGTTATTTGTAAAATTGGCAACTATGCATACCATTGTACCAACAAAAAAAATAGAAATATACTTAATATAGCCCAGTGCTGAATCTACCCCACTGCCAAATGTACCCCATTCTCCCCTACACTGGCTATCAAAGAGGTAAGTTTCATTCACTATACTGTATTCTCATAGAAGGATTTTCCCTCGAAGGAACGTGGAAACTACAAGTATATATCCTCCAGTGTAGCAAGCAAACCTTTTGCCATTTTGTACCCCTAGACTTATTAATTCACCTGCATACCTCCAAAATTTTCCTATACAACTGCACAGGAACTGAAGAATCAAAGCCAAATTGACACCACCTTTCCTTTGCTCAAGGTTAAAGATATATTTTATTAATACTAATCACTGCTAAATGTTATTATCCAGTAATGGTCTTCAACCTTTTTTAACTAAAGGGCCATTTTCTTTTTGATGAAAGACAAGAGGGACACTTTGGTTTATTGATTATTAGTTACATGATACAAGGCAGAATCAAATGAAAACTGCAATTAATTTTTTCCCACCATTTTACAGCAGGAAGAATGTTTGCTTGTACATTATTTTTCTACTTAGTCCCCTCCTAGTTCAATGCACTTAAGCCATTGGATAGGTAGTTCTTCGATACAGCGTGAGAAAAATAATTTTGGTTGACACTGTAGCTACTCGTGCACCGCTGATTGGACGTCTTCGTCAGGCTTGAACTTCTGCTGCACTCCAAGGTGCTCCTTTAATGGGCCAAAGATGTGGAAATCCAATAGTGCCAAAGCGAAGGAGATTGCTGAGTGCAGGTGTTTTGCTTCAACATGATAATGCCCGTCCTCATGCTGTTTGTACAACCATGAAAACCATCAACGACATATGATTCGAGTGCCTTCCACATCTGCCATACTTGCCAGATTTGGGACCATGAGATTTCCACATCTTTGGTACATTAAAGGATCACCTTGGAGGGCAGAAGTTCAAGTCTGATGAAGACGTCCAATCGACGGTGCACAAGCGGCTATAGTGTCAACCAAAAGAATCTTTCTCATGTGGTATCAAAGCACTTCCTATCCGATGGCTTAAGTGCGTTGAACTAGGAGGGGACTAAGTAGAAAAATAATCTACAAGCAAACATTCTTCCTGCAGTAAAATAGTGGGAAAAAATTAATTGCGGTTTTTATTTGATTCTCCCTTATATTTACATAATACAAATGTCTAAATTATATTAAAATACTTAACATTATATCGGTACATGTGTGTGTGCTAACTAAATTGTCAAAATAGGCAATGTAGTTAAAATCAGTATTTGTTTGTGGGCAGTGAAAAATTAAGCCACTGGTTGCAAGCGATCCCCGGGCCATGGGTTGAAGACCACTGCTATATAGCATGTAGAAATTAATATAATGAAGGTACCTGTGTATATAAGCAAGCCTTCTCTCAAACCAAACTCCTGGAGTAGGAAAATTCTCCAAGAAGAAGTAACGGAGTACTGGATTAAACTTCTTGCAGATCTCCGTGTAAGTCCTCAGTTTGACCTCATTTGATTCATGGGCCACTCTCTGTAAGAATACACAAATAAATATTTCTATGTTTTTGACATTATTATATTCTCTAAATATAATATTTTTTTTTTTTACGATAGATATGCTGAGCTGAGGAAAATAATATTAAAAATATTTATACTGCAAAAAATTGCTTGCCTGAAGAAAGAAAGAAAAAAAAAAAAACTGAATCACGAAAATGAAAAACTCTACATGTCTACTTTTTGGGCAAAATCACTGTATGGTAGGAATGTATTAAATATACCTAGACCCATCTGTACAGAGAGAAAGCTCACACGTCCTTTAGTTTCTTAGCTTTGCAGATCAGAATGAAGTTGTAATGAAAGTAAGATACATCACATGTCCTGGACATGCATCACTTGCGTTGGCAATTCTGTTTGTGATATTCAAGTGCATGCACATTTGAAAAGTGCCACATGTCCATGACTTTCAAACATACTATTTACTACTTAATAAGACCAGGTACATTATAATATAACGTCACAAAACTCATTTCAATATCAAAACAAAATGAAATATGTTTATAAATTCCTTAATAAAAGAGGATTTCTGATAACAGATTTCCAATTCTGTAGCTTGCATTTGAGAAATGCCACAAATTCATGTCTTTCAAATGTGATTTTCTCCTAAACAAATATTTTGTTTTCACTTCAAATATGACTTATCAAGGATATGAAACAATGTGTTTAAAACTGAAAAATACACTAAAGTTATATCAAGTCTAAACAGTATACACAACTAAATGAAAAACTGAATTTCAGCTGTATTCAAAAGCACTATGTAGATTAGAACATAACTTACGGCCATCATCTCTCTGCACTGCTTGGCTGTGAGATCATTAGGATAATATCTCTGATGAGCTCCACCTGTACCAATTAAGTATGTAGCTATTGGCTGTGTATTCTGACACCATTCAAGAATGCCACTTCGTTGAGAGAGAGGCACAACCTAAAATAACCTGAGTGATTAACACATTGTATACTTCAAGAGGCAAATGTATAATATTAATTCCTAAGATCTGCTATATAATTCACAAATGTCATGTATTGTCATGTACAGTCGGTCAAATAAAAAACGTCGGGCGGTATTTGATTAAGTATTACGAACGAGCATATGCGCATGTACAGGAAGACTTAAGGTTAGGTTCACACCTGCCTCTTATCTCTCCATGTATTTTCTTGATTATTTAGTCAGTTTTGTTCCAAAACGAACATGTATAGAAGGCTGTGGCTATATGTCTCACATCCGCCATATTCTTGGTTGCAAATTCTTATAATATTAATAATTAATAAATTCGTAAGGAATATGATTATTCAAGGAGCATTTTTTAAAGATTTTATTTTATAATACCGGTACTTGTAGTGCAAAATCAATAACTTACATTCAACTTCTGCAACCAATCTAGCATCGAAAGACGCGGCCGGCCAGATCCACGTTTCCTATGAAAACTTCCGGTCACATTATAGTGAAGTACCCACCTCTGAGCTGCTCTTTAAGAAATATGGAACCTTCTCGCTGCTTCAGAGGCCGAAAAATGCAGGTCAATTACAGCCTTAACTACACTTTCTCTCAAGCTAGCATTTTTATGTGACGCGATGACACAAAGCAAAATGAATTATGACAATACATTAAGTTGAATATCGTGTATTGCGCTTTCTGTGTTTTTCATTTTTCCCTCCTGTCACATGGCCTCATATGTTCCGAAAATGACCTGTATTTTATGTTTTTTATAGGAAACTTGTGAACTAATGCATTAAAACTTTAATTTTAACTGCATACGAGTCCCGACGTTTTTTATTTGACCGACTGTACCATGAAGTGTGGTAGAAATGGCACCTCAATCAAGATCAGTGAAGTGGTTCATGCTTTCTTCACAGTAACTTAACTCAGACCTTAATTTAAAAATAAAATAAAAAATAAAAAACTACATGGCACTGCATCTTTTAGGGGACTAGGCCTACCATCAAACCAATGTGTCATCTACCATAAGCAGATGGCAGGATTGGGGGGCATGTAGTGAGCATGTCGCCACCCATGGCTGTTAATGATTGTATCCATGACTGGAGCTGTTACTTCTTAATCAAGAGGACGAGTGCACCCTGTTCCAAAACTCCCTACCTCAGAAAAATCTGAGGAGATACCGGGGATTAAACCCTGGCCTGCAAATCTATAGCCAGAGATGCTAACCAAGAGACCACACAGGCGTTCGCTTAGACCTTAATATTGTCATGTAACATTGGAGCAAGAAAGTAAACTATTAATTAACCCATAGGAGAATTCATTTATATGCAAAGCAAATAGATGTATTTTTAATAATTATATCGAATCATCATTATTACATTATGCAGATTTAATATAAATGTGTTTCTGCCATGTTAATTACTGTGTTAGTTTCTATTGCTTCTCTGCTTAAGGATAGCTTACATTCTTCATCCTGTACATGCTTAACTCAATTTTACCTGATTTAGAGGTCATGGGAATAAAAATTCTCTCTCATATTACTACTACTATTATTATTAATTAATTACTATTATTATACTAATACAGCTTACTGTCAATTGGAAAAGATGATTTGACATTTGGTCTATCGTCACTGAATGCACTATCATCATTATCATCATCATTGTTGTTGTTAATATTGTTGTTATTATTGTTGTTGTTATTATTATTTTTCATTATTATTGTTTTAGTTATTGTTACTATTATTATTGATTTAACCATAATTAAATTCTTCTTTCCTGTATTGTATATGCTATTTATTTATGCAGAATCTACACGACAGAAGCATTTTGAAATGCTGGTAGTATCATGTAAAGTGTCACATTTTGAGCATATTGGTCAGTCAGTTCTTTTTCTGAGAAACTGTCAATTTTGTCTGCTAAAAGTTTTGTTTTTTTGCAATAAAATCGGCCCTGGAAGAGGGTTTCCCAATGCTTGCTGCTGCAAAAACCACTTGAATACAGCCTCAAGGTGATCTGAACAGTTGGAATTCAGATAATTGGAGGTCTACTGTACTTTGATGTCGATCACAGAATCATGAAGCTGAAGTTCCATTTCTTCTACAAAATTGTCCAAAATTGGAGGGGGGGACGTCAGTTGTTCATTCACAACTTCTTGTGTTGGAAACTGAAGTTTTTTTTTTTTTTAAGCATTTATTTTGTCATGAACCATGAAGGGCAGGCCCTGCAGGCCTTTATTCAGTTCATTCAGCCACTGAAAGATGTTAGCCAAGAAAGCTAGCTTGCAGAGCCAAAATGTTCATCTGTAAATCTCTTGCTCAACTCACACTTCCTGTCAGAAGTAGGCTTGTTCTTCCTGTCTCAATTCAAACAAGCAAGATTCGCTTTATCTCAGTGTGGAAGAGAAGGTATTTATGCTCATTTCCCATTTCTTCACATAAGATAGAAAATAATCTGGAATTGCCTGCTTCTGATTCTATGAAATTAACAATTATTAATGCTTCAGGGAATATTATTTTCAAATTGTTAGGACATTTTTTGGCAACTAGAGTTTCCCTATGAAGACTACAATGAATGAATTTTGCCTGTGGTGCAACCTTTTTGATCTGACCACTATGCTTGCCAGTCATAGCATGTGCGCCACCAACAAATACTTCAATGCACATCTTCCAATCTTTACTGTGTGAGGTTATGAAGTAATGAATTTGTAAGTCATTATTTGGAAATGAACTGTTATTCTGAATTAATTCCATCAAGTGGGAGAAAAAAAAATTACATTATATACTTAAACTGCTATTAAATTTGTTTGTGTCAGTGAAATAAACCTAAATCATAATGGTTAAATTGTTAAATATGTAAACATAATTTCACAATGGCCTTTTAATTCAACTGTTGGGTAACCTGGAATAGTGTGTGAGTAGTAGATAAACACATGTTTTTCAACTTTCAAAAGATATAATCTCCTTAAACAATTTAGACAATTTAAATTAAAGGTAGGATGGGAAAATGTACGTTTTTTTAAATATTTTTCTCTTGAAAGCTGCTTGCATACCCCCCTCAATATCATGCGTGTACAGGGTTACTTGTACCACAGTTTAAGAACCAATGTTTTAACTATTTTACACACCTTGTATGTCCGAATCAGCAGCTTCCTCTTCATTGTTTCTTTGTTATTTTTCAAAAGAGTATTCAATATTGTAAAAACCTGCTGCATTACTGCATCCTGGCGAAGATCATCTTTTCCCTGAAACAATTTTATGAAAATTAGTCCAATCAGAAAGACCCAACACTACATCTTTGAATCATCTCACATGACTACTCTTTATCATAAAACTACAAAAATCCAATGGATTTATTGGTACTGAATGAAATAAAATCACTGAAAAACAACGGCAAATCATAATTTTTCTTCTTCTTCTTCTTCTTCTTTTTTTTTTTTTTTTCCACTTTAAAACTTAAATAGAGATTTAAATATACGTGAATTTTTCTTCAACACTTATAATTTCCATTTGCCTATTATTTTAAACCAATAAATAGCTTTTATTAACTTATATTATACACTGAGTCTCAAAATGATTATTGGATTTCAGGCAATTGGCATAGCTTTGCAGACAATAGTGGATGTGAGTTCTTGTATTGCGAAAACAATGCTTTGTTTCTCGTCTTTGTTATGTTATATTTGTAAAATGGTGACTCCCATGCAAAAGTTCCCACGATGGATAAGGACCTACCATCTGGAAGACATGGTTGTCTCTCGATGGTCTCCTGATCCCACACCAGCTGTGTTATGGAATATAATAGTTTTGTTACCTTGACAAGTTGAGGCCTTTCAATTCCATCTGTACCAATACAAGATATTTTTTTAGGTGCATTAATTCCTCCAACAAGGCTGAAAGTCTCTTGATATTTGTGAATACCTAGAATAAAAAATGTATAAATTTTATTTTCTTGGTAATAGCCAAATAATGATCAGTTTACAAACAATACACTACATAAACGAATTCAATCTGTCCATTTGGGTACAATTCCATTTGTAGACATTTAGGCTCGGATTCTAATGACATGTCATCTTTTTATTGATGTTGCATAGACATTGCCAACTTGTGGATAAAGCCTATTCATGGCCTCTAGATTACAGAAATGCATTTTTATTAGGTCATTTTTTGTCATTTTACACAATTTTTTTTTTAGGGCATTTATTTCATTTTTAGGTAATTATTTTGTCATTTGCTTCCTTATTTAGTCATTTTCATGTATCTACATTGAGTGTATTAACTTTCTTTCATCGCTAGCTGTCTTTGAAGTGTTGTTTGTTTAATGCAAGAAGGAAAAATTCGGCGTTAAAGTATTGACATGTCTCAGTCGGAAGTGAGAATCAAAGAAATGCCAAAATTTTGTATTATATTACTATTGTTATTAGATTGACCTGACACTCTTGGATTTCAGAGTGGAAACTACTGTTTACCCTCAATGAACAATGATATAATGCGGCAGACCACAAACGGATGTGCCGAATTTCGACTCACCAGTGCCTCAGTGCCAGTATAAATTTCTGTGAGAAAAGAACATTCACAACATTACAATTAATTACAGTTTTTACAATTATGTACAAACTAGCCTATAACTTTGTGTGTACAATAATAATTTTTTATAAATAAAATATCAGTTTTTAGGTCATTTTTTATAATTATAAAGTCATTTTCCTTAAAATTTAGGGTCATTTTATAGGTCATTTTTCAAACAATTTTAGGTCATCAGAATCCGGGCCCTGATTACTATTATTATTATTATTATTTTGCTATTATTATTTTATTATTATTATTTTGTTATTATTATTATTCATCTGTAACACCACTCATTGTTTAGATCTCAGGTCACGATAGTCTGGAACAAGGAATGCACTGAAGATTTCACAGATTAGACTGCGGAACAAA
Organism: Ectobius pallidus; assembly: GCA_964059195.1. Taxonomy (NCBI): domain Eukaryota; kingdom Metazoa; phylum Arthropoda; class Insecta; order Blattodea; family Ectobiidae; genus Ectobius; species Ectobius pallidus. The sequence goes on along the minus strand of CAXKWD010000006.1, from coordinate 103,344,245 downwards.
GGAAGCGACTATGATGAGACCTGCCTTCAGAGCTTGGGTGATTCAGTGCTTGTGAATTTATAAAGGTCACAAACTTCAGTAAGAGTAGAGAGGGAAGGGAAGCATTTACGATCTTCGCTCTAGTTTGGCAGCATCTTATTGCTCATCAATCTCCTAAGGAGTTTATGAACTGGTTTCATCACCAGAAAACATTTTTTGTTTCTCTTTCTGTTCATATTTTGTTTTACCTTCTTGTTGTATTTTGTTTTATTGGACTGACTGTTGTAGAATCCAATGAACTTCATACTCATGATAGTTGAACAAAATCGTATTCATGTTAAAATAAAAGGTAAAATGACATAACAAAGTGCCAAATGGAGTTAATAGGTCTATTTCAGAAACTATGGAGTTTTAGACCATGGTTTCTTGAGAGAGTTTGATAAGCTCACAGGATAACTAGAATATTAACAGTGGACAATAGGCATATTCCTTTATTTTTGTCGAAGTAATAAAATAACATTTCTGCTTGAATGGTTACTACATTGTAATAAAATAACAGCACATTAATATCAGTAAAAGTGATGATGATGATGATAATAATAATAATGATGATGATGATGATGATAATAATAATAATAATAATAATAATAATAATAATAATAATAAGCAATACAGGATCAGGTTGCAGCAACCAAAAATTACTTAAAATATTCAGACATCCAAGATGATATCTCCAGAAGATGTCGGGGCCTCTGAAACAATCCAACATATCACGGGAGCCTGCCAGGCACTTCTTTCGAATGAATATCCAAAGCGCCACAATCAGGTGGCTGGTATAGTGCATCAAGCGCTTGCTCTTAAATGTGGGCTCACTCAAGAGATAAAACCATACTACGAGTATAAACCAAATCTAGAAATGGAGAACGGAGCCTACAAGTTGTATTGGGACAGATCAGTGATAACTGAAAGGCCAGTGTCACACAACAGGCCAGACATTATTTTAATAGAAAAGGAAAAGAAAACAACATATAACAGTCATAACTTGGAAAGATATTTCAATGAGAAAATAGATAAATATATGTCACTGTGTGTAGAAATTAAGGAATTGTGGTGAAAAGATGAGGTAACAATTCCGTTAATAATGTCTACAAATGGAATTGTACCCAAATGGACAATAACAGGACCAAAAAAATTAAGGATGGGGACAAAAGAGCTTAAATTAATGTAAAAATCAGTAATTCTAGGCACAACATCCATAGACAGAGCATTTCTCAATGTACCAATATAATGCTGCATCTTGCAAAAAACGCCGATGCAACAGAAGAACTCACAAACAGTGAATAATAATAATAATAATACTAATAATAATAATAATAATAATAATAATAATACTAATAATAATAATAATAACAACAACAACAACAATAGTAACAATAGCAGCCATATTGACAAACTAGTGATGTCATTTTATAAAGAAAAAAGTTAATACAATTCCACAGTCTTGACATCGTGCTTTGCCACTGTCTTTTATCCCAATCAATAGCACAATTTTCCTGTAACCCAATTAAACTTTATCTGCTTATCATACCAGAAAGATGTAAAGTGTAACATTACTTGCATGCTGAGAACTCATTTTATGGTCTTCCTACTAAGTATAAACTACTGTGAAACTTATTCTATGAGCTGTGTATGCATGCAAAGAAACTAGCCCATGAGGTATGAACTCTGGCAGATTTCAGTATCGAACTGTATAGCCTATTGAAACAATGAAATGACCTGTGGCAGCTAAAGACATTATTATCCATGTCGGAAAATGCTTCTTTTCTCATGAGTAAGTTTTAACGCTTCATCAATGTGTATGTTGGGAGAGTGGCTACGAAGCAATTCTACATAAATTCATTCTAAATAGAGTTGATTCTGTTACTAAAGTAGTTTGGGGCTTATGTTTTAAATTATATATTTATATATTTTTTTTATCACAGTCAAATGAAATAGTAAAAACATCTGCACACTCAAGTTAAAATACCTTCTCCCTTCTAATTTTAAATAATGTGAAGTCTTTCAATTGCTATCAGACATTGCACTATAGTCATTATTAGACCAACAAAGGAGTACTAGAATGCAGATATGACTAAGATGAATTTGGAAATAATTAGGGTGGATTCTGAAAAAAGTCTGTCATCAGATCTGATCGGAACTTAGCTGAAATCAGTGTTGTAGGTTATTGTAGAAAAGTGCTTGAATCTCGTTCCAAAAGGACAGAGGACAACACAGTAGGCATGAAGTAAAAAGAAAGATTAAAAAATGGAGAAGGCTTTGTTTTATTTGAGAAAATGATAATTAGGGCAAGGCATTTAATGACCATAAAATATTGAAAAATGCAAAATAAAAAATGCATTTATGACCTGAAATAGTGAAAAAAATTACAAATAAATTTACAGTCATTACTTAAAGTTAGTTTTTTTTAAAGTAATGAATTACTAACAACAATTTAATGGATGGCAGTGCATTATATATGAATTTACAATACAAAACACTTGTTACTAAAGAAGCAAAAAACTTATACTACTTGGACACCCTTAGCAAAAAAGAAATTCTTTCTGAACTGGAATGCCCATCAAATTGCACCTAGCAAATATGTGTTATTTAAAAATAAAGAAAAAAATTCTTTATTTCTTCAAGACAAACTGCTATGGTGTTTAAAAGAAACCTGAATTAAAATAAACTATGAACACTTGGCAGATATTCTCAAATATAAATGATTGTCTGTTGTCTGAAAGTAACGATTTGTACCTCCACTGAAACATGATCTAAAATGCCGAAAATGACCTAAAAATGCCAAAAAATTACCTATTTCTTGAAATTCCAAAGATTCAAATAAAGCAAAAAACAAAAAAACAAAAAACAAACTGTCCTTATTTAATCACTTATTTCATTATACACATTTATATATATTCGACCTCTCTTTTAACCTTCATATAAAAAAGATGCAAAATCATGCAATGATAATACATGCTCTAGGTCACAACAGGAGGCATGCATTACATTGAAATCATACAAATCAAAACTTACCAACAATATTATCATAATTGCAGTTTGTTCTTACTGGTATTGTCATAGTAGGCACAAGAACTAATTCTTTACCCTTCAATTGGTTTGAAATTTTTTTAAGAATTTGATATGACAATGAAGGTGCTGAAACAAAATATAAAAACTAGTATTAATAATAACACAATCATAAAAATGCACTGTACACGAAGTGATAGTAAAAAGTAGCTGCAATGTTCTGAAAGTGCTAAATAAAGCATTTTCAAGTTCTTACAGTATAGGTGCAACCTAAGAATATCTAATTACTGTATACTGAACTCTATTATGTTCAATGTTAGTACGATTCACAACACAAGTGAACATTTCAGACAAACGACGAAGAGTTACATTAAGTCAAGGTTTGATGGCGTTCAAACTAAAAACCTCAAAATTCAAGACTTGTGATATCAAATGTACTGCACAGTTTACATTCTGTAACATCTGGTTTATTCGATAAATTTTATTGTCCTTATTTGGAACAGTAAGAACCTGCCTAACCAATACATAATTTTAGGATCTAAATCCCATGTCTAATAATAAATGACAGACTCTGACATTCTGAGAAATTAATGGGAACTTTGTTTTGTTCACTATACTGTCTCATCTAACATTTAGGTATACAGTAGAACCACAGTATACGTATTAATACAGTAAGGAAACTCAGTCCGTTTTTCTGCCATACGGACATGCGCGCGCAGATTCCATGCGATCCTACCGGCCATTGAGTAATACTACAATCACTACTGCGGGAAGAATGGAAATAAATAGGAGTCTTGAATTTTTATAGCAATGCGTGTTTGGAAAGGATGTTATTGTTCTGCTATAAATTGCAGTAACAATAAAGGAAGAAATCCTGAATTGCATTTCTTCACTTTCCCAAAAGATCCAGAAAGGTAAGAAGAAAAATACGTAATATTTATTGTATGCCTGCTGGCTTACTCTTGACACATGTTCTGGTGTGGTTATGTTTACATTTACTTTAATGTAATATTTTTATCTTTAATTATGTTGTAATTTCTAACAATAGATACTAATGAAATGAAAATGTCAGCAGTCTATATCACGGTTAAAGATAACAATATTTAGGATGTCGTATTGTGATCGCTTAAGATAACACAATATTTGCTGCGGTGCAGCTTATTTCCTATGTGCATTGTAATGTATATGTCAGGGCCGGTTATGTATACAAACATGTGTGCCGTGTTGGCAGTCAAGAATGGCTATGTGAGCTCTAATGCACATGGCCATTTTGCAGCATGTAGCCGATTTTTTTTCTTTGCTTGCACAAACCTGACAATCAAAGATCCACATGCCCGGTTGTAAGGATCAATGCTAAGGAATATCAGTGCACATAACTCAATTTCGTAAAAAAGTGCACATAGCCGATTTTACAGGCGGTACGATATTTATTTTCTCGAACACGATGTAGGCGTAAAGATGACGAAAACATAATCTTACATCATAAATTCTCGGATACATGTGCCATTAAGGTGTTTGCGACAGTAAACTAACATGACATCATTATCCAAACCTAGGCAAGCAATAGGCTTACCTAAAATAGGCTACTGTTAAGAAGCGTATCTAGTCCAAGGTTTTTCCCACCTTTAAAATCAACGTTTAAGTTATAAATTATATTAAAGAGTGACCTTTGAATATAGGTTTGTCACACTGCTCGTCCTCAACTTCATTGTTGAGATTGTATTTTGTTTCTGTATCTTACGGCTTCGATCTACCTTCAATTGTTGTAATGATTTCAGGTGTAAAAAATGGGTCATCAATAGTCAGCGAGAAGACCTACTAACAAAAACTGTAAAATATTTAAATGTAAATTGCCGCCTATGTTTGGAACACTTCGAAAACAGCCAGTTTATGAATTCCAATAAGAACTCTTTAATTAAAACTGCTGTACCGACTGTATACTAAAAGCAGTTTTGGAGTATTAGAAATTGAGAAATATTGATAGAAACCTATATTTTTATTTGAATTTTGTATTGTATCTTATGTAATATTGTATTATTTTTGTAAAATGATGACATTTCTATTCTAATGTAATATTAGGCTACTTTTAAAAATAAAAATGAGTTATAATTGGTTTTCCAAGAATCATCTTGAAGTTATTAAAACTTGTAATAAGAATAGCCCTAGGAACTGCAGTGCAAGTTACAGGTAAGTGGCATTTAAAAATTGTGCCTGATCTTAACTAAAATATAATACATGCTTCATTGTTTCTTAAATTTAAAATTCAGTTTTGAAAGAAGATTTTTTTCTCTTATTATAACATATTTTGTTATGTGTTTATGCATTTTCCCAAGTTATTTTATATAGTGAGAATGCAGTTTTACTCAACCGCCGCATGGAGCGCTAGTGTCGCCCAGCTAACAAGTTGTCATAGGACTTTTAACACACAGTTTCCTTACTGTATTAATACTTATACTGTGGTAGAACCCCAATAATTCAAGCTAATTGGGGCTGAGGCTACCTCGAATTACAAAAAACTCGGATTATACGGAAACATCACTAAATCAATGGTAAATCATAAATAAATGTTTAATGAGCACTATAATGGTTTAAAAAATAAATAAACAATATAGTAGGCCTACATATCTTTAGTAGGCCTGTATGTATATTGGCAAACATTTCCAATTTGCTACATCGGCATCCTTTAAGGATTAAGTCATTGTCTGAGTCTTAATGGAGTGGAACGGGAAAGCGGCGCTACTAGGAAAACACTTTTAATTACCATTGTTGCTTAGTAGGGATTACTGTAACAGTACAGTATTCTTTTCTGAAAGGATGGTATGCACCGTATGAGTGACACGAGGTCCCGACAATGAAAGATCGAACCTGTCAATCTGTAATAGAAATGCATTAGCAGTCTGAAGCCATGGTTATTTCTGTGTGTTATGAACGAAAAACCCTAAGTGGGACAGTTTTACCTGCATTTTTGTACATGGAAAAATTGAAAGAAAGCTCAAAATGTAACACATTCGGAAATGCGTAAAACTTACATGCGGACACCGTATAAAAACGGGATTTTACTCTAGTTTTATGGAAAATTTAAATTTTTTTAAGACCAGCTCGAATCACACGGAACCTCGAAATACCGGGGCTCGAATTACCGAGGCTCTACTGTACTGAATTCTGAAACAAGAAGTTTTGGAAATTCCAAAGTACAGTGAACTCTCGATAATTCGGACCTCAATATGCCGGACTTCGGATAACTCGGACAGATTCTTGACGATCCAGACCCAGATCTACAGTCATTCTACGGCCATTTCAGGACTGCAAGTGAAGTAATTGTACAAAAGCAACAGAAAAAGTGTACACAGAAGAACATTTACAGTGTCTCTCGGCCTAAATCTCTTCAGAAATATATGCTCAAAGTGCCCACATCAGTCATCATCGTGTCCCAATAATGTAATAGTGTGTATTTCAGACTCTGACTAATAATTTTATTACAGTACTGAAATGTTATTTGTTATTGTTCCAACTGTAAGTTGCCTAAATTCTGCCTCATACATTTTCTTGTGGCTTAAACACGAAATTTAATTACTTAGATATCATTTCCTCATTTCCCTTCCATAAGCTGGACATTTCATAACTCGGACAGACCCCTGCCCACTTTAGTCCGGTTTATCGAGAGTTCACTGTAGTGCACTGATACTTACAGGATCTTTTGTTGCCTTGGCTAGGAGGATCATAATAGGCAAGAGCAATAAGTGCATCTGCTACTGCTGCCATCTGGGTCAGGATAGAATTTACTTCATTCCTGTTTGATAAATGCCTCACCATGCTTTGTGCTCCCAGCACTCTTGGCTAAAAATACAAAAGCAAGGTAGTATAAAATTTAGTTCATATACTTGTAAATACAACAACTGAAATTACCGTATTTACTCGTATGTACTGTGCCATTGAATTGAATGTTCATCCCAATTTTTAAACTAAATTATGAAAAAAAAAAAATAAGAAGTTTGTTGGTGATGCAATCTGTTTCATTGGTAGGATATTTTATTGTATATTAAATATTTTATTTGTTACTTTATCTTAGCGTTTTATTTTAAACAATAATGGATTTGTGAATGCCGTTGAATAAAGGTCGGAATATCAGTTGAGGGAGGAGAGTAAGGGATATGTTGCGCGCATGGGGGAGGAGACATATCTTAAAAATATTTGCTGGGAGACCCTTAGGGGAAAGACCACGTGGAAGACCTAGACGTAGGTGGGAGGACCACATTAGGATAGATTTAAGGGAAGGGAACAATCTTCAATCCTTGTGAATATCAAATGAAACTGTGCAATAAACAATCTGTATTTAAAGTAAAATTGATTCTGTGCATGATAATTTCAATATTATATTAAACTGAATTCATTTCATGTTTTTTAAAAATCCATTGGTTTCAAGAAAATGATCAAGAAGTAACTTCAATTGCATCGGATGCCATCAGCTGCCATTTATTACGGAAGGCAAGAAATACAAGAACAGCTGACTGCGAAGTGCATCCGCTTCAGTTTGTTTGAGTGAATTTAAAATCTCAAAACTTAAAACAATTAATGGTCAAACAAAAACTTGCAACTTGCCTACAATAGTAAATATTCGTATGAATATTTTGAAACGAGCAAAGCGAGTTTCATAAACACAATCATATCTGAATAAAACCATTATAGGCTTGTTCCATAATGTACTATTGTATTTGTTATGATACCAGGCACAGACATGAACTGGACTTGCCAAACAACAGTCTAAGTAAGAGTAATAACAGTCATACTTACCAACAACTAAAACGATTCAACAAGCTTCCTTCCGAGATAAAAGAACTTCCACTAAAATCCTTCAATTGGAAAGTTAAAAAGTGGTTCAAATTAAAAGCTTTTTACTCACCACAAGAGTACTTGGAGTGCGATATGCGGATTTCAGAATTTAGGTAATTCTAAATGAGCACCTCTAGTTTAGATTATTAATTCTGATTATTATAACTGTTATTATTCTCTTATTATTATTCTCTTATTTTTATTGTGGAATATATGTTGTTTGAATCAGTTCCTACTTTTAGATTACTTATATTTTTGATTATTCTTAATTATTTCAACTATTGTACTTAGACCTAAGTGACGAAACCTATTGCTTATGTAAGCTTAAAGGTGAACGAAACCTATTGCTTATGTAAGCTTAAAGGTGAATAAAGATTATGATTATGATGATAACATGCTGTATGGTATTTGCTGCATTTGGGCTAAAACTATATTTTTCTTCGACCACGCTATAATATGCTTATTATGTGTGACATAACAGTGACATAATGATCCTCATTTTGACACTGTTTTCTGTTTCGAAAGTAGTGTGGTTTGATTATTGGTGAACACGGAACGATCTTGAAACTTTCAGACTAGCAACTGGAAACTGTGTAATGCAATGTATTTAAAATAAAATCAATTCTGTTCATGTCAGTTTTAATATCATCCTGAAATGAATTCATTTCGTGTTGTAAAATTCTGTTGGTTTCAAGAAAAGGAGCAAAAAGGAGCTTCAATTTGACTGACATTATGTGCTGCTATCTATCGAAGAAGATAAGAATTACTACAATCAGCTGATGTGAAGGTCAACGTGCTGTTTGTTTGAGTGAATATAAAATCTCAAAACTTACACATTTAGACTAATTATGGTTGAATAAAATCAGTCGTATGCAACTTGCCTATAATGGTATTTAAGATACCTGTATGATAATTATTAGGGATGGGTCCTCGATACTCTCGATACGTGCACGGTATCGGCATCGAGCGATACTTCAGAAAACTCGCTCGATACTTTTTCGATACTTTGGTAATTCTGCAATTTAAGGAAATGCGGTTTCTCTTTCTGCTTTTAGTAGTTTACTAAATATAGCAAATACTTCTATTTCTCCTTGAAATGGAGAAATCCACTCTGTGACTTTTGTCTAGTCATAAATAAAGACTTTCTGACTTTTAAAATCCAAACAGAAGAGATTTTTAACTGTTTCATTTCCTGTCAAACGTTTCAATAACAACCAACAAGCAAGCTGACTGTCCAAACTCCATTGTAATTAAAAAAAACTTGTAAGTGGACTGTTTCAAAAACTAATTTTAGCTTTAATGTAGAGTTTAAAAATAATTATAGGCTACTGATAGGGTGGCCATTTCTAAAATGTCAGAAAGGAGGACACTTCTTCGGTAATCTAGCATAGTATAAAACTTCGGGCAAGGATGGCTGGACAGGTATAACCCTGACTAATTTTACTTAATAACTGCATTTATATAAAATAAATGATTATACACTGCTTTACTGCTTTTTGAAATGTACTGAAATTCTTTGACCCACTGAGGATTAAAAGAAGTCTTTCGTTTTGGCATTCTGGTAATTGAAGAAAAACACGGCAAACTGCAAAGAATGTACAATACAAATGGAGACTTGAACAACAATCAACAGTACGGCCAACGCCACGTACTGCACCAAACAAAATGTGATAGTACGCTATCATCGTATGGACAAGCGTGCCAACGTTAGGAATAGATTCAGATTTTTCCGCGGCACCAACTAAACAAATGATAGTATCGACAAGCGTGCCAACCTTAGGAGTGGCAGGAACATAAGGGAAAATACAAATTTTATTAATACGCTTTACCGATCCATCAGAGTCTCGAAAAGGAGGACAAATCAACGTCCGGCATAAAGCTGCGCCGGATGGAGGACTGCTTAGCAAAAAGCCTTACAGTCCGGCCAAAAGCCGGACGTCTGGCCACCCTAGCTACTGATGATATTAAATTTTCTCTCATTAAATATGCATACTTAATTAATTTAGTTGGTATTACACAGTTCTCTCAACTTTTAATTTTTAATGTATCTATGTATCGAGTATCGAGGAAAAAATTATGTATCGGTATCGAGCATCGAGAAAATCTGGTATCGACCCATCCCTAATAATTATGAAACTCGCATTGTTTGTTTCCTAAACATACTCGTACCTTAATAAATGTCAATAGAGGTTTATTGTATATGTACTATTTTCATTCTCCGCTCTCTTTTCTTCATATAATATTCCTTATTGTTTAAAATTTGTTTTAAGTGTTTATGTTTGAAGATATCTACTGGAATACTGGCCAGGGCAAGAACCAATAGACATCTTTTGTAATTTTTTCCTTAATACTCAAACAATTATAACTAATATTTTGAACTAGACCTACTGTATTTTTCAGACTATAAGATGCTTTGGACCATAACAACACACCTTGATTTTAGGATGGAAACTTAAGGGGAGGGGGAGAAATTTAATGTGATTCTAAACAAATTTTTTTTAAAGGGAATTGCAAACACAAACCATAACAATTTCTACAATGGAATCAGTGCAAATCATTTTCAGTGCTCAGTGTCATGGTAAATGTAATAAGGAACAAGGCCTTCATTTAGACCATCCCATAGAGACAACTCTTTTTGTAAATGAAAGAACCCAACATTACTTTCTTTTCACACTGTATACCTGAATTCTCACTACCCTCTATTTACAATTGTGACAAGTGCACTTATGTACAGTCTGGGCTACAATTTGCAACTACAGTAAAACCCCTTTTTACATTCCTGTCATTTACATTTTCCTGACTTTTACATCATTTTCTGCTGGACCCATCTTTTATCCTATTCCGATAATACATAGTGTTCCTGTCATTAACAACTTTCAAACAGTTGCATTTCCTGCCATTTACACATTTTCTTCATTGGCAACATTGGTTTTCGACGAAGAACTGCTTTCCCTTAACAAAATTTTGTGCTATGTTGCCAACTCTCTTAGACGCAGTTTTTATTTGTGTTAGTCCAGGTGAAGTTAGTTTTCTTCTGTGCGGGTGCAATTTACTGCTTTTTAATGTATTGTAGTTATTCAAATAGCATAATTCATCGTAATTTGAATCATTGCCAGTGTTTTTGTTTTGCATGATTTTTGGTGGTATCATGAAGTTGAAATAAAACAATAGAAAATGCATTTCTTTGCAATGTGCAACATATTTTGTATAGATAATGTAAGTGTACATAGGTATCTATATTTATTTTCAAGTATTAAATTTTGCAATATATATAATTACAGCTATTACACTTCCTGCAATTTACACTTTCCTGCCATTTACACTTTTTTGAATCAGTCCCTTGAAAAGTGTAAAAAGGGGGTTTTACTGTAATTGTTATATTATAATACCTTGTTTATGATTATGGTATTAATGTTAAGTTTACTTCAGACCATTAAATGCACCCAACTTTTAACATTCTGTTTTCTAGGTAAAAAAGTGCCTCTTATAGTCCGAAAAATACGGTACTTGATTTGTGATGTTTTATAAAAAAGAAGTTTAAATTTTCAGTAATCATGTCAAATTATGTTATACTTTGAGAATGTTAAACGATATACAGTATTTATACCTCTAAATTGACTCCTTTCTTTGAGCCTCCAGTATAATCCTTATCTTTGTGGGAGTTTGCAAGAGCTAGAATCACTGGCAATGTGTGATGCGGATGTTCAACTGCACAGCGTTCTGGGGAGAGAGGAAAAAAAGAAAATATAAATATACATATGCAGTATTAAACATGAAAGTTGATGATGAAGCAAGGAAATCATACAATATACCATATGACTAGAGACTTTCACAACTGATAATGGATGAGTCTCTTGGGCTTCCAATTGGGTGAATGGATTTAGTAATTCTGAGCACTTAGCTCCTACTAGCTTTGGAAGGATGTGAGCTAGTCGGAAAATATAGGTTATTATCAGGGCCCGGATTCTGATAACCTAAAATTGTTTGAAAAATGACCTATAAAGTGACCCTAAGTTTCAAAGAAAATGACTTAATAATTATAAAAAATTACCTAAAAATTGATATTTTATTTATAACAAATTATTATTGTGCACACAAAGTTATAGACTAGTTTGTACATAACTAGGAGGTGCCCGTGGCTTCGCCACGATAATTCTTTTAAAAATTAAAAATTAAGAGTATAATAATTATTAAAGCATTATATTTATTAACACTTGCACACGAATCATTCATAAACTAAGCCATTAATAACTAATGAAACAGCTAAAATTCCTGCTTTAGAGTACATTCCACGGCATGAAAGCGCCCTCTGGGAAAACTATATCAGAATCGATTATGCAGTTCCAAAGAACCTGTGAACACATAATACATATTGTTTCTCAGCTGTTTATTGACATGAATATGATGTGAATTTTATTTTATCAATTCAGTGTAATTTTCAGAAATTATATAATGTTTCAAGGGAAGGAATGGTTTGTTTGGATTATTATTATCAGCGATATTTCAGGAGATAAAACCATCAATATTTTACAGCTGTTGCCCCCGGCTTCGCCCGCCATTATTCATTGACTCCAGGATTTTTAAGAAAATTACACTGGTATATTATTAAAAATGTTTGTGGTTCAGAGCTATGAAAATTGTAAGTAAAAATAAAATTAGAATATTTGTTCATTGTGTTCATTTCACTTAGGCCTTATATAATAAAGAAACGGTTTTCCTTCCTAATTTTGCAGTCGTCATGAAAGTTTAGACTGCGAGAGACGAACATCGCCGACTATACCCGATGTCTCACGAAGTGGGCGAGCGAGCAAGCACGCTATTTAGGGCCGTTGAATTGTATAAGAGTAGATTGTAAAAACTGTAAATAACTGTAATGTTGTGAATGTTCGTTTCTCACGGAAATTTATACTGGCACTGAGTCACTGGTGAGTCAAAATTTGGCACATCCTTTTGTGGTCTGCCGGATTATATTGTTGTTTATTGAGGGTAAACAGTAGTTTGCACTCTCAAATCCAAGCAGGTGGCAGACTCCGGTGCCAAGACAATCTAATAACAATAGTAATATAATACAATATTTTGGCATTTCTTTGATTCTCACTTCCGACTGAGACATGTTAACACTTTAATGCCGAATTTTTCCTTCTTGCATTAAACAAACAACACTTCAAAGACAGCACCGCTAGCAACGAAAAGAAAAGTTAATACACTCAATGTAAATACACGAAAATGACTACATAAGGAAGCAAATGACACGAAAATGACAAAATAATTACCTAAAATTGAAATAAATGCCCTAAAAATATAAAATTGCATAAAATGACAAAAAATGACCTAATAAAAATGCATTTCTATAATCTAGAGGCCATGATTAGGATTTATCCACAACTTGGCAATGTCTATGCAGCATCAATAAAAAGATGACATGTCATTAGAATCCAGGCCCTGGTTATTATATACATGGGAGGTCTACTGGCAGTGGGCCAATACAGAAGCAGGACAGGGTTAAGATGAATGGCCAGCTCCCATTGTCTCATGTTCTTGGTTGGACAATGCCTGCTTAGAATATTCAGTGCCAGTTTTCAGGTTTAAAAGAATGTTATAAACAAATGATCAAAAAGTGCAGGCAAACAAAATCAAAGTACTCAACAATTAGGTGCATTTTGTTCCCAAAAACCACTTTCTGCTCATAAGCTGTAAACGAATGCAAAAATTAAAATCATTTGAGGTGCATTCCATCCATTTATATTAAAATTTCAGATTTATGAATGCTGTATATTTGGCTGGGCATCGCGCACAAACAGTTCTTATTATTATATAGACTATTCCACTCATATGCCGTGTGTTCGATATTGACCAATAACATTTAGCATTCCTCAGATACAGACCAATCACGATCGTTTATCTTATAAAATGCTTGCTATTAATATGAGGAAGGGCTTTTATCTGATAAAATCGTCAGCTCATTACTGGACACGTAAACATCAATGTGCCATGATTAATACGTCACATGCTGTCACTAAGCAGCACGAAAACAGATTATCTTATACAACATAACTCGTTTGGAAATTGAAATAATATAACTGTGCATTAATTAAAAACACAATTTTGATTCGGTGCAAGCCAGTTCGTGTGCTTTCATTCTATTCTGCTGTTAGCTTACCTGAATTAAGTTAACTATGTCTTATATGCACCATTGGTAGCAATGGTCACCATATGGTAACTCAAATCGATTCGTGGATGGTTGATTCATAGTATGCCATGATCTCGCAGTTGTTAGTTTTTTTTTTATGTAACAAAGCAAGAAAGTAATTAATATTTGTATAATCCATTACATTTTTATTCATTAAATAGTCTTAATAAATCCAACTCAAGTTGAAGAGTTTCATCAGATAAATTCTACCTATTGATAAACTCGTAAACTCTCGTGGGATTACCTATGATAAATCTATACAATACACAACATTTTCTACAGGAATCTATTTTATCTAATATGGCTATAATTTTAAATTGTGAAACATAGAATATACAACTGTCAGATTAGGAAATTACCTAGCAAGTCATTTAATTGTTTGGTGAAGGAAACATCGATTCTGTTACTTATGTGTGGTGCTAACTGTGGAACAACAGGCAGAAACTTGTAGCTTGGTATATGATACAGATGTTCATCCATGACTGTTGATACATCCCTATGTTCAGTGTTCTCCAGCCAAAGAGATGTGAGACGGAATACTTGCAAGCTATCCACTCCGCTGTGTTCCAAACTCATCAAATAATTCCTAAAACAAATTTTAAGCAGGTAAACTTATGAAAATGAATAGCAATTTTGGCATGTGAATGTTCAGAAGAGTGTGCCAAATCACTAGAATGCACTATAACTGTATCCAAGCTTTAAATAATTATTACTGTAGAGTGTTTATTTTATGAATATAACCAAGGTTTGAGAACATATCTTTCTGTAGTGCAGTTACAAAGAAACAATAGTATCAACAAAAAGAAATAAAGAAGAGCATAAAGCATTCATCAAGTAAAATTATCATGGGGCACTAAGTTTGGAAACGATGTTAATTTCCGTGCAATAGCTGTTTTCCATAAATTACAACCCTAACACATGGATAAAAATCCTCACATTTCACATAAGGCATTATGATATTAATCTTATATCACCATTTTTGAGGCAACACATTTTTTATACATCAGTAGCAGTGAAAAGGTTAAAATTATAAACATCAGTGGTTACTGTAAATTGATCCTCAAGTGTATGCAGATATTGACAACTTTACCTATTCTAGATACCGATAATGGGCGATTTTGTATCTAATGTTACGTTATTTAAATTCAGCAGAAGTATTCAAAAAGTGGCTTTTCCTTTCCTTTGTCTACCGAGTTAGATTTGTTCCATCAATTTAAAACTTCAGTATTACAGGGTAAATATTTATAAATTCTCAAAATATTTACTCCTCACACAAGGTTTCTTAAAAGAGAGTTAAATACATTGTTCTTATAGTAACCATGCTGGGACTTCAAATTCTATTAATTAGGATGGGGTTTTAATCTATAAATCCTGCATACTTAGCTCAGATGCGGGTTCTTTTCCCCCCTAGAGCTATCCTCCAAAAGGAGAGGCCATTGCCCACAAGGGATTCAAAGGCTGTTTTTTATTTTTTTATTTATTTAATCTATAAGTTCAAGATTCCTCAATAGATTGTGGTACTTACTTCAGAGCTAGTTTGAGATACATATCCTTATCCTTCTCAGTATTCTCAATCTCCTTTTCTTCAATAAGGCTTGTTCTTTCATTCATTTTTATTTTCCTTTCTTCATCCATAGTTCGTTGCTTTTGCTGCTTTAGTTTATCTGCTTCCTCTCTTGCTTTTCTCATGTACTGTTTTTTAATTTCAAACGATGATGATTTGAGAAGTGAATTTAGTTGCTGATACTGCGCATCCATAAATCTGGCTAGGGACATGTATGCTTCAAGGCGAGATTCTCCTGTATAATTCATACTTTCCAGAATATTCTGTACTTTTGTGAAGTACCTATCTACTATTGCCTGTGTACAAAATAAATGCATTAGATGTATAGAATACGTAGACTAGTAACTAGTTATGTACATTTTAATAGTTAATGTAAACAATATCAGTACTATTATAGAAGAGGCTCAATTCTCCATTCAAAATTGTACCTTGAACATGTCAGATTGGGATTGGAATATGGATATAACTGGGTGTGAGATTATGAACTTCCCACTTTTAATTCCAAATTTCCCACAATTTATTTTGTCATATTGTGCACAGAGAATGTTACATGGCTTCCAGATAATAATAAGAATTACGCAAACGCGCACAATGTGCATTATCTTTCCAGATAAGCCAAGTAATATTCCCTATGCACAATATGGCAACATAAAGTGAGGGAAATTCAAAATTAAGTGCGGGAAATTATGAATTATTTAAAATGCTTTAAAATCTAAGATCTTCCTTTTTACTGTTTCCTTTGAGAAAAATTATCCTGCTTAAGATTGTTTCAGTTAACATTGCTATTTTAAGAACCTAAACCCAGTGAGGACTGTAGGTTCAATGTCTACCCTCCACAAAGGTCCATGAATGATGAATAAGGGAATGATAGCAAACTTGATGTCTATGACTAAAAATATGTTAATAGGAGATAAATATTATGAAATGGAAATGGCAATGGTAATCCACATGTAAAGTTGAAGAGAATATAAAATCAGAAAGCATAAAAGCTTGAATATTTTTGTAACATTGTTAGGGACAATAAGTTGGAATTTTAAATTTATTATGCAAAAGGCAGAATTTAAATGTAAAATCGAAGTTTCACAATATACTGAACTTAGACATATTCAAAATTAGGTATATTTGCATATGATTACTATATCTATTGAATATAAATACATATCCCAGAATAAGTTGACAAATACATTCACCTTATACCCTCAATTTTTACTTATAAATGAAATGCATAAGCCACTTGGGATACTCTGAAGTTAAATAACACTGAGTACTAGTCGTAGTATATAAAATCACCATGCAGCAGTTGCAGCACTAGTTCTTAATAGTTGTATGTAGAAGGTCAACAACCGTAATATATAAAAAGATTACAATAACAGCAGTTGCACAATTGTTATTTATGGGAAGTCACTATGTAGCAGTTGTATTGTGTATGTGTTAAAATTATATTATGCACTAATTAACACACTTTTGTGAATTTCACAGATGTTCAATGTAACTTCAGAGTATCCCAAGTGGCTTATGCATTTCATTTATAAGTAAAATTGAGGGTATAAAGTGAATGTATTTGTCAACTTAATATAATTGACCCTCAAAGATAAAAACAATGAAATTCATTAATTTACATAACCCAGTTTTCAAGACAGTGTATTGTTAGAAAAAAGATTTTATAATTGCATGGATACTGCAAAGAGTACATAAAAAGCACACAAATAAAAAAATTACGTATGCATAAATACCTGAGGATTTTCTGACTTGGTTTCCACCATCCAATTTCCATACAACTGAAGAGCAGCAGAATAAAGTAGCTTGTTTTCTTCTGATGTCATATGGCTAGCTTTCAGATCTGTGAGAAGGTTACGAACAATATGTCTTCCAACTTCAACGTCTCCTCTTTCCCATGACAACTGTGCTGCCTCTAGTTTCAACTGGATAGAAGCTGTTGGAGTCAATTCCACCTGTAAGAGTGAAAGGAGGCAGCGGTCTCCAACATGCAACCAACCTTCTTTCCGTGCTAGCTTTGTTGTACCAAGCTGGATCTCTGCCAAACTTTTCCTCCATTTTTCTTTCAAATTCTTATCTTTCTCCATTAGCATTGCATTGTTTAAGAGAACTGCTCTCTGAGCAAGAATAGGTTCCAAATATTCAAAGTCATTTGTACTTAATTGGCTTTGATTCCTCCACTTCTCCAAAACTGAATCTATGTTCCCTTTTGCTGAGATAAAATCTTCAATCTCTTGCAATGACTGTAAGTGTGATAGAGGAACATATAGGTTTTTGCTGCTTTCCAGACTAGCATATGTTAAAGAGTTTATAACACATTGCCTTGCTTTAATGACTTCTCTTTCAACACTACTTAGATCTGAATCATGCAAAGCCTTCAAGCTGGTATAATGGTATTTTTCATACTCTCCACATAAAGCTATTTTTTCCTGAGAATTTCTTATTTCCTTTTCTCCACTAGTAGCTGGTTGCCTTTTATTTTCAGTTGTAAGAAGATCCCAACGACCAAGCCTCCAGCCACATTCAAACTGGCAACTTTCATATTCTGAGTATGTTTCTGTACTGATGAAACTGTTCAGAAGATGATGTAAGCCAAGCCTTTGTAATGTTGCAGACATACCTTGAAAGTAAAACACAGACTAGATGTATTGAATGTATGACAGAATAATTCACAATATCACAATCTTCATTATACAAGCAAAAAGGTTGAGAAACGGAAACATGTTGATAGGCCATACTGGTTAATATGAGGTGCTACCCAAAAGTTCCCGAAATTCCTCAGTAGCGCATAACCCAGTGGTAGTATGAGAAAATGCAGCTAGGTGACACTTCCTATATCCATTATTTTATTATCTAGGGTTATATTTTACCAGTAATCTTTTAACTATTTCAATGGGAAAACTGTTTCTCTTATTTTACATATTATAGAGACCTACATTATAAAATATATACAAAAAATAAATTTCGGAAGAATTCTTGGTTGATAAATATTGCATGATCGTCAATTATTTGTCAGGAAATACTCAAAAGCATCATTATTAACTTATGAACACTTATAGCTCCACTTATGTCTCATTTTTATGGACTAGTTTCAGGGGAAACCATCATCCCCATCCTCAGCTAATACATATATATATATATATAATTTATTTTTCTATTTGTCACTCAAGAGTATGTTTTTATGTCTCAGTTGAGTTAGTTCCGAACATTAAAACAATATTATGGAACATGGATGCATGTAAAAACTGATGAAATAACAAGATAATTTATTATCAGTGAAACTAAACAATGTTTGGTGCTTAGAAAATACATCAGTATCCTTGACTATGAACGCAGTGTGGGCCTTTGATACAACACTTTATCTTATTCTTCAGGAATACTAAAATGCATCAGTATCTCTAAAAACAAATGCAGCATGTGCCTTTTGAAACATCAGAGAACATCAATCTTCAAACCTGGCTGACTACCTGAGAGACATACTTCTTAAAAATACTTTACTGTAAACATATGAACATTAAGATTTTTAGATAATCTAACAGATTGCTTACCAGTAGCAGCAGCCTTACTTCCAGAAGAAAGTTCTATATCATAACATAGAAGAGCATTCTGCCAATTCCCTGTGAGCTCATAATGATGAACACGAGATTGAGGATTTAACATATCAAAAGAGCCACAACCATAAATAGCATCAGTGTCACCTAATTTTTTATAAGCCTGTAAACAGAAAAAGGGAAAAATTACATTATAATGTACAATTTTAGTTTCCTTGTTTGATAAGCAGACCAATCAAAGCTGTGCAACATTGCCGAACTGTATTCCAGTAGAGAGCCCATGTGACAGTGAAGGGAGAATCCAGATTTCCAAATACAACTTCGCTACACGAAAAAATTCTAATTTAATTTTATAAACTTTTTTAGAAGATAACAGGGCATATTTCTACACACGTAGGCCCAAAAATCTTATTTTTATCTTAATTAGTTCCCATTCTGTTATCGATTAAATGTTTCAATGCATTAGTATTACAGCAATAACTTATTAAGACATAATAATACAGATGTGTGACTTGTGGCTTTCTCTGTGTTGAGAATGTATAACGATTTCTTGGCTTCTAACCAAGTAACTTTCTATGTCCTTAAAAGCAGCATTTAAGCACCTAAACAGGCTGTAAAACTGTCACAACAGGTAATAAATGTAATATTCAGGATATGAGGCTACTGTTATAAACCTACAACCGTGCATCATTATAGTACAACTTCATTAATCCAGACTAATTGGTGGGATAAACTGACCAGTTTAACAAAAGTCTGGATTAACAGAAAAACTTAAAAAGAACAGTAGAAAGTATAAACCCCGTTTACAGCAACAGAACACACTTGTTATATTTAAATTATTTGAACAGTTCAGAACTAGAATCTGGCGTTTCTAACTACATAGTAATCTAGTAAAAAGCTAACATAATCGCTTAAATTCAACATACCTGTTTAAGAATGTTTTGGAGTGCAAGAGAATCAACATCAGTGGCTTTGTCATATATGTACTCTAATTCAGACAAGCTTTGTCCTCCAACACAACACAAATTGTTCTTCTCTCTGAAAAAAAAAAAGAATAATAATAATAAGAAGAAGAAAAGAAGAAGAAGAAAGATGATATTAATGTTTCACAAGATATAATCTGTCAGGTATCATGTCATCCATCCTTCCTGAGGCAGAAAAAGCAACTTGCCCCTGAAAAATAAGAATATTGATACAGGCTTACCATACCTTACGCCGTAGCGTAGTGGTTGAGGCGCTGCGCTACAAACCGGAAGGTCGCGGGTTCGATCCCCAATGAGGTCATTGGAGTTTTTCAATTGGCCTAATCCTTCTGGTAGCACTATGGCCCTGGGGTCGACTCAGCCTCTAACGGAAATGAGTACCAGGAGCAATCCTGGGGGTAAAGGCGGCCGGTGCGTAAGGCTGACAACCTTACCACCTTCATGTGCCGATTGTCTTAAAATCTGGGAGCCTCAACCTCCTGGAACCCTCTGGGCCTCCATGGCCTGTAATAGGGATCACTTTACCTTTTTTTTACCATACCTTAACATATCGAGCCATCCTAAAGGGGATAAATGCTCAGAACTCAACATTGAATTTCAGGGCCACACGAAAAACTTTCTTTATTAAAGGCCCTGTTAACTTAAAATCAAGTGACTCTCAGAATAAAGATTTTGTTTAATAAGATATAGCAGTAAAAACCCCATGATTCTACAATGCTTCGTTCTCGCATATTCAAAGAATTACTGATGAGGCTTCCAACAGAGTGACGTCACAGATCCCTAGTTGCTCCTGTTCACTGCAATAATCCAATTTCATATGGCCAAGCAACTTGTGTCTCATTATTGTATGCGTGAGTTTGCATGCCAATTTGTCAGAAATGCCTACATGTTGTGTTTTTGGGTGCTCAAACACTACATTTGTAGATTTCGGAATAAGTGTTCATAAGTTTCCAAATCGAGATAGATCACCAAACAGATTCAAAATATGGCCGAATAGAACAAATCGGCGTAATTTTGAGCAAGCCTAGTACTGTAAAACTAAGAAAGAGTTGACTTTAAAAACTTTGATTTTTACTTTTTTGAACCTCAGTGTAGTTGTGGATTCAGGATTAAATTTTCAATTAATCAAAATACGAAATGCCCCTTCCTTCAGCAACTTGAAAGTACTCTTTGTTATGCTCAGGGAATTCGTCCTGAATTTGTCTAATTACGCGTGAAAGGTACAACTTTTTTTGCAGGCATTTTGGTGCTCTAGGTGAGAAGTAATTTCAGCACCCCCCTAAATCTCAATCATTCAATTTTATGCCATTTGATTAAACATGGAATTTCACGTTCTCTAGCTTGATATTGGTAAGTGGTTATATAAAATTGATTTTAATTGGCCTACTGTGAGAAAGAATAGCCAGGAATAGGAGAAGATGGAAACAGGAATTAAGAAAGCTGCCCCATCCAAAAAAATATTCATCCAGTAAAGAGTACAGTAGGAAAGAACTCGAAGTTGGACCATCTTGGGAATAGTATTTTCTCATACAGTATGCCTACATTTTCTATCAGAAGATAATAGAAATCAAGTGCCCTCGATTTTAATTTAAAAAATATAACCCTAAGAATTAGTAACCTCAATGCCCTAAATTATGCAAAATAAAACAAATAGTTGAAGGAGGCTTTGGCACTTGAAAGGTTGGGAACCAATGAACTAAGGTATGACTGAGGTGAGAAATGCACCTAAGTTTGCTCAGTAGCTGTAATTTATGCCTGAGCTCATATCTCAGATTCAGGACCTGTGACTTTACGACCCTTCAGGAGGGCCATTCTGAAGACCTTTTCATTGTAGAAAGACACATGACTTGTATTTGAATCCATAACTTGTGGGTAGACCCAACACACACACATACAAAAAAAAAAGTTTCCTGCACAATCAATTTCACACTGTATATATTAATACTTGAGATTTAACATATATAACTTAACATACATAACTTCATGTAATTAAGTGAAGTTATGTATATTAAATCTCCATTAAGTGACAATTAAGTGAAGTTATGTATGTTAAATCTCCATCTCAAGTATTTATTAACTTCACTATAATTTTATAATTATATAAATTTTATAATTTCACAATTTCACACTGGATTCTCAAAATGGAGAACTACATACCTCATTTCATTACACCACAATTCAGCGTACATAACAGAAGTGAAGTAGGCAGAACACAATTGAGATGCTTGAGCCACATGCAGGTAATTGAGGTCCAGATTCTTAATGTTAGGACTGCTGCTTCTGAAAAACAAATTAAAATTATAGATCACCTGGTATCATTAGGATCCTGGAATTTCATGAATGAATTTTTGTGTAAATTTCTTTAAAAGACAAAGAAAACCAGATATCTTGAACTACAGTCAAAACCCGTTATAACAACTCTGAAGGGACCGCCATTTTACGGTCGTTATAGCCGATAGTCGAACAAACCAGATTTTTTCCCTGAACATTTCAAATTCGTAAATTTTATATTTTGAACTTGATGTGTGTGCTATAATAGTCATGAATGAAATATTCTCATTCAAGTTAATGTATTACAGATATTTATCACAGGACAAACCCTATACATAAATTACTGTATGTATTTTATTAATATGAGTTGCATAACACACTGTATGTATTTCCTACAGTAAAAGCAATAAATACTGTAAATTACGAAAGCCTATACTTTCTCCTGTTTCTCTTTTCCCACCGTACCTTACACATTGTTTTATCCAAGAGGAAGAGAAGTTGCACTGCCCAAACAATGAGCAAATTTATTGGCTATCGCTTGCAGAATTGAACGACACAATTTTTAGAGGAATTTGTTCAATAAGAGACTATATTTTCTCTTTGTCCTTCCATATTGCAGAAATCATTGAGTGTGACATACCCAATTTCTTCGTGATGCTGACATTTGTTTCCCCGTTTTCTAATCGCTATATTATGTGACTTCCCTTCAATAATACAATTTCCTTTTCATTAGCAAGATTTTGACAGCGATGCTATCCTTGACTTAACAAACATACTGATTTGAAATCCACAATCTACTGGAAACAAGAGTTTGAAAATAAGCATTACATTGTTGTTGGTAATCCTAAAAATGTAAAAAATACCAACAATGGATGTTATAGCCAGCACATTTCTCCGAAAATGTTAGAAAAATGTCGTTTTATGCAATATGTCGTAATAAGCGAGGTCTTACTAAGCGATTTTTTAAATTCAGAGTTTAAATAAAATTTAGGCAGGACCGTTAGATTTCACAATTATACACAATACGTTGATACATGTAGTTATAAACGGTTTAGTTTGTAGGCTACTTAAAACTGTAAATATTGGTTTTATGATGCAGTCAACAAAAATAAGGGGAATGCAGCTACTTAGATAGAATCTTAACCCCACAAAGTAAAATTGTCTGAAGATACATTGTAGTCATCTTTGATCTATGAGTTCGTGCAAGTATGTTATCAAGACAGTGATTTTAAAGTTCTTTTTGCTAAAAATGGAAGGAAAATTTTCATTTCTTCTTGTTTGGAATGCATTCCTAACCTTAGTGAAAAATATATCAGCCCCAAAAACTGAGAAATGGTTGGACTACTGTTTGGAAGTGGAGGAGGCCTCCTTAATTTAACAAGGAACATTCTACATAGTTTAGGCATCACTCAGGAAGCAATCAAAAACATTCTGATTAACATCATTAAGGATTCCTTTAGTATACTACATCATCATTTATACTTTCAATGACAATGGTCAGTTATCAGCTAATAATTTTTTACTGACTGCCTGCACCGCACTTAGGATCGCTGACCATGAGTCCTCAGTTTAGGTCCAAAATGTGAAACATTCGTGGACATTTTTGAGAGAGGTCAGGAATGGGATGCACTTAGCCTCATTATGATAACTGAGGACCTACTTTGTAAAGAATTAGCGGATTCAGTCACGAAAGTCATTAGTAATGGCTGTGGGAGTTGACATGCTGATCACAAGATTCTAATCCTGCCATCTTTCAATGGTAGATGACAGAGTGGTGGTTGGATGGTAGGCTTGTCCTGCAGGGGAAACAATGCCACGGAGTTCAGTTGTTTTAATAGACAAAAGACAAAAAAGTTATTTTAAAATTATTTGGCAATAGACTACAAGATTTGAACTTTTAAAAATAGTGTAGCATAAAAATGTGTTATGTGTCCTGTAAGAGAAATCTCTTAGAGAGATAAGACGGAAGCTAACACTAAACATAACAGAGAACCTCCACCATGAGTTGTATCTTTTCCTCGTTAACTATCCAGTAAATATTTTGAAAACAGTGGTTGTTTATTTATCTTACCATTGAATAGTATATAATGTTTATGTTTCAAAACTGGTAACAAATGCTCAGATCTATCTTGTACGTGCTTACTATAACAAGTCTGGCTGCATATAGATAATAATATTATAAGAGAATGAAGACTTATTTATTGCATTCTTAATTAAATATGAATACATCTACTGCCTTTATACGTGCACTTTCATGTGGAATTTGTGAGTGACTGACCATATGCTTTCTTTTGTTTGTCTACTGCCTTTACACTTCACATGCTTTCATGTGCGATTGAGTGTGCACCCACCTAAACCAGCGCGAAACAGCTTGCATGTAGCTATTCACTGCCCACCTGGCTATCTCCAGCCCGGTGCAACACACACTTATAGTATTATGTTAAAACCTTTAAAATATTATACCGAACTCCAAGACATGTTGAATGTAGTAGAGTAAATATAATACAGCACAAGTAGGTAACTGCAACTTTTGCTGACCTAAACTGTTCGATCTGTGACAAGATGGTAGCTTCTCTGGTGTGGTCTACATATTGTATGATCATTCTTTAATTGATATCACAAGGATCTAGAAAACATAACAATAGGTAAAAAAAATATACATATGAAAAGAAGCTCATTTAGATAATTTACGGATGCTATTATCACAGATTCTAATAGGTTTTC
Organism: Ectobius pallidus; assembly: GCA_964059195.1. NCBI lineage: Eukaryota > Metazoa > Arthropoda > Insecta > Blattodea > Ectobiidae > Ectobius > Ectobius pallidus. The sequence continues at coordinate 103,319,090 of CAXKWD010000006.1, read as the reverse complement.
AACTGCATTTAGTGCTTCATATAAAAAGCAATTTTTAACGTTTAAACAAGTTTTTGTGAGTTCTACTGTATATATTACTGCTTTTTTTATGCTTCATCTGCTTTACATTATCAGTTTTATGCTATACCTGCTGTTACCTTGTAAGAGCGTGGGAATGGGATTTTATTGTAGTTCCAAGATTCTTCCTTTCCAAAAATTGGTGCAAACATTCATTCAAAAATTTTCATGGTCCCTCCCAATATAGCACCACCATTTTTTATAATACTATAAATATCTACAAAGGACCGGCTCAACCTTTTGGAGAGCGGCTTGGTTGACTCTAGTTCCCTGTTGCTAAGGTTTGGAAGATGGAGTGAGCTTGCTAAGGCCGGAGGAACCTCCATCTGCTTTCCCTATTCTAAATTTTATATTTATTTAACTCCACATAATAAATAAAAAATAAAAAAAACTAAACTAAACTCCGTGGCGCTACATCCCTAGAGGGATTTGGCCTACCACCCGACTGCTGCGTCATCTCCCATAGGCAGATGGCAGGATTGGGGGGCATGTGGTTAGCATGCCGTCACCTTCTGCCGTTATTGGTGGTTTCCATGACCGGAGCAGCTACTTCTCTATCAAGTAGCTCCTCAATTTTGAATCACGAGGCTGAGTGCACCCCTACCAGACCTCCCTACCTCAGAAAAATCCGAGGAGGTACCGGGGATCGAACCCGGGCCAACGGATCTGTAGTCAGCGATGCTAACCACAAGACCACACCGGCGGTCAACTACACATAATACAGAAAGTTAATTCATTTATGTTTATGTTGTATATTCTGTAAAGAAATTTTCATGTTGTACATACTTTTTATAACTGTAAATTTATATTCTTACTTGTATGTGGTTGACATGTCCCATAATATGTAACATGTTCCGATGGACAGAATAAGATAAAATAAAAGAGACTATTTCTCTTGAATTAGACTACCGTACAATTTCCGTCTGAAAGTATAGGAAAAGGTTCAGCTATGTTTTCTTAAAATTGTATTTCATGCTATAACATTCATTTTAAACACACACATATATATATATAGAAAAATGTTCTTACACTTCAGTAGGTTTCAGGCTCTTCTGAAGTCTGACAAACTGCACCACATTCAGCATACACTGCACTGATGCTCTGTTAAAACATACAAGTTCGCTGTCATCTGAAAGAAGAGGAAAAAAAAAGGTTTCATGCTATGTGAGTGAGGTGATATTTTTACTATATTGTACAAAGGGCAAGTTTATGATTAGAAATTATTATGTGGACAACATTTTTAAAATACTCAACTCATCTGGAAAATCTTTCCCCGGTGACATATTATTACCGAGGGATGATCAAACTTTTATAGAATAATTAATGTTTTTATTGTTTCAAAATAGATGACCCATGTATTTTGTTCTACAGTCTTACTAATAGTTGAAGTGGAACATTTATACCAGGAATGTATACAGCCACGAAAAAAATGTTACTAATAGTTCCTGCTTAAATAAGTGAATATTTTAACTCAAAATTTGCAAGATGTACTCCCTTTACACAGCCTAACATCCTTATTCAAACTTTACATGAATAATAAAGAGGGCCAATATTTAGTAACAGCAAGCCGGTTGCTGGCAGGTGCTTGTGACTGAATTATGAGGTTATGCACACATTTTATGGAAACATTGTTCATTAACTGCTTTTACAGTGTTATGAACAACAATGTTCCTTGTTGCAGATTTTATTTTCTTAATATTACCCATGATTACAGTTTTCTGAAATCAATTTAATAAAATTTTGAAACATTTTCTCACAACAAACGACATACTGATCATTGATCACAGCTAGCAGTAGTGTGGCAACACTGACATAGTGCAGTCACATACCTTCTTCAAATGCCAAGGGTGGGGACATCAAGTAACGTTAATATCAGTAATATCAATAATAAAACAAATACTAATACCGCTTACCACAGTAAATTTATTGCCACATTATGGTACTAATGATGCTGACAATAGTTTTTGCCTGCTGCACAGAATTATCCATGAAGAATTTGTACACGGCTTAGGTAGAACTTGCACATTGATGAACCAAACAACTGTTCATCGCCTGTATAAGTAACTTTTACTCGTAAGGTCATTAATCATTAACCTGCATGTATGTGCTCCCTGAGTTTAGTTAAAATAGGGTATTACTGTCAGGTCTAATGAACTTCAAGTGAAGAAGGCATGGGTTGTAAATGGACTTCTCTTCTTCATTCACATCGCACAGTAGTGTCCAATATAAAGCTCTAGTTTTTCTGGCGATCGATGGCTATTATGTCTGCTCTTCATGTTGACCCATCTTCTGCAAAAACTGTGCACTTCTTTATACATTTTCTATTTTGCCTTTCGAAGGCAACTCCTCACTTTATGATGTCGGCTGTTTCATAACAATTCTTCTTTATGATAAATTGATATAAACCAACACACATCCAAGAGTTCCTACTGCATTGCCATCTAGCTGGTGACATTTTTGTGTGTAATGAATAGGGCAAGGCATTTGATGATTTTGCATCTTTTTTTATATGAAGGCTAAAAAATAGCTCGGATAAATATAAATGTGTATCATGAAATAATTGACTAAATAAGGGCAAATAGTTTTTGCATTTTTTTTTGCTTTATTTTGCATTTTTCATCATTTTGTCATTTTTGGACAATTTTTAGGTCATTTTCTGCATTTTTAGGTCATTTTCATTAGTTTTAGGTCTTTATCGGCATTTTAGGTCATGTTTCAGTGGACGTATAGAGGAGCTTTTCCATGTACAAATCGTTACTTTCAGACAACAGACAATTGTTTTTATTTGAGAATCTCCACCATGTGTTCATAGTTAATTTTAATTCAGGTTTATTATAAACACCCATAGCAGTTTGTCTTGTAGCAATAAAGAATTATTTTTTCTTACTTTTTAAATGGCACCTACTTGCTAGGGGAAATTTGATGGTCATGTCAGTTCAGAAAGAATTTTTTCTCCGCTAAGGGTGTCCAAGTAGTATAGATGTACTTACTTTTAGTAATAAAATAAGTGTGTTTCATATTGTAAATTCAGAAATAACACACTGTCATCCGTTAAATTGCTCTTAGCAAATCATTACTTAAAAAAAAAAAAAACTAAATACAAGTAGTAATGGAAAATTTATTGGTCATTTTAAAAAATATTGTGTCATTTTTTCACTATTTTAGGTCATAAATGCATTTTTTATTTTGTATTTTTTCACAACTTTATGGTCATTAAATGCCTTGCCCTAGTAATGAACATCCAGGCATAGAGTGGACTGCAAAATGTTAGTGGACAGTTTGATGGTGTTAGTCCACTCTAAGGATACGCCTTAAGTTTATCACAGACAGCACCTTTAATGAATTTTATGCTAAAACTATGTTTTTTGTTAGACCATACTATAATACACTTATTACATGTGACTTCCAAGTATCTTAATGACAAACATTAAAGAACTGTTGTTATTCCAACCTTTTATTACCAACTAAACTTATCTGATAGTGATTAATAACATATGCAGAATGATCTTCAAGGCTTGAAAATACAAATTCCTACTAATTTAATATAAAATCAATATTATAATAAATTAAGATAATTTTGTTCATTTTAATGTGCATTCTTTTGAGGTCAAAATGTCCAAGCAAAGCACATGCTCCCTCCATGCCTTTGTTGCCTGCCACTTATAATGAAAAACGAGAACAACCAACCAGCTGAATGGTCATCAAGATATAGTTGTTTGTTTTATCAATTACAAGGTCAAAACTTAGACATTTAATACTGGTCAAACAAAAACAGACAATTAAAACCGATCAAACAAAACAGTGATATGCATCTTGCCTGACACTCATATGAAGATTCTGAAATGAGTTATACACATACTCGCTTCTTAATAAATGACATTACAGACTCGTTGCATAATATAGTATTATAATATCCTTTTGTGATCAGATATTGCTATGCAATTCTTTGTTTTGGCTAATAGACCTTCTAAAAGCTAAAAACTGTGGCGGTACATCCCTGAAGGGACAAGGCCTACCACCTGACTGCTGCGTCATCTACAGTAGGCAGATGGCAGGATTTGGGGGGCATGTGGGCAGCATGCCGACACCCACGGCCGTTAATGGTGGTTTCCATAACCGGAGCTGCTACTTCTCTATCAAGTAGCTCAATTTTAATCATGAGGCTGAGTACACCCTGTTCCAGACCTCCCTACCTCAGAAAAATCCGAGGAGATACCGGGGATCGAACCCAGGCTGATGGATCTGCAGTCAGCGACGCTAACCACAAGACCACGCTGGCGGTCACAGATCTTCTACCTACCTTTAATTAAAAAAAATACTACTTACGTTTAGGAATGTAAGAGGGTGAAGTACTTCGTTCATTGTTTCCTTGGAAGCATAGTTCAAAATGCTGCTTAAAGAAATGACACATACATCTGTTCAAAACAGCAGTGCAAACATCCGTGCCTTTACTCAGTACAACAGCTACTAAGTATGGTATAATCTGCTCAGCAAATGAAACCTGAAAATAAGAAAGGGCATTAGTTACAATCATTAAGAAACTGCAAAAATTCATACAACTGGATTGTAAATCTATAGTCCTTAGATCATAAAGTTTCTCACCTCTAAGTAAAGTCAACTATAATTAATATATTCATGTTTCAGTAGAGTCCTGCTACACATGACTGAGGGTGGACATATTTTACACCGATGGTATAATCAATTTTCCTTTCTTTCCCCTTGAAAAACACATGAACAAATAATGATTTAAATTATTCCTGAATTAAATATACTTAGGGCCGATTATATAAACATCACTGACTGGAGATCAATTATGATCTAAATTCAGAAAATGATCTAAGTTCAGGCTCGAGACGTATTGTATAACACTGATCTAAGATCAACTAATCAAAGTTTAATTTTGATCCTAGTTCATACATGAGCACTTGGCAACATCTCAGAAACAGATGAGTATCGTGAGCCAAGAGCATTGTTATTCTGTATTTCTTCGTATTAAGAAAGAATGTTGTGCGAAAGGAAGGAAAAATATTATCGAAATTAAGCAGAAAAAGGATCGTTCCCTTAATTTTTCCAAGGAGGACAAGGATAGTCTGATTGAAATTGTCTTGGGAAAATATAAAAAAATTATAGAATCCAAAAAGATGGATGCGATAACATCCGTGCAAGTGCAAAATCTGATGAAAAATGATCTGGTAATTTCATTTCTGACGATATAAATCGGCTTAACATTTTCATGGCTAAAGACGTATAAATGCTTCGTCTCATGAACTGTATAAAAGCAAAGATGTAAGATTAATAGAGTAATGCTTTAAGTAAAACTTGAGGATTTTTTGTTCATCTGTTATGTTTGTCATTCATGGAAACCAGGTTTTCCACGGAACTTTTCTCTATCGATTTTAACCTAATAGCCCACTGAAGTTTTTACCAGATAAAAAAGATAACGAAGAAAGCAAGAGAAAATCCAAAAACCCCTTAAGCTCCTCCCACTCGAGGTTTCCTAGTAGTTCCACCATAATCGCCTAGATGTCTCTCATTTAGCAGCATTGAAAATTTTGGAAAAGTTTTATTTATTTTTCCCCCTTTCCTCTTCCTACTATTCAATACCTTTTCTCCTTTACCCTACCTACCTATTCCTATGCTAAAAATTTTGGACCTAAGGAGATTCGAACACGCGACTGCTAGCATGATAGCCAGTCGTTTTACCACTATGCCATCGAGTGATCGTTGCGGTGTGAAGGGAGAGTTCACCTATTTAAGTTTAGGGAGCTACATGAAATGGCGAAGATTGATAATTTCATATTAATTCCAATTGTGGTACAAGGGTAATTTTCATATTGTAGTAAATAGTGCAAATGCTTTGGTAGAGCATGAAAAGGACTAGCGGGCAGCTGGAGTGGGCGGAGCTGTTTTTGGAGTTCGCCAGCATTTGTTCTATACAAAATAAAACATATTGTATTATATACACGTACACCTACATAAAGGGTTGTAAAAGTCTCTTTATGAGAAAGCAGCTGAGACTATGTGTCTTCTAAATTAATGAAATGGAAGATAGAATTGAAGACTCAGAATGGGTAAATCACATAAAGCACACACAATTTTAAATACCATAATTTATGGAAGATAATCTTTTCTGAGCTGAGTTTATGTACTGATATAAGCAAATCATGTGGAAAAATTGCCAGTGGGCTATAAGTTTGAAAACGATTAGGAACGTTTCAGTAGAATATCTACACTCCACAAATGACTTCTGTTACATCTGGATAAAAATACTCACATTTTACATAAAGGACTATGTACTTTATTAACCTTAATCTTTGTTTATGGAATTTTTGGAAGAGACAATTTTATATATCAGTAGCAGTGAAATGGTTTAACTTTTAGTTTTTTACCAGATGAGTCAGAAATTGAAGCTTGAAAAAGAAAGTAACACCTAGTTTCTACTGTTACAATTATCAGTAATGAAAAAGGTAAAAGATACTTTCAACAAGTTACTTGCCTTAACTTTACAGATCCCAACCAGCTGGGAGATGAAGCAGTTAGCTGGAAATGTATCTAGGAGAGCACATGCTAAAGTGGTGATCCACTTCTCATGAGAGCACTCTTCCACTGGGCACCACAAATTTTCATTTATTGCTGCAGAGAAATACTCTTCTATCACTGTGATATTAGAATCATGTTTCACTGTCCTCTCCATTTTGAAGGGATATATATATTTCTCATTAAACTTCTTGGAAGCTGCAAGGAATAATTTTGATGGATTACTAATATTGTTATATTACACTGTTTTATTTCTATTATTGTTACCGTATGTTACGGACTATAAGACGCTACGGACTATAATTTTTAAGCAATTCGCGGGTGCGCGGGCAAAGAGAGTTAAGTCTACCATCCTCAAAAAGTGAGATATATCCATAGAGTTACAGATAAAAATGTTCTCTACATTTGTGTTAAGTCCAGTAAGTCATATTCAAAATTGTACGGTAGTTATGGATGTGTGCCTCATGGGTTTATCCACATCTAAAGCGATGTTGGGAGAGTAAAGCGTGTTAAGTCACTCTAATTCTTGGTAACTAGAAAGTGGACTTAACTGTCTTTGCCCACGCACCCACGAATTTTTTTAAAAATAACATTTATACCATTTTTATTATTAGATTGCAAAGCCAGACTAAAAAAAATCATATGAATACTTTTTATTTTTTTCCATTGCGAAACTGGCACTAACAAAAATATTGTACTGTTACCAATAACACAAATCACTTTCAGTTCAAGTTCACTGGCACCGTAGACTGCAATGACGCATCATAAGCTGGACAATGTTCTGAGTTTGTGATGGCAGGGCGGGAGAGAGACAGTGTTAGCAAGCTTGTGAATCCCGACAACTCATGTTCATCCCATCAGTGCACTGTTGCTGCCAGTTGAATCCAATGTTGCCAGAGAGTGATAGGTTTCCCATGGCATTGAATATATGGCCATTTTTAAGACTGGTGGAAATTTAAAATCAAACACTGGATATTTTTATATTAATTTCGAGTATAAAACGCACCTGAATTTTGGAGGCAATTTTTTTAAGGAAAAAAAGTGCCTCTTATAGTCCGTAAAATATAGAAAGATTCCATACATATATAATATATTTTAGAAAGATTGCCTTTCAGCTTTCCATATATGGGTTTGCCACTATAGACAAAGCATAACATTTACAATAACGATTAAAAATTAACAATATAGTTTAACACGGTACTTCATCCAAAGGGTACAAAGGGTACAAAGGGTAAGTCTGAGACATTTCCCCTCATGCTGTGGGAAACTCAGACTCAATGAGTTTTCCCAAGGCTAGCAATAGAGAGTGCTGTGTAGACACTCAGCCATTGGTTGTCATCAACCAAGTAATCCACTAAGAGCTTACCATATTTACCTGAATATAAGCCACATTTTTTCCCTGATAGAGCCCAGTGAAACAAGCCTGCCCTTAAAATCATGTACATTTTGGGCTATAAGGGTAAAAATGGATGTAACATAGGCAGTTGATCTACTGTGGTCAGTTCCCCAAGCATTACCACTTATTGATTATCTTGAGCGTCCAAAATTATCATAGGTAATCCCATGAAAGTTGATGAGTTTATCGATAGATTTGCGACTGCAAAGCTGATACTTACGTGTCCAGTAAGGAACAGACGAATTTATCGATAAAACAGCATCCACATATTAATAGCTAGCATTTTATAAGATAAACAATCATGATTGGTCTACATCCGAGGAATTGCTAAACGTTATTGGTCAATATCAAACACGTGGCGTATGAGTGGAATAGTCGTTATAATAACTCTGATTTAACATCAAAACTACATCCATTCCTATTGAAGCATGGTAGAAAATGCATTAAACAGCATAAGCAAGTGAGGTTCGTTTTATTATATGCAGAGATGCCGACCTTGAAAGGTGGTTATCAGTAGTGTGAGTCCTCCATGTTTAACCGAAAAATCACAATTACAGGTTTCACAAAATACGTGCTTCGGTGAAATTTTTGAAGGTCCGAGGCAAGGAAACGCTTCCGTATACTGCTTTTGATACTGCTGATTTTCTGCAGTTCATTTATGTCCATCAGACTCATCACTGATTTTACGTTTACACGACATATTTCCTCAATATTCTACTTGCACTGCAACACTCAATAAAACTTCATATGTGTTCTACGTGATTGTGATAGAGTAGTATATTTTATTCCTGTACTATGAGCTGCTCAATGCAAAGAAATGCAAGTAATTTTCAACTGATGGTTAGAGGAGTTTGAAAATGATTTTATTTTTCACAATATTTGTTGTTTTAAAATTAAAAAAGTTATGTTTTATGTTCCTATTTGTCAGGGGCATTGAAATAAAAGATGTTATGCATGTATAATCTACCATAATGGTTATTTTAACGACACTGTATCTCACTTTAGAGAAATCATTGACTGTAAGACTGTATCCCCAAAAAAGTATTTTCTCAGATTACTGCATGCAACTGCAACACATTCACTTGCGAAACAACAACAGAAATTTCCTACTCCTCTGAAAACAGTTATAAAAACACAAGCAACTTAAAAAAAAAAAAAAAAAAAAACACTTAGATATCTATGTGATTTCAGATGCTAAATAAATTTTGAACATTCCTACAGCAAATTAAACTTACGAAGATAGCGTACTTGAAATTTTAACCTTGAAATATGCTACATCAAAGCATAAGAATTATGGCAATCTGCTTTTTCTAGAAGGGTCATACAATACACTACAGCTGAGGAATAAAAAATGGCAGTGAAGAAATCTAAACACTCAGCAATAACAAAAGGGTTTACAGCACTGTTTCTGGAAGACACGGCTCCTACGCGCAACTAAGCAGATGATTCTCGTCAATAAGCATCACATCATAATTATTGGTTAATTGGTTAATTTTGTGTGGAATTACTAGAAATGCTATTTATATTTACAATATTCCTACAAGGAAAATATGCTTAAAAGAATAGGCATATATGATTCTACAGGTTTTGAAATACAAGAAAATGCAACTTTGGTAACTCCTTCATTTAGTTATCAGGATTTCAATTTTTTTCTCCTTCCCTTTTTTTATGTAGGAGTCATACTAAATAATTTCTCTTACAGAAACTTGTCATTTTAATGTGTATGACTAAATCAAAGACTTGGCTATGCCTTATGTTTTCTCAACATTTCCTCTGCAAAAAAAGTGAATTACAATTGATGCTTAGTTTACAAAACATGGCTTGTACCTACAGATAAAAAATTATTTCTTAACATAGCATTCTTATAGTTCTGTTCAGTTCAGAAAGTCAATACTTCAATGCATATTTTGTACAAGTATTCCTTCCTGTATAGTAAATTCGTCATACATTCTTTAATCTTTACACTAATGATTTGTTTCCTTTTCAAACTAATTCATAATTTATACATATTGGGTGGAGTGAATAAAAGTCAATAAATGTTTTTACTGCAAAATTTTAAGTAAATACTAGCATTTTAGTGAATAAAATATTTCAGTAAATGCTGTTGCTTATTAGTAATCAGTACATACTAGATCAAGTAGTACCTACTGCAAAATATGTGAATAATAACAAGTATTTACTTATCAATACCAGTAAATACTGTGAAATTTTCAAGTGTGGTACAGACATTGCTTAAGATGGCAATGCGTTATCTGAAACGCTTGTTTTTACAAGAATTATGAAGTAAAAAGTGTACAGAGAGCAAATGGAGGCTCAAGAAGATGATTATCACAATTTATTTAGATTCAGAAAGGAAAATATGAAGTGGCATACTTAACATTTCATGGATGAAAATATTGTAACACATAGCAAACAGGCAGAAGTTATAAATTTTTCATTTTTAAGTGATCCAGGCTATCTGAGTCAGAATTCACAGCACTTAATTACGATTGAAAATTTTTTCTGTGTATTATTACCTAAACAATTTCACAATTTTCTTTTGTTGTTTTTATTTAAGCAGCATGCCCAATCTTATGTAGTATTGAGGTTATGTAGTATTGTGGTTAGCCTATATATTTTATTTTGTTTTATTTTAAACTAGCAAGTGTCTGTGACTTCGCTCATATTTATTAATATACGTAATCGCTAGATTTTGTAATAATAGGCCTACACTTAATAGAAAAAAATTAAAACTTCACTTATTAAAACTTACACCGTTTTTAAATAAGTTGCATTAATTATCTAATTTTATTGTAATTGTATTGTCAGACGTAGTAAATAAATAATTAAAACTACTAAATGAATCATGTGCTGCCATGTGGGCGTACAGATTGAAAGTGAAATTATTAAAATGAACCATAGAATTATGAACCTCCTGCTTAAATGCTAATCATTCATAATAGGCCTATAAACAATTAAAAGATTAATGATTTAAAAAACATCCAGCTTTCGGGTGCATTCTACGATTAGAGTACACCGTAGGGAAAGAAATGATCTCAGATTCGAGTTCCAGGCTCAACCCCTTCCCCTGCACAGTGAGTTTCGTCCAATTCGAGCAATGTTTCCCATTTAGACCTACATTCATGATCTTTCTTCCGTCCACCTATGTTAAAAATTTCAGATCTCTTCGTGCTGCAATTTTATAAACAAATAAATCAAGTAGAGCGGCTAACAAAATCAAAGCAACCGACATCTCCATTCATTATGTTGGAAAAATTTATTTCCGCAATGCTCTTCTTCTATTACTAAAATCTGATTTTGCAATAGTGGAACGCCACGCGACAGAACTGAAACTTGTTTCAATTTCGGATTATTGGATTTTTTCAATTTTGGATTGTTGGACTTTTTAATATTTGGTTTTGCACTTTTTTAATTTTGGATTTTTTAAATTTTCGATCTTTCAATTTTTTAATTTAAATTTTATAATTTTCGATTTTTTAAATTTTTTATTTTTGGATTTTTTAATTTGAGACTTTTTATTTTTAATTGTGGATTTTGGATTTTTTATTTTTTAAATTTTGGATACTTGGATTTTTTAATTATGGACTTTTTATTTTTTAAATTTTGGATTTTTTGACTTTTTAATTTTGGATCTTTGAATTTTTAAATTTTGGAATTGTGATGTTTTTATTTTTGGATTTTTGAATTTTTTATTTTTTGGATTTTTAAACTTTGAATTTTGGGATTTTTTAAATTTTGGATAAGCCTAATCATTGAGTTGACTGTTTTCTGTGCAGTCCGTTCTGTCACACCTCACTAATTTCGTAATGATTTTGAGCGTAGCACTAATTTCGTGACGATTTTGAGCGTTACACAAGCTCTTGATTTACCCCTACCGCCGCTAAAGAAGTTTCACTTCAAAAATTATGTTTTCTGACAGTTTTTTGGGGGGGAGGGAGCTCATAATTTGCGAACAAAAGCAAAGAATTGAAAATCCGGGTTTAAGGTGAATTCAGACATCCTTTAGTCCATCTATGTTAAAAATTTAAGATTTCTGCATGCCCTAGATTTGGCTGGGTATCGCACTCAGACAAACAGACAGACAGAAAGACAAACATTTCCTCTTATTATGTAGGTATCATGGCCTACTTTAATTAATCACGGTCCACTACATGTAGTTTGCGTAGCTGAGCAGGTAGTAACTACTAATGTTCATCCAGTATTAACTCATAAGTACTAGTATAAGGTTATTCACTCAAAATTAAGTAAAAGCTGGTACTTTTAAGTATCTACTGAAAGTAATTGCTACTACTAGTACTTATTACTAGTAGTAACTACTCAATTTTTATTCACTCCACCCAATGTAATATGTTTAACACCTTACTCCTCATAATGTTTCTACACCAATGCAAGTGTTTGGTGCAGCAATTCATATTACTGTTTGCCATATGATTCGATTTCACTTCACTTACTATGTGTAACTTTACGAGCCTAAATTCTAAAAATCAACCCAGATGACAGAAGTAAAATTAATGTGTGTCATAATTAGAAAATTTTATATATTTTGTAATGAATAACGTTTGATTGCATTAATATTTTCAACAATAATGCAAGTAAAAGAAAAGCCCATATGCTGTTACCTAGCAATAAGACAGTACTTGTGAATTTCAGAACGAGGAAGTTTCAGGGGCATTATAAGGCATGTCTCCAATCTAACCCATATGAAAATTGGTCAATCTGACATTCAGTAATTCTAAATTAAGAAAATTATTCCAATATAGTTCATTCCCCCCTCAAATCCTAATTTAAACCAATCTTTAAAAACCTCAAAAATAAGTTTTCAGACTGTAATTGTAATAATTTGAAGTCGCAATGTAAAGAATATTTATATAGTTAGAAGAATTCCACATCCTTGCTGTGGCCTCCCTTGCTTCATATTCCTTTTCTCTTATTCTACTCTATGTTAGAATGCTTTTCAAAAAGAGACATTAAGGTGTAGGTGTTTTATATACATAATAATAGTATTTATACTGGTTGCAAGCTTGTTATAAACTGATTTCATGTGGAGTGTTAATCTTTTCACAGGGGCAACAAAAGAAAAGTGACAGAATCTAGTGGTAGAAAGCAACATTACAGCAACAGGGCGATGAAGAAAGAACTTCAATGATCCAAGAAGAACATTGAACCTGAGCAACTACTCAACAAAATTATAAGCTGAGTAAAGACTTTTCTTTTTGTCTGATACTCAAACGTTAGCACTAAAAAAGCAGGTAGACAAGATGGTGAATTCTTAGTGATTCAAGAGCACTGCCCTAATTAAAATGCCTGCCAGTCCTGGCTAAGTTGTACAGTGGAGCTTCGGTTTCAATCTGAATTTCCAAAACTCTGCTACAATACGGCCCATGTAGCATAATTATCAGCTTCTTCTGGATTAGGGGTTTATGGTCTGTGTTGTCACACAGCTGGACCACTGCATCCCAATCAATCAGTGGTATCCTTAGATATTTCCTCTACCTTGCAGCCCATCTGTCCAATGTAAACATCTATGCATTCACAGGGGATATCATAGACACCTGGTGTGTGTATGCCCAATAAATCCTTCAAGGGCGTACAATTGGCTGTATTTCCGGTGGGGATAAGTTTTGATTTTTATGATTTTCTTTCTCCAATTAAGAATAATTTATACTGCTTTATTAATACTTCCATGCTTTGTATATAGAAAACTTATGTGTATATGTGTACACATATACATATAAAATATATATAAGGGGTGGGTCTCTGTCACCACAACATGGTGCTTCCTCAGGTTGCGGATTGAGGATACGGCCTCCAGATATGGAGGGTAGCTGCGAATATATTGAATAAGCAGTGGCCGACAGACGACAGAGGTGGTCCTCCAGCTTGGGGGTTTGGTGTGAGGTTAACAAACTCTCATCAGTAAAAAACAACTGTTTGCTTCCATGCTTTGTATATAGAAAACTTATGTGTTTATGTATACACATATACATATAAAATATATATAAGGGGTGGGATTCTGTCACCACAACATGGTGCTTCCTCAGGTTGCGGATTGAGGATACAGCCTCCAGATATGGAGGGTAGCTGCGAATATATTGAATAAGCAGTGGCCGACAGACGACAGAGGTGGTCCTCCAGCTTGGGGGTTTGGTTTGAGGTTAACAAACTCTCATCAGTAAAAAACAACTGTTCAGAAATGATTTCTTGATTTATCGATTCTGTCAGTGTAACTTTCTCGCGAGATAAAATTGTCCCTCGTTCAGATCTCTGAGAAACTATAAATGGTGGGCACAGAATAGGGTTGAATAAAGTTTACACTCACTTCACTACTAAAAAATCACAACACTATCTGTCTCTTCCACTTGATGTCTTTCCTATTGGTCACCCTTGTCCACCTTGCATTCCTTCAACATTAAACAGATCTTTTCAACATACAGTGTGCGTATACAGATTGATTTGTATACTCCACGTCAACAGTAGCTATCAAGCACCAGGGATTGTCTGCCAAAGGATGGCAAAACCTTGGTGTTTAACATGTACTTATAAAAAGAAATCTGAACACTTAGCAATAATAAATATATTGTTTTTACAGCCCTGCTCCTGGATGATACGGCTCCTACCCACAACTAAGCAGACGATTCTCGTGAACATGCATCACCTCATAATGCCATTTTTGGTTAATTTTGTGAGGAATTACTAAAAATGTTATTTATATTTACAATATTCATACAAGAAAAAGATGCTTAAAAGCTTATATGGATTCTACACGCTCTAGAGTACAAGAAAATTCAACTTTGGTAACTCTTTCCTTTAGTTATCAGGATTTCTATTTTTTCCCTTTTCCTATTGTTATGTAGGTGTCATACTAAATAATTTCTCTTACAGAAACTTGTCATTTTAATGTGAATGACTAAATCAAAGACTTGGACATTTCCTTTGCATAGGAAGTGAATTACAATTGATGCTTAACTTACAAAACATGGCTAGTACCTACAGGCAAGAAATTATTTAACATTGCATTTTTATAGTTCTGTTCAGTTCAGAAAGTCAATACTTCAATGCATTTTTTGTACAAGTAATCCTTCCTGTATATTTAATTTGACATACATTCTTTAAATTTACACTAATGATTTGTTTCCTTTTCAAACTAATTCAAAATTTATACATATTTTAACAGGTTTAACACCTTACTCCCCATAATGTTTCTACACCAATGCAAGTGTTTGGTGGAGGAATTCGTATTACTGTTTGCGATATTATTCGATTTCACTTCGCTTGCTATGTCTAACTTTATGAGCCTCTTCAATGTGTAAATTCTAAATATCAACCCAGATGACAGAAGTAAAATTCAACTGTGTCATATTTAGAAAATTTTATATATTTTCTAATGAATAACGTTTGACCGCATTAATATTTTCAACAATAATGTAAGAAATAAAAAAAATAACAAATAAATAAAAATAAAATAATGATAATAATAATAATAATAATAAATAAATAAAAACATATATGCTGTTACCTAGCAATAAGACAGTACTTGTGAATTTCTGAACGAGGTTCTTTCATATGGTCGAAGGGGCATTATAAGGCATGCCTCCAATCTAACCCATTTGAAAATTGGTCAATTCGACATTGGGTAATTCTAAATTCTTAAAATTATTCCAATATAGCTCATTCCCATTCAAATCCTAAGTTAAACCAATCTATAAAAACCTCAAATATAAGTTTTCAGACTGTAATTTTAATAACTCTAAGTCACAATGTAAAGAATAATTATATAGTTAAAAGAATTCCACATCCTTGCTATGGCCTCCCTTGTTACATATTCCTTTTCTCTTATGGTACTCTAGGTTAGCATGCTTTTCAAAAAGAAACATTAACGTGTAGGTGTTTTATATACATAATAATAATATTTATACCGGTTGTAGAGCTTGTTATAAACTGATTTCATGTGGAGTATCCTAATAATCAGGAAGTTTACACAGTGAAGTATTTATTAATTAGAATTAATAATGAGATGGATGGGACACTGACTTCACTAAAATTGCCACTAACCTGGACTGCAGTTTTGTTTAGGCATCCCTAAACATATGCACATGTGTAGACAGGAAACTGAAATAAGTATTCAAAGAACATAACATCACTTTAGCATCTGTAAATCAGTTCAGTATAAAAAATATGTTGAAATCCACTCACATTGATAAGTCTCCTGACAAACAAAAATCTGGAATATATCAATTCAACTGTAAGGACTGTGATTTAAAATACATAGGTCAAACAAAAAGGAATCCCGAAATTAGAACAAAGGAACATTACAGGAACATAAAATATGGACAAATTGATAAATCTGCAATAGCAGCTCACGCTTGGGAAACAGGACACGAAATCAATATGGAACCGGAACTAAAGAAATGGAGAATATTATAGGAGAAAAATTCCTCCGACACTGGGACTTGAACCCAGGACCTTTGGCTATTCGCGCCAATGCTCTACCAACTGAGCTAAGCCGGAGCTCAATTCACAGTGCCGGATGGAACCGAGACAATAATCTGTGGTTCATGAAAGCTTATATATCTATAAAGAAATGGACACAAGGACAAAGACTACTGACAGTTTGGGAAAGAATACATATACATAAGAACAGGAATAAACACATGAATTTTGAAATTCCCGGGGAAGAGGACCTCATTAGTAAGTTCATTGGTGGCCCGCAAGAGGATACTCATGTTGATCAACAAACAGAGGAGCATACAGATGGAATCTAGCTGAGGATGTTTAGGGATGCCTAAACGAAACTGCAGTCCAGGTTAGTGGCAATTTTAGTGAAGTCTCATTATTAATTCTAATTCATGTGGAGTGTTTACCTTTTCACAGGAGCAACCAAAGAAAAGTGACAGATCCAGTGGTAGAAAGAGCTTCAAAGCTCCGAGAAGAAGATTGGACCTAAGCAACTACTCAACAAAATTATAAGCTGAGTAAAGACTTTTCTTTTTATCTCATACTCAAGCGTATCACTAAGAAAGCAGGCATATTTTCGATGGGGGATAAGTTTTGATTTTTATGTTTTTCTTTCTCTAATTTAGCATAATTTATACTGTTTTATTTATACTTCCATGCTTTGTATATAGAAAAATTATGTGTATATGTATACACATATACATATAAAATATATATAAGGAGTGGGTCTCTGTCACCACAACATGGTGCTTCCTCAGGTTGCGGATTGAGGATACGGCCTCCAGATATGGAGGGTAGCTGCGAATATACTGAATAAGCAGTGGCCGACAGACGACAGAGGTGGTCCTCAAGCTTGGGGGTTTGGTGTGAGGTTAACAAACTCTCATCAGTAAAAAACAACTGTTCAGAAATGATTTCTTGATTTATCGATTCTGTCAGTGTAACTTTCTCGCGAGATAAAATTGTCCCTCGTTCAGATCTCTGAGAAACTATAAATGGTGGGCACAGAATAGGGTTGAATGAAGTTTACACTCACTTCACTACTAAAAAATCACAACACTATCTGTCTCTTCCACTTGATGTCTTTCCTATTGGTCACCCTTGTCCACCTTGCATTCCTTCAACATTAAACAGATCTTTTCAACATACAGTGTGCGTATACAGATTGATTTGTATACTCCACGTCAACAGTAGCTATCAAGCACCAGGGATTGTCTGCCAAAGGATGGCAAAACCTTGGTGTTTAACATGTACTTATAAAAAGAAATCTGAACACTTAGCAATAATAAATATATTGTTTTTACAGCCCTGCTCCTGGATGATACGGCTCCTACCCACAACTAAGCAGACGATTCTCGTGAACATGCATCACCTCATAATGCCATTTTTGGTTAATTTTGTGAGGAATTACTAAAAATGTTATTTATATTTACAATATTCATACAAGAAAAAGATGCTTAAAAGCTTATATGGATTCTACACGCTCTAGAGTACAAGAAAATTCAACTTTGGTAACTCTTTCCTTTAGTTATCAGGATTTCTATTTTTTCCCTTTTCCTATTGTTATGTAGGTGTCATACTAAATAATTTCTCTTACAGAAACTTGTCATTTTAATGTGAATGACTAAATCAAAGACTTGGACATTTCCTTTGCATAGGAAGTGAATTACAATTGATGCTTAACTTACAAAACATGGCTAGTACCTACAGGCAAGAAATTATTTAACATTGCATTTTTATAGTTCTGTTCAGTTCAGAAAGTCAATACTTCAATGCATTTTTTGTACAAGTAATCCTTCCTGTATATTTAATTTGACATACATTCTTTAAATTTACACTAATGATTTGTTTCCTTTTCAAACTAATTCAAAATTTATACATATTTTAACAGGTTTAACACCTTACTCCCCATAATGTTTCTACACCAATGCAAGTGTTTGGTGGAGGAATTCGTATTACTGTTTGCGATATTATTCGATTTCACTTCGCTTGCTATGTCTAACTTTATGAGCCTCTTCAATGTGTAAATTCTAAATATCAACCCAGATGACAGAAGTAAAATTCAACTGTGTCATATTTAGAAAATTTTATATATTTTCTAATGAATAACGTTTGACCGCATTAATATTTTCAACAATAATGTAAGAAATAAAAAAAATAACAAATAAATAAAAATAAAATAATGATAATAATAATAATAATAATAAATAAATAAAAACATATATGCTGTTACCTAGCAATAAGACAGTACTTGTGAATTTCTGAACGAGGTTCTTTCATATGGTCGAAGGGGCATTATAAGGCATGCCTCCAATCTAACCCATTTGAAAATTGGTCAATTCGACATTGGGTAATTCTAAATTCTTAAAATTATTCCAATATAGCTCATTCCCATTCAAATCCTAAGTTAAACCAATCTATAAAAACCTCAAATATAAGTTTTCAGACTGTAATTTTAATAACTCTAAGTCACAATGTAAAGAATAATTATATAGTTAAAAGAATTCCACATCCTTGCTATGGCCTCCCTTGTTACATATTCCTTTTCTCTTATGGTACTCTAGGTTAGCATGCTTTTCAAAAAGAAACATTAACGTGTAGGTGTTTTATATACATAATAATAATATTTATACCGGTTGTAGAGCTTGTTATAAACTGATTTCATGTGGAGTATCCTAATAATCAGGAAGTTTACACAGTGAAGTATTTATTAATTAGAATTAATAATGAGATGGATGGGACACTGACTTCACTAAAATTGCCACTAACCTGGACTGCAGTTTTGTTTAGGCATCCCTAAACATATGCACATGTGTAGACAGGAAACTGAAATAAGTATTCAAAGAACATAACATCACTTTAGCATCTGTAAATCAGTTCAGTATAAAAAATATGTTGAAATCCACTCACATTGATAAGTCTCCTGACAAACAAAAATCTGGAATATATCAATTCAACTGTAAGGACTGTGATTTAAAATACATAGGTCAAACAAAAAGGAATCCCGAAATTAGAACAAAGGAACATTACAGGAACATAAAATATGGACAAATTGATAAATCTGCAATAGCAGCTCACGCTTGGGAAACAGGACACGAAATCAATATGGAACCGGAACTAAAGAAATGGAGAATATTATAGGAGAAAAATTCCTCCGACACTGGGACTTGAACCCAGGACCTTTGGCTATTCGCGCCAATGCTCTACCAACTGAGCTAAGCCGGAGCTCAATTCACAGTGCCGGATGGAACCGAGACAATAATCTGTGGTTCATGAAAGCTTATATATCTATAAAGAAATGGACACAAGGACAAAGACTACTGACAGTTTGGGAAAGAATACATATACATAAGAACAGGAATAAACACATGAATTTTGAAATTCCCGGGGAAGAGGACCTCATTAGTAAGTTCATTGGTGGCCCGCGAGAGGATACTCATGTTGATCAACAAACAGAGGAGCATACAGATGGAATCTAGCTGAGGATGTTTAGGGATGCCTAAACGAAACTGCAGTCCAGGTTAGTGGCAATTTTAGTGAAGTCTCATTATTAATTCTAATTCATGTGGAGTGTTTACCTTTTCACAGGAGCAACCAAAGAAAAGTGACAGATCCAGTGGTAGAAAGAGCTTCAAAGCTCCGAGAAGAAGATTGGACCTAAGCAACTACTCAACAAAATTATAAGCTGAGTAAAGACTTTTCTTTTTATCTCATACTCAAGCGTATCACTAAGAAAGCAGGCATATTTTCGATGGGGGATAAGTTTTGATTTTTATGTTTTTCTTTCTCTAATTTAGCATAATTTATACTGTTTTATTTATACTTCCATGCTTTGTATATAGAAAAATTATGTGTATATGTATACACATATACATATAAAATATATATAAGGAGTGGGTCTCTGTCACCACAACATGGTGCTTCCTCAGGTTGCGGATTGAGGATACGGCCTCCAGATATGGAGGGTAGCTGCGAATATACTGAATAAGCAGTGGCCGACAGACGACAGAGGTGGTCCTCAAGCTTGGGGGTTTGGTGTGAGGTTAACAAACTTTCATCAGTAAAAAACAACTGTTTGCTTCCATGCTTTGTATATAGAAAACTTATGTGTGTACACATATACATATAAAATATATATAAGGGGTGGGTCTCTGTCACCACAACATGGTGCTTCCTCAGATTGCGGATTGAGGATACGGCCTCCAGATATGGAGGGTAGCTGCGAATATATTGAATAAGCAGTGGCCGACAGACGACAGAGGTGGTCCTCCAGCTTGGGGGTTTGGTGTGAGGTTAACAAACTCTCATCAGTAAAAAACAACTGTTCAGATATGATTACTTGATTTATCGATTCTAACTTTCTTGCAAGATAAAATTGTCCCTCATTCAGATCTCTGGGAGACTATAAACCTTGGGCACAGAATAGGGTTGAATACAGTTTACACTCACTTCACTACTAAAAAATCACAGCACTATCTGTCTCTTCCACTTGATGTCTTTCCTATTGGACACCCTTGCTCCACCTTGCATTCTTTCAACATTAAACATATCTTTTCAACATATAGTGTGTGGGTATACGGATTGATTTGAATACTCCATGCCAACAGTAGCTACAAGCACCAGGGATTGTCTGCCAAAAGATGGCAAAACCTTGGTGTTTAACATGTAGTGATAAAAAGAAATCTGAACACTCAGCAATAATAAATATATTGTGTTTACAGCCCTGTTTCTGGATGATACAGCTCCTACCCGCAACGAAGGAGAAGATTCTCATGAATATGCATCACTTCATTATGCCATTTTTTTGTCAATTTGGTGTGAAATTCCAAGAAACGTTACTTATAGTTACAATATTCCGACAA
The DNA here is from genome assembly GCA_964059195.1 of Ectobius pallidus. NCBI lineage: Eukaryota > Metazoa > Arthropoda > Insecta > Blattodea > Ectobiidae > Ectobius > Ectobius pallidus. Next base: position 103,297,784 of record CAXKWD010000006.1, on the reverse strand, counting down.
GAAAAGGATGCTAAAAGCTTATGTGGATTCTGCAGGTTTTGGAGTACAAGAAAATGCAACTTTGGTAACTCTTTCCTTTAGTTAACTGGAACATCTTTTTTTCTCCTTCCTTTTGTTATGTAGGAGTCATACGAAATAATTCTTATAATGGAAACTTGTCATTTTAAAGTGTGTGACCATATCAAAGACTTAGCTACATCTTATGTTTTCTTAACATTTACTCTGTTAGTTACAATTGATGCTTGACTTACAAAACATGGTTAACGTCTACAGATATGTTTTGTCTTTCACAAACTATTTCTTAACATAGCATTTTTATAGTTCTGTAGTGTCCAGAAAGTCAGTACCTCAAGCCATTTTTTGTGTAGCCTAAGTCTTCTTTCCTGTATATTAAATTTGTTATACATTCTTCATTTTTTTACACTAATAATTTGTTTCCTTTTCAAACTAATTCATCATTTATACATGTTTTAACAGGTTAACACATTATTCCCCATAATAGAGGTGTTTGATAATGGTTTTCTTTTTCACAATATTTGTTGTTTTAAAATTTAAAAGGTGGTGTTTTATGTTTTTATTTGTCAGAGGCATTGAAATATAAGATGTTATGCATGTATAATCTAAAAATTATGGTTATTTTAATGACATTATTTATTTATGTGTCAGTATATTGCATCTCACCTGACAGAAATCATTGACTGTAATATTGTACCCCCAAAAAAGTTTTTCTCAGATTACTGTATGTAGCTGCAACACATTCACTTGCGAAACAATAATAGAAATTTCCTACTCCTCTGACACCAGTTATAAAAACACAAGCAATTTTTAGGGCCGATTGTATAAACATCACTGACCGGAGATCAATAATGATCTAAGTTCAGAAAATGATCTGAGTTCAGACTCAAGTCTTATTGTATAACACTGATCTAAGATCAACTAATCAAAGTTCAATTTTGATCCTAGTTCAATCATGAGCACTTGGAAATATCTCAGAAACAGCTGAGTATTGCAAGATGAGAGAATTGTTATTTTGTTTTCCTTCATATTCAGACCGTGTTTTTTGCGAAAGGAAGGGAAAATATGACCAAAATTAAGCAGAAAAAGGATCGTTACCTTAATTTTTACAGGGAGGGCAAGGATGTCCTGATTGAAATTGTCTTGGTAAAATATAAAGACATTGTAGAATCCATGCAAAAGCAAAATGCGTTGAAAAATTATCTGATAATTTCAGTTCCGCCAATGTAAATTGGCCTAACATTTTCACTGCGACTGATGTATAAATGCTTCGTCTCAAGAATTGTATAAAAGCGGAGATGTAAGATTAATAGAGTAATGCTTTATGTAAAACGTGAGGTTTTTTGTTTATCTGTTACAGTACAGTATGTATGTCATTCATGGAAACCAGATATTCCACCAAAATTTTCTCTATAGATTTTAAACTTAAAGAGCCCACAAGTTTTTACCAGATGACTGCCTAGTTACAATGTAAAATCTCAACTCTGAAAGAGTTAAGTCACATAAAAATAATGAAGAATACATTTGCTCTCAGAAAAAATAAAACACACAGGAAGCCCAACGAAATTCACCACTTTTATCACCACGAGATATCTGAAAATTGGAATGAGTTGGTAATAATAACGTAAGCAATTTGTAGAGGTTATGTTGTAGAGTTATGTTACCCTGCATTAAGAGGAGCCTAACACACCCTATATACGCACAACTACAATACAGCTAGAAATGTATGAAGTTGTCTTTTGTGTATTATCTTGATATTTATCTTAAACACATGCATAATATTATGTTTATAATGAACTGATCTTGTGTCTGAAATAAGAAAACAGCCCATTGAACTGAGACCAACTTGTTTGATCGTGGAAATTTCTCCAGTCAAAACTGATCCTAGTTCAGTGCGAACTGATCTCAGATTAGCTTTTATACAACAGAAATTTCCGAGTTCAGCGTGCACTGAGATCAGTTTAGTCTCTGATCTGAGATCAAACTTTTATATAATTGGCCCTTAAAATTAAAAAATGCTTAGATATCTACATGATTTCAGATGCTAAATATTTTTTGAATATATCTACCTATATAGCAAAATTAACCTTGTGAAGATAGCATACTTTAATTTTTAACCTTGAAATATGCTACATCAAAGAGTAAGAATTATGGCAAACTGCTTTTTCTAGAAGGGTCATACAATTCACTACAGCTCAGGAATAAAAAGTGGCAAAAAAGAATAAAAAATCAGGTTTTTTTAGCTGATTATGGCTTTTGTGGTTTTATTTATGTAATTATCGTTATTTCATTACTTAAGTTTACGCCCAAATAAATCATAACATTCTATATGTTAAGAAAATGTATCTTAAACCTAAAATATAGCATTTCGTTTTATGGCTTATTAACAAAAACAAACACCTCTACCGATGGTACTTAAAAGCACTTGGATTTTCATCATTTGTCATTTGATACTTTCATTTTCTTATTTCAGGCCTATTTCACATAAGAAATGTGTTACTTTAATGTTAGGAAAAAGAGTAGTTTATTATTTCGCTTGGGGTTCATTTAATTTTCATCCTTTACTATGGTGTTAAAAAAAGGCAGGTGTGGCTTAAATTCAAAGGCAGATTATATTGGGTAAATACGGTAATAACGTGAAATGTAACTATTAGGGTTGGGCTGTCAGCAAAATTGTTGTCTATTAACTCCTGGCATTTTTCAGTCTTCAAAAGTATTGTTCTTAAGGTTATTTGTACACCCAAGAAAACAAAAAAATTCTTAAAAATTGCATTTTTTTAAATGACATATTTAGATATAGTTTTCTCCTCTTTAATTCCATGTATTAACTTTTAAATTCTGTCTGCTAGTTCCTTAGAGCCCTTTTTGTAAGAAGAATCATTTTGCCATGCCCCTTAGTCATCTATCAAATTTCACTATTTTTATTCTTCCCTCTCTGCTAGAAGTTCTCATATTGACTGTCAGTTGTCACTAATACACTAAGAAGTAAGTGGAGCCATGCTGGGGTAACAATGAACTGTTTAAACTTCCGTATTTTCATGTTTATCCCGACATGTGTTTTCCATATGTTTCGATACATGTTTTGCTTTCTTCTCAGTTTCCTGTTAGTAAATCGCTTGGTATTCAATTGTTTCAAACTAACTTATCAAGGTGATTTTGGTGACATTTTGAAACTTGAAATGTTGATATATAGATTTTAAAAAAAGCATATGATTTAGTTAAGCGACACAAATTGTACAATATCCTCATTGAGTTTGGTATACCAAAGAAGTTAGGCTGATCGAAATGTGTCTAAATGAAACATATAGCAGAGTCAGGGTAGGGAAATTTTTATCAGATAGGTTTGCCATGAGAAGCGGCTTAAACCAAGGAGATGCATTATTGCCTTCACTTTTTAATTTTGCTTTGGAATATGCCATTAGGAAAGTTCAGGAAAACAAAGTAGGCCTGGAATTAAATGGCAGTCACCCAATTTTAGCTTATGCAATTTTGCTTGTTGGGCGAACACATAAACATAATCGAGAGAAATGCAGAAAATCTTTTCGATGCCTGCAGGATTGTTGGATATGAAATCAGTATAGAAAAAACTAAGTATATGGTCATGGAACGTCAAAATAATGCTCAAAAAAATATTAGAATAGCCGGCAAATCGTTTGAACAAGTGGAAAAATTCAAATATCTGGGAGCAATAATTATAAACACATATAATATTAAGGCAGAAGTTAAGTGTAGACTCAATTCAGGAAATGCTTGTTTTTATGCAAGTCAGAAACTCTTTATCTTCTTGTCTTCTGTCCAGAAATCTAAAAATAAAGATTTATATAAAGACTATTATCCTGGATGTGAGACATGGTTGCTTACTCTTTAGGAAGAACATAATCTGAGTGTGTTCGAAATCAGGGTGCTTAGGAAAATATTTGGGCCTAAAAGAAATGAAAATGGGGGCTTGAGAAAACTGCATAATGACGAGTTTCATGACCTATACTCTACATCAGACATAGTAAGGGTAATTAAATCACAGAGGATGAAATGGGCTAGACATGTTGCGAGCATGAGGGAGGAAAGATATATCTCAAAAGTATGTGGGAGGGCAATATTAGGATAAATTTAAGGGAAGCAGGATTTGCGAGAGATGAGTGGATGAAGTTAGCACAGAATAGGGTTGAATGGCAGGCTTAGGTAAGCGTGGCAATGAGCCTTCGGGTTCCATAAAATAGATAATATTCCTTTAGCTTGATGATTTGTCTATTGCCATTGAGTAAGTAAGTATGAATCTATGTAACAATTTAAATTCTTAAGTGAACTAAAAAAAAACTAAATGTCAGGAATTAGAGAATTATCCATCCTCAAAATAGTGAAAATTTTGTGTTTCTATTTTTCATAGTTTTGAAGTAATCATGTTTCAAGTTTATAGTATAAATTTTCAAGAAAACAATTTTTTAAAACAAATTATATATCATTACAAAACATTTTTCTTGTGAAATGTCTTAATATACAGCTGTATGATATACATAAAAAATTGTAAACCCTGATGTTTAAAAATAAAATTTCATACCTAAAGGTGTACCTTAAGTCAGCAGTGTTTTTCTAATTTATCTTTAATTCAAAATTACTTTTAATACACATGGGAATCTACCAGGAGCTGAGATAGGAGCAAAGTAAGCAAGTTAAGCAATTACTCATTCAGGCAAAGAAAAATGACCCTGTAACATACTTACTAGGATAGGAAAAGCAAGCTCACAGCAACATAAAATAATAAAAACATGGGAGATACACCAAATAGCTGGAAATCAGTAGGCAGAAAGTACAAGGCAGAGTTATTAAAAGTTAAGTGTGTGGCTACAGATTGCGTAGGTCAGTCCCCACAACAGATTCAAGGAGAAATGGGCAAAAGGCAAGTGAGGTCTAACCCAGAAAGTGTTAATGAAAACTTCATGAGTTCAACTTACCAAGGACATGCTGGCCTTCTCTTGTTGCCAATACTTTATAAAGAGCAGCACTTGTTGCCTCAACAACAGCAATGTTCTCATCAACCAAGTAATCCACTAAGAGATTAACTACATGAAATGTAAACATTAGGACTGGACTGTCAGAAAAGTTGTTGTCTTGCAATTCCTGACTTTTCTCAGGCTTCAAAATCATTGTTGTTAAGTCAGCAGGTCCTAGCTCACCCAAACACCTCGATGCTTCCAGACATATCTGTGCAAAGACATATGAAATATTTACTACAATAAAATATTCCTACAATTAAGTTAACTCTAATATTTTTTCAGCATCATGAAATTACACACTGTGTTTCATAAAGGCCTGAAGTGTTACAAAACCTTATTACAAGTCAGCTATTGAACTTACATTAATGAAAAGAATGTAGGACGAACGAGGAACTCAAGCAGTTTCTCTTAACAACTACAAATGTTTATTGTGTGTACCATGGGTGACATGGTTACACATCTACACGAAAGTACTACTTGCCACACTCTCATCAACATGCCTGCAACACACTTGGCATATGACTGCAAGGACTCCCTGCATGACTGTGAGTTGGCACCTTAAGCACAAAACTCGCAGTTGAATAACACGTACATATTTCAAGACTCCATCATGAAATTTAAATGGCAGTTTAAGCAGTGTTTATCTCATGACAAACAAAATATCATAGATAAAGAAATGTCCGTTTTCGCAATATAAATATTTATTTAATATGTTGCCTGTTTTCATGGTTATTCTAGATAAATATCCTTAAAAAATTATTTAAGTTTTAAAATATTCAAATCTCTTTTTATAATGATATACATTTTATTTTACTGCCATGAAACATGTGTTTATCAGAATATTTTCAATTAGTACCTCCAACTTAACATCCCCAACATTCTATCCATTACTACAGCTAAACCACCAACCGTATTACTTTCAAACATGGCCATTTCGGTTTCCACTACTAGAGTATGCTAAAAATCCCCCTCGGTCATAATTTTTTTAATTTTGTGGGGAATGACCCAGAAAAAGTCTTATACAGCACTTACTTTTGAATCAGGTACGCATGTCAGCTCAATCAACATAAATATGAGCTGATGGAGCAAACTTCTTGAGCAATCTTCAGAAAATCCTCTCATTTCCTTCAGTTCATTATACAGGCAGGATAGCTCTTGTTTTTTCTCTGACAACTGTAAACAATATAAACAAAATTAGTGTAAACACAACTACTATTTCATATAATACTTTTGACTTCTATTTTTAACATTTATAAACAGCTATACCACACCGCTTGTATTCACAAATAGATAAACCAAATTTATTTGTCTTCTTGAATATTGAAGACTTTCAAAGACTGGCAATTGTCATCTACATATCTGTACCAAACTCTAAAGATCCATGGGATTCCATTTTTCGATGTTTGTATCGAAATCAATCGTGTACAAATTGACCAAAAAGGGGGAAAAGATGATTACCTATTGTCAAGCCTGATTTTTGTTCATAATATTTTTCTCTGAATGTGAAAAAAAATTTGACTAATGCAAAATTTAGTTAATACTGAATATTCTTTAACTGTTTCTCTTTCCAAATAAATGCTATTTCACTAGTAATATTAATACTGAAAAATATGTTGAGCGATGATTTTTTGCTTTTCCATTGCAGCTATTCAGCAATTCATTGCTTGTCAATAGGGATTATCTTGACATTAACAATACTGTTGCATAACAACTTGTCATACTGTTAAATAAAAACTGTAATTGTAAAACGTTTATTTTTGTGTTGGAACTCAAATGAGAATTCCCCCGTTGGCTTGTGCAATAAGTTATTTAAAAATTATCACGTCTTATGTCTGTGCATACATTGTGAAGTTATTTGTGTGACTGTAAAATACTGTACTATGTCATATTATTCGTATGAATCCTGTACCTATTTCAAGTACATCAGTTGAAAGCAGCTTTTCCTGTTTGGGAAGACTGAAAACCTTTTCTACAGAAATACAATATCCCAGGCTCGGTTGTCATTATAGCAAACACAGCCATCAAACAAGATTCTCTCTCTCAACATATTGGAAACCACCCTTTCTTTGAGCATGCCTATATCAATGATAAATTGGCTAGAATAAAAGATCACAGAATTGACTTAACATACCTTACCTGAATTCTCAAATGCTTTAAGCCTTCAGCCCTGCAGCCAAGATTCTTATTCCCTGCTTTCAAGAAGTGTTTTATTGTTTCCTCTAATGAATCGTCACTCTTTGATCGTTTAATTCTGATATACACTTCACTCATCTCTCTGAAGATGTCATCCTCAGGAAAAGGATCTAGAAGCTCTATTGCCCCTTCAAGAGGTTCACAGTTCTCTACAATGAGGAACCTCAGCAGCGACTGACTTTCAATTCCCAGATCTCCATCCAGTTTTGTTAGTGGCACAAGTGTGTTCACTATCACCATTAGGAAAGTTTCTATTACTGAGTAACAACCGGGGAAACATTTGCTGCAGAACAGTCTGTAAAAATGGCAAACTGCGACAGCCAAATGAATTTCTCTTCGCTGGTAAGATAAATTTATCAGATGCATCAGAGTATGTGAAACATCTCTTACTACAAAAGTACTCATTTTTCCTAAACCATTTCCATCTGCTCCAAATTCTTTTGCAAGTAAATACACAAATGTTGCATAAGGATGCAGACATTTTAGTTTGTCTTCCATTGTAGGAGCTTGATGTATATCAATTGCAAGGCACAGAAGTATCTTTTGTATATGCCCTGAGAGTTCCTTAGCCATATATACCACTAGTGGGACTTCCGGTTTAGGAGAGTTCTCCTGAAAACATAAAAACAATATGCAGTTTTATGTATTCACAGGGAACATACTTGGGTTTGGACATCTAATATTTGATGAAGCCTGAAATATCACCATTTTTTCTATACATTTGATTTAAATGTAACAGCACTTGGGCATGGGGAACATCTAATGGTAGTTTCAGCTTAACAATTATATATTTGAAAGGCATAGGCAAATGTTACTTAGTACCTTTTGTAAGACAAAGAAAGATTGAATAAGCCCTTTTTCAGGTTAGGTTAGGTGAAGTTATATTAGATTAGGTTACATTATGTTAAGCCAATGAGAATATGTCATACTCTGGATAATTTTAATTATGTACAAACCTAAGTTTGTCTTAAAAGGGCTGAAGTCCGAATTTTGGTAAAAATAAAATCAGGTAAACAGATATAACAAAGTGCCAGAATGCTTTTTCAATCAGTGAAAATTGCAATTATGATAGCCCCATGCAGAAAATAAGTTATTTTTGTAATAGATCTCCGAGTTAAACTCCAGATCAATTCAATAAGCAGGGCTTATGGAAGAACTGAGGTCTAAAGTTTGATTCTGAACCTTAATTCATATTGGTATACACTGATATAATAAACTCTTAAAATAAGTCAACATTTTACACAATGCACTGACGATAATATTAATGATGTAATAAGCCTACGATTCGCTGACATGTTTGTTTCAAATTTAAAGCAACCGTTTAGGTTATGAATGAATTAAAGTCAATCTGAAATCAATCTGTCAGGAATATGTTAGGTATATTGCTCCATGGGAGCGAATAAGAGAAATACTCACATTAAAACATAATACAGATATCGGTAGCCAGATATCGATAGAAGCACAATATTATATCAACATTCAACGGCTAGTTGTATTTTAAATCTTTTATTTACACTGACATTGTCATGAAGAAATTAATCAATCAAAGCAGGCTAACATAACAATAATGATTGGCAATTTGTTATGTTATGGTTATTGTGGGCCATGCAATAATATTGTAGCGTCTTATATCCATTACAAAATTAACACTTATATTAAACTAGCATGTGCCCGCGGCTTCGCCCGCGATAATTATTTCAAAAATTAAAAATTAAGAGCATAATAGTTAAATCATTATATTTATTAACACCTAAATCACGTGGACTACATACCACGATTAGATAGCGTCGCCTGGTAAAAGCGACCTCAGATTCGAGTTCCTTGGCCCAGAATACCCCTGTACAGTGAGTTTCGTCCAAATCGAACAATGTTTGACCATATTTAGGCCCATATTGATTATCCCTCTTCCGTGTAGGTTGAAAATTTCATATGTCTTCGGGCCTTGATATTCTAAAGAAATGAATCGTCCAGAATGGACTTACAAAATCAAGCGATCGCCTGCGATAATTATTTCAAGAATTAAAAATTAAGAGCATAATAGTTAAATCATTATATTTAGTAACACCTAAATCACGTGAATTACATACTACGATTAAATAGCGTTGCCTGGTAAAAGCGATCTCAGATTCGAGTTCCTTGGCCCAGAAAATCCCTGTATAGTGAGTTTCGTCCAAATCGAACGATGTTTAACCATATTTAGGTCTATGTTGATTATCCCTCTTCCGTGTAGGTTGAAAATTTCATATGTCTACGGGCCTTGACATTCTAAACAAATGAATCGACCAGCGTGGGCTTACAACATTCTAGCGATCGCGATGCTTTTATTACCACGGTATGACAAAAATAGCCAAAGCCAACTGCAATTGATTTGACATTGAAATGTATTACTGAAATCTGATGCTTCGACAGCGCTAAAATCACGTTATCTGCCTTTTTTCACTCACAACTCGCGAACGAAAGCTAAAATTAAAAATCCGGCTTCGATGCGCATTCGCCCACCTTTCAGCCCATCTATGTTTAAAATTTCAGATCTCTGTGTTCAGTAGATTTCGCTGGGCATCGTGGACAGACAGACAAACACGTCCTTTTATTATTTTAAGATAGCATGTGCCCGCGGCTTCGCCCGCGATAATTATTTCAAAAATTAAAAATTAAGAGCATAATATTTAAATAATTATATTAACACCTAAATCATGTGGACTACATATCACGATTAGATAGCGTCCCTGGTAAAAGCGACCTCAGATTCGAGTTCCTTGGTCCAGAAAACCCTTGTATAGTGAGTTTCGTCCAAATCGAACGTTTGACCATATTTAGGCTAATATTGATTATCCCTATAATAATAATAATAATAATAATAATAATAATCCTCTTCGGTGTAGGTTGAAAATTTCATATTATGTTTGCGTGCCTTGACATTAAAAACAAATGAATCGACCAGCGTGAGCTACAACATTCAAGAGATCGCGATGCTTTTATGTCGAAGGAATGACAAAAATAGCCAAAGCCTAGTGTAATTGATTTGTATTACTGAAAACTCATGCTTCGAAATCGCAAAAAATACACGTTTTCTGCCCGTTTTTCACTCATAAGTCACGAACGAAAGCGAAAATTAAAATTCCGGCTTCGAGGTGCATTTTCCGATCCTTCAGTCCACCTATGTTTAAAATTTCAGATCTCTGCGTTGAGTAGATTTCGCTGGGCATCGCGGACAGACGGAGGACAGACGGAAGACAGACAGACGGAGGACAGACACTTCCTTTTATTAATATAGATTGGAAATGAAAGCATGCTCTTTAATAAGCAATTTCGCCTATTATTTCTATTTACAGAATTGTTTACATTAGGACATTAGTTATGGGAGCTCGGCCCCTGATTGGTTGGCTGCGAGCCAATCAAAATGCTTCAAACTGTCGGACAACGAAGGTTATATTATAATAGATGAGACTGTTAATTACTCTTTATTTTGGTATACTGGTCAACCGATTTGGTCCAAATTCAACAGGATTCTTCCCATGGACGTCATAAATCCATACACCAAGTTTCACGAAAATCCGATAAAGCATATTTGAATTATTGTGCTTTTCTGATATATTACCATTAAAATAGGCACTAAATTGGGCATTACTCCAGTACCGGTCAATTGATTTGGTTTAACATCAATAGGGTTCTTCCCATGGATCTTATAAATGTGTACACAAAGTTTCATGAAAATCCAATAAAGTGTATTTGAGTTATCGCGCGTAAAGAACACAGACAGATAGACGGACGGACATTTCCCCATCCCCCACACAATTTTATAAAGTACCAAACTGGCACTTAATAAACAGCCAAAGGTTATGTTCCCAACATATAAAAGATTCTTTGCATCTCAATGATAATGGGTCAATGGGTCATATGGAGGACACATAATGGTACTAAATTTATGACCTAAATCTGAATACACAAGAACAATAGCTTCAAACAAATTATCAAGTGTAGAAGGGGATTCAGTAATTGTATTGCACTAGCATTACAATACTATGAGTATTAAATTTAAGAGAGATTACAAATTTAGACAATTTATTTAATTTGTTGTGAACATTTAACTTTTTAGAAATAAACTAGAATTCCAAATGAAATTTATTAAATTGTGGCTTCTTTATACAGTAGAACCCTATTTATTTGAAACAATTGGAGTGGAAGTGATTTCAGATAAGCAAATTTTAGGATAATCCAATCACAAAATACCTTATTCAAACATTACAAAATACACCACTACAACCTGCAAGGAATAATAAATCACTATGAGATTATTATAAGTCATACTTATGACTGGTGATAATTTAAAGAATTGCACCATATGAATTGCCGAAAGTCTGAATAATCGTTCTCTCTTTGTTATGGTGCCAACCTTATTGATCACTCAAAGATCAGTTGTTAAAAATGATAGACATATTTATGACCTGCTGAAAAGGAGCAGGAGATGATGTTTTTATTGCAAAAAATTATAGTACCATTATCTTTGTCTTGTCTTTTATTGAACCTGTTTTGGTTGCTTTAAGTACAGATCCATGAAAAAGAAATACCCAGGTTTCGGTTGATCGAAGTTTGCATTAGCATGATTCTACTATGCTTGAATAAACATAATTGAGAATAAACTGTGTTGCAAAAGCCTTTTTTGAGAGTGGAATCACTTCGGTCATGGATAATGAGGATGTAAACGATTCTGACAAATGTGTTTTATGGATTTTTTATACTTTACTTTTGATTCCCTATAAAATTTACTATTTTGTGATTTAGTTCTTTAGCATTCTTTACACTTCAAACACTAAGCTCTGTTTTTAAGTTGTCATTGAGTTCTGTGACAAAGGTTTTGTAAGACATTTAAAATTTACAACTTACAAGGTGATTAAATGGTGAAGAAGTTAAAAAATATATGAGTTCAATTTTTATACATTATTACAATTTTTTTTTAATGTCTGTACTATTTAATTTACACATTATTCATATGTGCACACTCCACATGTTTAAGTAATTTTTTTAAAAATAGCATTGCGTAGCAATATGAATACAGATATACTGTAATCGTTTTTAACTGATAGTTTTTGGAAGGACATTTTTTTACATAAAGGACTCCTTTTCTCAGAAAATAAATGAGGCAAGTCCATTAAATTTCAGGCTCATGATAACACCCCTCGGATTACATTGTGAATCTTTTTCTTGTTAATCTGATGATTGTATAATTATAATAATTTTTTTAAAGTATTATATATTTACTGGAGAAAACTGGTTAATGACGAGCTTCATAACCATACTCTTAACCGAATAGAATAAGGGTAATTAAATCACAGAGGATGAAATGGGCTGGACATCTTGTGTGCATGGGGGAGGAAAGACATATCTTAAAAATACTAACTGGAAGATCCAAAGGGGAAAGACTACTTGGAAGACCTAGACGTAGGTGGGAGGTCAATATTAGAAGAGATTTAAGGGATGTAGAATTTGAGACGGAATTAGCAAGAAAAGGGTCAGGCAGACTCATGTAAGTACAGCAATGAACCTCCGGGTTCCATAATATTCCTTTAGCTTGCTTAAGAATTGTCTATTGCCATTGATTAAGTATTACATATTTAAAAATTCATATAATTTTTCGCAGGTGACATTTTCTTCTGGAAGAAGATCAGTAAGTTTAGTAGGCTAAACATATACATAATTCTCTTGTAGGTGGTACAGTAATTTTTTTTTTTATTCAACAATATTCAGACCAGGAAAAGAAACACAACCTACTAGAGAATCACCTATCATCCATGGGTAGACAGGGAATCTAAAGAATCTTGAAAGAACATATCAACATAGCACCAGATAAATAACTTCAATTAATTATTTTAACACTTGAACTCCAACGTGTTCATCCCATGGTGTTAACAAGGTCTAGCACTGTGTAATCTACCTTCTAGCATGCATCAGTAAATGGTTTCAACATAAAAAAATATGCTGAAATCTACTCACCTTCAAAGAAATAACTCCAGAATGTACCTGTTCAAATACGAAAATTTAACTTGAAATACACTGAAACACTTAAGACACACAAAATTCAGACTAAAGGAAAAATTGACAGTTGCAGCTCATATTTGGGAAAAGAGATACATAATGAAATTACAGCCAGAACTAATACAATATAGCCTATTCAAGGAGACAAAAAACTTACACACAAACTTACAGTTTGGGAAAAATCCACATCCACAAGAACAGAATAAACTAATGAACTTTGAAATTCCCATGGATGAAGATCTCATCAAACAGTTCATTAATATCCAGAAGAGTGATGACTGTGCCGATTAACAGTCAGATGAAATCAAGCTGACGATGAGAGTAATGTATGACACTCAGCTTACAAGGGAACAGTACAGGTTGTTATGTCAAAACTTATCCTCAAATTTTGCATGTCCATAGATAGCCTATTCATTACAGATGGACAAATGCAAAAAAATTAGCTGCTTATAATATCTTTAAGTGGGTGAAAACATAAATGGAATGATAAAAAAATCCTGCTTAAAATAGGGTGAAAACTTGTTTGTCATTCATTCATTCATTTCATGGCTTTACAACCCAGAGTGAGTTTTAACCTTCTCAATGAGTTTCTTCCATTCCTCCCTGTCTACTGCCAGGCATCTCCATCCTCGTGTCTTCATAGTCCTCCACTCCACCAATCCATCTTTTACTTGGTTTCCCTCTAAATCTTCTCCCCTTCTGGCCTCCACAGCATTATTCTCCTGGGAATCCTATGCTCCTCCATTCTTATTACATGTCTGTACCATGCTATTCTCCTACTCTTGACAAATCTAATGATATAGTAATATAAGAATTGAGTCGATTTTTGTGACACTTACTTCACTTGAGTTCTCTATTTGGAGACTAGTTTCGGGAAATTTTTTCTCCCATATTCATTCCATTTTGACTGCTGCTTGTTGCTGTTGCTGTTGCTGAACAGCAACAAGCAGCAGTCAAAATGGAATGAATATGGGAGAAAAAATTTCCCGAAACTAGTCTCCAAATAGAGAACTCAAGTGAATAAGTGTCATAAAAATTGACTCAATTCTTATATTACTATATTAGGAAAACTTCACTGTTACTAACTTCCTGTAATAATTAATAAATAAATCTAATGATGTTTGCTCCCTTGCACTCAGGGTTCATCAGAATCCTGTAACTACCATCAATATTTCTTACAGGCCCAAAAACCCCTCTCAATATTTTGCGCTCAAAAATGCCAAGCATCCTCTCATCCTTGCTAGTTAGGCTCCATGTCTCACAGTCATATGTGACTACAGGTCTTATGATTGTTTTGTATATTTTAAGCTATAGTTCTCTATTCAGTGCCTTGGACTTAATTAAATTCCACTTACTATTCTTGCCTTAATTTCATCTGTAGCAGCTCTGATCTCAGAAACCACCATTAACGGCCGTGGGTGTCAGCATGCTGACCACATGCCCCCAATCCTGCCATCTGCTTATGGTAGATGATGCAGCGGTCAAGTGATAGGCCAAGTCCCTTCAAGGATGTAGCGCCATGGAGTTTAGTTTTTTTACTAGGCCTATAATATAATTTAGAGGGGCAGCAGATACACAAGTGATTATGGGGAGGAAATTTCCAAAACCAGCCCTGGCCTACCACATATACTGCACATCATAATAGGCCAAAGTAAAAAAATGAACTAAATAAAACAGCACGAGATTCACTTTGCTAATTCTAAACACTTAAAGGTACTAATTACTTCATGAGATGTGCTGGAATGCGAACATCTGTATCAGAGGAGTATTATTCATTATTATAATCATTACAATTCCCTCCCATAGTGACAAGGAAAGGAAGAGATAAGGAAAACGACAGAGATATGGGAAGTGGAGGTATCTTGCCTTGCAGTACTATGTCAGCTGACACAATGGCTCAAGGTAGGTAGGAAGACAAGCAACTTCCTCCCTCTTACCTGTGTGAGGATACTGAATATTTCAAATGTATGAGATTCACAATTTTTACCCACTTAAAGTTTATATGAGTAGCTAATTTTTTTGCATATTCTGTCTGCAATGAAGACCTTCTAATGTGCTAAATATGAGAGTAAGTTTCGACATGACAATCCATACAGTTCCTTTATTAGTTTTTTTTAAAAGTTAAGTTCAGAAGAGATTTTAAGTTAGGACAGTTTCTGAGCACAGCAACTACACAGTAAGCACAGGGTCCCAGGTTCGATGTCAGGCTCAGGACAATTTATAAAAGATTATCATGTGAGTTAAATAAAACAAACACTTAGAATTAACAGCAACCTGCTAAAGTCACATTAGGTTAAAAAATCTCTTTATATGCATGTTAAGCAGAATGTTCACGGTCTGAAAACGGATTTTCAACTCAAATGTATCAAAAATCTACTTTTAGAAGTGGAAAAACTGAGAATGACATTAGTAAATACGGTATTTACGAAAATATAATAAATTACTACAGTAAGGATATGAACTTACCTGCAAATACAGAAGACTTTTTACAATAACAGAGAACTTGAAATGCAACGGATCAGGATCAGATATAGTATTTTTCAGTTCACCAAACAGCTGAGCAGAGTGTTGTTCATCATACAGCAGTCTTATAATGTTTAGGATCACTTTATCAAGGTTCCGTGTCAACAAGTTGTTGATAGCATCCTTTGTCAGAAGTTTTTCCAACTTTGGATAAAGGCGTTTAGCAAAATCAAGGTTTCCAACACCATCTGACGCATCGGCAACAAAGCAGGGGACTAGACAAGCAATGATGCGAGGAAAACATCCTGTTACCAACTCAGATACAGGTTTGCCCACTGTTGTAGAAATGTGCTGCAAACTCTGATCATCTTCTTTGATTAATAATACAGGAATCACAAACTCTTCATACTTTTTGTAAAATTCAGAGTCAGAAGTGCAGCCAAAAAGAGAACAAGGAAAATCCTGCAAAAGAAATTATATACATGCATAAAATCTTAGTAAAACAAAATTTATCCTTCTACAGCTTTTGACTTCATGATTCCAGAAAGCTGAGGCCCACAAGAAATGTTTTGTAAGTATTTCTTTTAAAAGACTATTTTAGAAGAAAAATTCATCTGCCCTGGGATCTGAACCTTTGGCCTTCGACTTTCCATCCCTTTGCTCTAACAACTAAGCTAACCAGAGTTATCATGTAAAATTTAACAGAAACAATGTTCTGTTAAGTTTCTGTTAAACTTTACATGAGAACTCTGGTTAGCTTACTTGTTAGAGCAAAGGCATGGAAAGTCGAAGGCCAAAGGTTCAAATCCCAGGGCAGAGGAGTTTTTGGATTCATGAATACATATTTAATTTCTTTTTGGGCAAGAAAATGAATATCTGAATCTTTAATGCCAGAAGCTTATAACACTTTTCAGCCACCAAACATTAGTTACACATATTTTGCATCACCAAGAACAATATGGCAGGAACAGGCTTACATCACATGAGAAATAGGTATTAAGGGTCAACCAGGGCCGGCTCATCCATATAGACAAACTAGGCAGTCACTTATGGCAGGCAAGATCTAAATTAATTAATTAATTAATTAATTAAAAAAAAAAAACTGTAATTTCCAACACAACATTAAAAATAAAAAAAAGTTGCAGAGTAAAAGTAACAAGGACTGCAAATTACATATATAAATTCAGTAGAATATGTCAAGGTATTTATTGGCTCCATTACAAACTTCTTTATGATATACCATATTTTACGGACCATAAGACGGACTTTTTATCTTGAAAACAGAGCCTTGAAAGTTGGGTGCGTCTAAAGGTCCGAAATACATTAAAAAATTAAAATCATGGTAATTATTGCCGGTAATACCATAATCATAAAGGATAGGTTAGTTGCAAATTTTGGCACAGACTGTACATCAGTGCACTTTTCACAATCTTAAAATGAGGGTATCTGGAATCCAGGTATACAATGCGAAAATAAAGGAATGTTGAGTTCTTTAATACGAAAAGAGTTGTCTCCTCCTTGTCCTGTCACACTTAACGTGTGCTGAATTGAGGGTTAGAGGGTGTATTTTCAGTCTTTATGAGAAATCAGTTCAGTTATTAAAATTCACAAGATGCCACCTGTACAGAAGAGATTTTCGTACAACTCAGGTTTTAAGTTAGAAGTGATTTACACTGATTCCATTGTACAAGGTTATAATTTGTTTATGCAATGAAGTATAATATTCCCTTCAAAATGTTTCGTACATTCACATTAAATTTCTTTTCCTTTAAATTTCCTTCCTAAAATCAAGGTGCGTCTTATGGTCCGGAGTGTCTTATGGTCCATAAAATACGGTAGTTTCTTGTTTGTTTAATGTAAATATAACAAATTATAACCTTTTTAATTAAATGTATTTGTTTCATTTAATTCCCACACTATTTAGATATGTTAAAATGTAACAGCTTCATCACTACAAGCCTTTCTCAAATTGGGCCAATTTAAATCAATTTTATTTAACCACATATGAATACAAGCAGTTAAACCTTTTCACTGCTGCTGTCACGTAAGGACTGTATTTTTTGTTTACAGGGATAAGCACGAAATTTTACAAAACAGCTTTCCTTGGCTATACTTAGCTTTATACATGCGCACAATAAGAATATTAAGCAAACTGAATTCATGAAATGTTGCAAAATTTGTTTGACTGTGCAAAATGTCTAAATAAGAGCGAAATACATGTGAAATACCCCATTCCACATGTAAATTGAGAAATGTGTACAAAAATTTTATTTCAAATTGTAATATTTTGTTTTAGTGTGATTTTTTCCTTCATCTTACAGCATGCTTCCTTTTCTGCTATTTCTATGGCTGCCGAGAAGTTATCGATAGGCCTACTTGTGATTAATACAGAAAAGACTGAGGAATGTATGATATTCAGTGAACATGATCCCCTCCTTTCCTACTAGATCTCTGTGCCAAGTTGGGATGCCTATGTTAAGATTGCGGCAAAGAGTGTAGATTCGTCAAGATTTTTATTTTATTCTCAGTACTTAGCACTTTTGTAAATATAATTGATGCCATTTTAGGTTATATAAATTTATTTCAATTCGCATATTTTTTTTTTTAGCAACAAACTGAGTTTATATATGAATTCTATAGAGTTTAAAGAATATTATAACCTCAAATATGGCCATTTTTTGTGGTTTTCAAAATGAACACAGTGTGCAGAGTGCTGTAGCATCCCCATAAGGATAATCGTATAAAATATTTTATGCCCTTGGAATAGAAGGAAGTAAAAACCGAAACCAGGCATTTTCTTTTAAAAAAAAAAAAAAAAAAAAAAAAAACACGGTCCCTATTTATATTGCAACACGAGGAATTTTATCCATGCATTAGGATTGCCCTTCAAGAAAATCAGCTATTTTATTAAAATAAAATTGATTTCAATTTTATAAAGCTGATTTCAAACTTATAAAGCTGCTGATATTACTTGGTGAATGCTTATATTAATACAAATACCCAAGCAGTAATATTACGATCATGGTTATGTTTCACTTTCTATAACAATTAATCAATTTTATGTATACTTAAATAAATAAAATATTTCCTAAAAATTGTACCACAAGTAATATTCCAACATAATATGAATTACCATTTAAACTCATTTATCACTTGCCATGCTTATGCCTTAAAATAAATGTGGCCTATGCTAGAGAAAAAAAATTATGCTCTTTGACTTGGGAAACTCAAAATTTGCGTGTCAATTTTCACAATACTAGTGTAAAGTTTACATGGTGTACTGTGGAGAAAATTTCAGATTGAAATTTATTTTTAAGACTTCTTCTACAGTACAATTTTAATTTGAATAAGTCAATGGGATTCGTTTCTTTAATTTAGACTTATCTCAATTAAAACTGTGAAAGAAAATATTAAAAATAATTAAATTTCTTTCTAAAATTTTCTCCTTAGCACACTACCACAAACGAACACTAATACACCAAGAATCAAGCTCCAATCACATTTCGTTGCTTTCAAATGCTCATCTTATTTATGAACACGGAAGTGGTACCAACTAATGATGTTTCAAACTAACTAAAAAAAATGTTATAACTGCATTAGAGTCACCCAAGCAGTAATATTACGATCATTTCATTTCGACCACAGAAATCAATGAATATAATATTACTGCATTTCCCTTTTTTAGACAGCCAGTGTGTGACGTAATATTACGACACCTGCGTCGTAAGTGTTAATAGTCCAACTTTGTAAAATAGGCATAAAAGCCACTTTTCCAAGTGAAGTGGAACCTGACAACTAATAGATTAAAGTTGAACTTAAGCCAAATACCTGAACCGTGCACTGCATCTCATAAAACTGGATCAGGAGATAATTCAAGTTTGCTTCCATGAAACTGGTAACTCCTGGCAGTTTTAAACTCCTTCCTATAACATTTAAAACTTTCTGCACCAGGTCTGTAAGTAAAAAAAAAAGAAAATATGCATACTGTAATACCTGACCAAAACAGTACGAAAAACTGTTGAAACACATCCCACCATAAATTATTGTGCACTGCAATGTTATAATGACTGACTCCCAAACATTTCATTTTCATATACTTCTCTCAATGACAACTCGTCATTGAGGGAAACAAACGGAAGTTTCGAATTATAATTAAATATAATTTAATGAAAAATTTTCAGTCTGTGTTTTCCACAATTTAAAACAGCTTGCTTCTGCATACAATACAAATGAGGAGGTACGTATCAAACCGTATTAAGTCCACCCACAAATGAAAATGAGTTTTATATGATTTCGTACAGTTTCGAGTATGCTTTATTGCTTTATCATCCTGTGAAGTCTGTTTCTGTCTAACTTAATTAAATCCCCTTCAAAATAATACATAAAACTAAGTGTTCTTACATCCCTTAGTTTACATTTAAACAGTTTTTTTTTTTCTCTCCTGAAAAATTTACAAGTGGACTTAATATGGTTTGAAACGTACCTCCTCAAATGGTTTTGTAATATAAACAGACCCTTAAGTGATGTTATTGTAATTTTATGATGCAATTTTTATCAGGGTCGTTGCCTATGCTAAGTTATTTAATTTTCTTAAGGATGATCCCCCTTGCTCCTATCATTAACCCAATCACACTGATATGAGCTAAGCCATATTTTTCCTGATATAAGTCAATGGTCAGTTCATAAATGGCTCTTTTCTAAGCATTACCTCATCAAGTTGTTTACTGTTCTCAAATCTGACCATAGGATCTGTATAATCCCACTCCGGTTCTAAGATGACTTGAAAGCTATTATAACCACACACTTCTTCAATCACCTGGTATCCATTTTCTTTCACACTACCAGCAACCATCTTATTTCATGAAAACTATTCTGCAAAACCGGGGTGTGATGCGTCACGGACGATCTCATCAAGAGAAAACACTTAGCCTCTCTACTTCAACTCTACTCTCACCTTTTACATGGTGGATCTCGTGAGCACGAGAGAGATATTAGAAGTAGGAAAACGTCTACTGGTCTTAGCCAACATTTGATCGAGAATAATCACCGTATGGGTGATTTGAAGATCTTAAAGGTTGAGGACGATGTTATTAAGAGAAAAGTGTGCGAAGCTTGGAATATCGGATGTAATAAAGATTTCATTTTGAACCGATTTGACGGTGACTTGGGTGATGAGTGGTTGGGGGTTATTAAGAGAACAAAAAAGAATAGACATGTTATACGCTTTCCTCTTCCTCATGTGGATGTTATAGAAGAGTCCCCGTATGAAATACCTGTGGAATGGATTGATAAGCATTTTCGTAATACCAATTTTTTGTCCCTTTCTAATTGTGCGCATTCCACTTACAACGGAAGTGTTTCTTATGACACGGACAATTGAGAGTTTTTCTCTTCTTGTAAACAGTCACCTGAAGAAGGTCTTATGTTTAGACCGAAACGTTGTGTGTTGTAATTTCAAATAAATATCCACTTTAAACAATTTTTGTTTAATTTTATGTAAATATATTAATCAGTGGAAATCTGGACCATTATGACAGATTTTTTGGATCCTATTAAGCCGAGCAACCCAGTCCAAGGTTGTGGTAACCAATCACTTTGGTGAAATGGGTCGGTGAGCTAACAAGAGATGGAGGTTCTGGCATGGCTGCTTGTGGGTAACACAAGAATAGGCCTGTCAAGATGGTGTGAATTAGAAGCAGGATTCACATCTGGGTTGGTGACAGAGGAGCCTCTAGTAGGCCAACGGCAGCATCCAAGGTACAGTTAAGTGACCTACTGCGGAGGTAGGGAGAATTTCTTTAGCCATGGTAAAGGCAATCTCCTAGGATTTGGGTCTCTAAAATCAAGTACCTGGTCCTCCAGTTTGGAGGCTGAGCATTAGGCTGACTCCCCAACCTTGTATAGAATAAGTCGGAATGATCTATAGATGAGAACACAGCATATTTAGGAAAAGAGGAGATTGGCGGATTTGAAGAGGATGCAGGAAGGGCAGGATATATGAATTAGAGAAGAGTTGCTCAAAATAGAGAAGAGTGGCCGAGACTCTTGATGGAGGCCATGGCTCACCCTGGGCTGTAGCGTCGAAGAAGAAGAAGAAGAAGAAGAAGAAGAAGAAGAAGAAGAAGAAGAAGAAGAAGAAGAAGAAGAAGACGACGACGAAGAATTCTGCAAAACCTCATCATAAGAACAAGAACCCAGGATGTGAGCAAGAGTTTTGTTCTCTCTACTGCAATGACAGCAGAGGGGATCTCCCTAGAATGGCTTGGACTGCACACTCCTGCTGTCATCTTAGTTACTTTCCTCCATTCTGAGCATAAGAGAGTCCTCAACAATCTTAAAACCATTTATGGATAGGTGTATCATCATTAAATAATATAAAACCTTTCCCTTATGAGGTAGTTGACACCAAAGATGGAATTCTCTTTCCCTCAACTGGATTTTTATTTCTTGCCAAGAATCCATGCAATCCATATTGTTCAATTCAATGAACACCTAATTGGAGATGACAGAGAACTCACCCACTAGTCACATTCAGTCATATGTTCAACCAAATATAACCATATCCTGTAAACTCATGATTTTTAGTAGTTAACAATCTCCAAAGGCTATAGCTAAAAAATCAAATTCTAATACCGTATGTACACGTGTCCCCCCCCCCAGATTTTTATAACAAAAAAACTAGAATGCGTCCTTTGTGACAAGAACAAATTATTACAAAAAAACACATTAAAAGATGCACCAGCTAACAAACGATAGTGTATGTATCGATATAGCAGTCACAACTAATTTATATATAGATTGTGTCGCACACATGATGATCCGATAGCAATTCATAACAGACGAGAAAAACATAAAAGCATTACCCTCAGACAACGTAAATTCTCGTCTAATGGCTCTGCTACCATGTTCTTCCACGAATTTGATAACCTTCAGCCTAAAATTTGCTGCATAACTTGAATATTTTGGTTCTTAACCATTGTCCAAACACAAGTTTATCAACACAACTCTCTACTGCAGATGTCCTACGGATAATGCAATATTAATCATAATCATTGAGTATGCCGGTATATTGTGCAATAATAAGAACCAATCACAATTACTGTTTACAATTATTTAAAAGCTTGAATTTAAAGATAATCAGGCCATCCAATCTTATGACTTCAGATTTTATTTCAAGATTTTTTATTCTTTTATTTATTAATGTGAAAAGTTGGGATGTGTCCATTACGCGAGAAAATATGGTATATATTTAAGAACCGCATTTGATGGTAACACAAACAAGCATGACATTATGAAGGATATGAGTGGAGAAATAATTCTTAACTTCACTGTGTAAACTTCCTTCATTAATTCAATAAGCATGACATATAATAATATAAGAACTGAGTCAATTTTTGTGACACTTAGTTCAATCCCCGCCTCCAATGAATTGATCAACAAATTCATCTTAAGAAAACCAGAGGGCAGTCAAGTAGCAACAGCAACAAGCAGCAGTCAAAATGGAATGAACATGGGAGAATAAATTTCCCGAAACTAGTCTCCAAATAGAGAACTCAAGTGAAGTAAGTGTCACAAAAATTGACTCAATTCTTATATTATTACAGAAAAACTTCACTGTTACTAACTTCCTGTAATAATTAATATTTAAAGCATGACATTTTTCAAAACAGCTTCCTTGGGTACATTTAGCCTGGTTGCATAAAATACTACAATAAGCACTTAAATCCACAAAGTACCACACAATCTTTCAGTATAAAAAAGCTCAAAATATCCCCCCTCCAGGAAATATATTGAGAAATGTTAACAAAAATATTATTTAAAGTCATAGTTATTAGTGTTTCAAATCTTATGTTCATTCTCTTAGTAACATATTCTCCATTTGTGCTATCTGTAAGACAGAAGTTACAGTTACCAGTATTTGAGATGGAGTATACATTCTAATGAAATGTAGTTGCCACTTTGTTTCTTTTAGATACAAAAATTTCATTCATTAGGGGACTGTCTATAGGTTAATACAATGATTAAAAAGTAAAAATAAATAAATAAATAAACTCCATAAAACATACAGCACCTAACTAGTTATGGTTTATCTTTCAAGACAAAAACTAAAATTCATTTTCATTCATTAAAATTCTTGTTAAAATAATTGTTTTCCTTGTATTTCTCACTATTTTATTAGAGTATTAATTTAAATAAAGCGATAAAATTATCATAGAGAATTTATGAATTTATCTGATGAAACTCAAAATCTCAAGTGGGATTTATTAAGACTATTCCACAAATAAAAAGGAACCAATTACAGTGGAACCTCGTTAACACGTTTCTTTAGGGACCGAAAAAAATAAACGTCTTATACGGGAGAACGTACTACTGAAAATTAAAAAAATAAAATCGTAGGGAGTATGTAGATAGGCCTATGTTTTCTAAGTTGCTCAGAACCACTCAAAAGTGCATCCTAATGACTCAAAAATACCCATATTGACACACAGGAGCTTCTATGCCAAGCCATTAGTTATGCGAGATTTAAATTATGTAAACAAATACATAGGCCTAATGATTTTATTTGAAAAAATTAAACAAAAGTTGCAAAAATTGAAGGAATGTATGGGAGCCATATTTAATGAAAAACCATACGAAATTCACACAAAAAAGCATCCACTTTATTCTAAAACATCACACATGAAACAAGTTGCACTCCACAATCTATTAACAAACATAAAATAACTGCAAGTGTAATTGTACAAAATTTCACACGTGCCAGTTCTGTCAACAGAAGATTATGAAGTCGTGTACACGGCCATGTTCACAGCCACAATTTGCTAATGAAATGCGATCCAATACCGACGTGAGAAGCACGATCTGCTTTTTTGCATACATTTCTTCAAACATTCTAATATTTTCTTCTCACAACACGCGAACCGTAAGAAATTTAAAATATATTTCACTACATCAAAATTATCACGATATAAAATGGCGGCCTAACAGCTGACTGATAAATCGGCGCCAAGTCAAATGACCAATGAGAAGCAAACTGCAATGGCTGACGATTGGTCCCATAGAGCAAAGATTGAGACTTGGACACCAGAGAGTACAAGAATTCTGACATAGAGATCACACAATCGGATGGGCGTTCAAAGCTTATGTTCGGCAAAGTGTGGTTGGCGAGCCAAATACGAACGTACTAAGCGTTAAACCAAAACGTGTTAAGAAACATTTAAACATGTAATTATTAAGATTGGGACCGGGACTTCCAAAAAACGACGTATTATCCGGGAAAACGTAGTAATGAGGAACGTGCTAACGAGGTTCCACTGTATATTAATAATAATTAAATCCTTACTTGTGTTAATTAAAATCAAATCAATATTCAGTCAGTTGTGAGATCACGGCATATTAAATTAATGAACAATCACTAGTTCGAGTAAGTTACCAGATTCTAATTGTATTCTGTTCACTGGCAGTATGTGACATGTTAATCACTGCATATTGATACCTTACATTTCCAGTAATGAACTGACCTTTTATCACATAAAATCACATTCTTGTGTTTTAAGCAAGCATATTACAAGAAAAACAACAGGGATTGGTTGATATCTGAGGCACTGCTAAACGTTATTGGTCAATATCAAATATGCATTGCATGAATGGAATAGTCATTGTAAAATGTTGTATAAAATAACTTATTTTCTAAAAATTCCACTGAAGCATAAGGGAATTAACAGTAAAATCAGCCATTTTATTTCACCAATTTCATCCTATTTATAATTTTCTATAATTAACTTGAAATGTTATTACCTGTATTCAACTTCTTCTCTTTCACAAGTCTGAATATAGTAAACAAAGCCTTTTTGCGCCACTGAGGACTAATGACGATCAATGTGGCATAACAATACAAAGCACTTGCGGTGCGGTTTGCACTCTCATCTACTTTCTCCTCCATAGTCAGATCACCCTAAAATAGAAAAAGTAAACATTAGATTCATATTCATACTTCCTTATAGACCCCGGTTGGGGACGTAGGGCCTCCAAGTGAAAGGTTGTGATACCTATACTAATTTGCTTGCCCTTATTTTCTGAGAGCAGAGGGACATGTGTATGTCTATCGTCTCACAACCCTCGCAGGATACGAAGGTATTACTCCGATGTGAAAGAGCCAAGGTATTTCGTTGAGAGGCTCTAATTTAGGCTTGTAGTTCCATAACTTGCTCTAAATCTATGACAGGCCCCCCTATTTAAAGTCCCTCTTGGGATTTTTACATCCTGAAAAATCCATTGACCGCAGCCAGGTTTGAATCCACAACCCTTGGATCTAGAGGCTGGCATGCTACCTATACACCACTGTGGCCAACAAAGATTAGATTGGTAGGTTGGTATATGGTTATATAACGACAGGGATATACTTTAACTTAGGCCTGTGACCATCGCAGGTGTGCCGGAATTTTGTACTGAAAGAGTTTTTCACATGTCTGTAAATTTATAGGCTTGTCACATTTTTGCACACATAAATTCGACCTGAGCCAGGATTGAACCTGCAACCTTAGGCACAAAAAGCCATCATGATGACTGCACTACTCAGGTTAACATAAACATTAGAGATCTGCATCTGAACTGCCAAATTCCTCAATCTATATGAGGGGGGACCCAAAAAAACCGGATTTTTGTTATAAAAAATGTATTTATTATTTTTTTTACAAAATTCCTTCAGTCACCTTCAAAGTACTCTCCATTAGATGCAATGCACTTGTCAAGTCTTTTTTGCCCACTGTTTGAAGCACCTCTGGTACTCTTCAACTGTGATATCGTCCAATGTCCTTTGCGAAGCTGTTTTTATTGCCTCCACATCTTCAAAACTTTTCTCTTTCAGATTTTTTTTCCATTCTTGGGAACAGAAAAAAGTCACACAGGACTAGGTCTGGGGAATACGGAGGCTGGAGCACGTCAGACCACCCCTGAGAGGCCAAATAGCAGTTCACAGATAAGGCCGTGTGTGTGGGAGCGTTGTCGTGATGAAGGCACCAGTCACCTGATCCCCAAAGTTCCGGGCAGCAACACGTCTCATTTGCAAATCCTCAGTCATAATTCGCTGGTACGAGCTCCAACTCATACCTGTCTCTTCTGAAATTTTGTCGATCGTGAAACGAGGATTGATTTTTTGGTGGATTTTCCCAACGTTTTCATTGTTTTGAGATGTTGAAGGGCACCCAGAACAAGCATGGTCTTCAACACTCATCTCATCACGTTTAAAGCGACCAAACCACTCAAAAACTTGTGTGTGGCTCATAGCATCCTCCTTGAAAGCCTGTTGAAGTGTTTGGTAAGAGCATCCTCCTCAAGCCTGTTGAAGTGTTTGGTAAGCTTCTTTTGCCAATTTTTCAAGCAGGAAAATAAATCTCAAATACACTCTTTATGTTCTATTAAATCTGCCCTAATGACTTCGCAGGTGGAACGTGCAGGGTTGTTATGAAAAAGCCGGCCTGGTTTTAACCGGCCGGTTTTAACCGGTTTTATCCACTTGAAAAAAGCCAGGCATTTTATCCGGCTAAAATCAAATTGAATAAAAATAATTGAAGTTCCTTTCATGTTTTTATTTCCAAACATCACAAATTTAAAAGTTACAAGCTCAGAACCTGTAGTTGGCCTACTTAGGCCTACTGAGTGCAAATGCAAAGCTACCAGTTTTATCCACTTAAAAAAAGCCAGGCATTTTATCAGGCTAAAATAAAATTGAATAAAAATAATTGAAGTTCCTTTCATGTTTTCATTTCCAAACATCACAAATCTAAAAGTTACAAGCTCAGAACCTGTAGTAGGCCTACTGAGTGCAAATGCAGAGCTACCAGTTTTATCCACTTGAAAAATGCCAGGCATTTTATCTGGATAAAATCAAATTGAGTAAAAATAATTGAAGTTTCTTTCATGTTCTTATTTCCAAACATCACAAATTTAAAAGTTACAAGCTCAGAAACCTGAAATTGTATTTAGTGTAATTTAATACAGTGAGTCCCACGCAAGAGTTGGCCAATGACACGGGTTTCTGTGTCGTGCCAGGCACAGCAAATAAAGCCGCGATCGGTGAAATGATTCAGGTTCTCACATTTACAGTTAAAATTACAATGAAAATAACCATGTAGGCCTACCTCATCACAAGAGATGTTGAAAATGTTCTCCTCTTGCATCCACACAATACTGGAACCATTTTAGGAAATTTTCTTTTACGCACATAAGTTCAGCTTCCGAAATAGAGTTAATTTTTCTTGTGATATTGTCTTCAAGTTCTTCTAATGTATGGGAAATTGACCTATACACTTTATTTTTGAAGTTTCTCCATAAATAATAGTCACATGCTGTTAGAAGAACTTAAAGACAATATCACAAGAAAAATTAACTGTCTCGGAAGCTGAAATTATGCGTGTGAAAGAAAATTTCCTAAAATGGTGCCAGTATTGTGTGGATGCAAGAGAAGAACATTTCCAACAGCTCTTGTGATGAGGTACGTGGTTATTTTCATTGTAATTTTAACTGTAAATGTGAGAACCTTAATCATTACACCGATCGCGGCTTTATTTGCGTAGATATTTCACCCGATTGCTCGGGAGTTGGAGCTGTGCCCGCCGCGTCGCAGAATCCCGCGTCATTGGCGAACTCTTGCATGGGACTCACTGTACCACTTCACTGTGTAATTCCCAGCAATAGTTAATTACCGTATTTACTCCAATATAATGCACCCTCGAATTTAATGCGCACCCTGATTTTGAAACTTAAAATCATAAAAAAAGAGTTTGTTAGCAAATGTAATGCGCATCAATAGGAGGGTATTTTATTTGGAATTGTGTCACAGTATTTATAGAATAATGAACCAACACATAAACATTTACAGTTAACCGCCAGTTTTAGGCCTACAAGTAGGCCTATAGGCATGGCTCAACATTATTCACTAATGTGTTCATCACTGGAATCCTTGGAGGTGCTTATTTTTTATTGCTAAATGGACAAACAAAATGTTAAATGAATGTTTCACAATAAAAGCTGATACCGCTCTTAAATGAGTTTAAAATCGACAATGCACAATATTCCACATTTGCACTATAGAACTGACAAAAACAATTTTTTCATTATGTTTCAGAAATTAAATTTCATATTGTGTAGGCTAACGATAAAATGAACGAAGTCGAGAATTATAGCAATGCATTGTTATGTAGATCAATATTATCTCCGACCTACAAAACGGATTTGTACTAGAATTTAACACACACCTCAGTACTGAAATCTACAAATGGACAAAAATAGGGCACGTTATATTCGAGTAAATATGGTAAATTCACCATTCATCATAAGACACTTGCATATTTGCTTTATTCTGCCTGTTGATGTATACAATCTTCTGGGCTTTTTCATTGCCTAGTCTGTTTCTCAATTTTGTTTGTATTAACCCAAATGAAAATACTCTTTCGATTGATGCAGAACTGGCCGGCATACGATGTAAAGATTCTATGGCTTGACAAAATTCCAGCGATAGGTGATTACGCTTCAGATTTGTGTAATTGATGGAGAAATAAGTATAAAAAATCCCTTTTATAAAAAGAGAGTTGTTAATTATGTATTAATTGATATCTTTTATTATTTCATTTTTAATTTGGCCAAGGATTATTGTTCTAAAGATATTTAACTATTATTTTTAATATTTCAAACTTTATTTCATTGGTAATTTTAGCCTCAGTAAGTGTTTTTGACTTTCAAAAATTAAAAAATCTCCTTATTTGAGCGCTATCGAGAAACTTGATTTAAAGGTTACTCATCAAGAGCTTTTCAACGATACCCCACAAGACATGGTTTTAAAAATTTTGAATTTCCACCCTCACCCCCACAACCACTGAATCATTGATGTCTAATTTATGCAGACAAAGTTCCCCTCTAAACCCCATAGGGCCCTAAATATAATTTTTTCAAAACTTCAACCCGCTCCCACCTCCCCCAACGAGGAAAAATTGATTTTAGCCAGCTAATGATTTTAACCGGCTGAAATTGAAAATAACCACTGGTCAGGTCTTTTTCAATTTTAGCCGGCTTTTTTACAACCCTGGGAACGTGAGAACAGTAAGAGAAAAATAACACTACAATCAAACATTCAAAAACTGACACCGTCTGGGCAGTTTTTTCGTGAAGGTGTCTATTAACCTCATCTAGCGGCAAAACTCTCTACTACGTCCATGAATGGCAGCATGCTCTCAGTTTTTTTTGGGTCCTCCCCTCGTATTTTGCATGTGGACAGGATAAGCTATTCCGTCATGTCAATGTGAATACTGTAAACAGTAGAGTCCGAAGAATACTTCTACCTGCAATTGAGCCAGAAGTATAATGTAATGACACCATAGGATATCAAAAGGAGGTCCTGCCTATTCGAAAGTGAAAGCTCTCCAGCATCTACATGTAGGCATTCCTTCCTGCTGGTACAATAAGCCCAATTGGAACTCTGATGCCAGAACTGTGAATGGTGTTCAGTGGCCAAAGAGTTAAAGGAGCTGCTGAGCCACTGACTATACAGCCATAATCTAAAATAGAGCGAACAAGAGCCTTGTATATCCATAGAATGAAGATCTGATCTGCATCCCAAGATGTGACACTAAGTATGCAAAGGAGGTTGCAAGGGAGGAGGCAGGCATCTTGTACACAATTGTTGAATATGGTGTTGCCAGGTCAAGGTGCGATCAAAATAGAGTATCAGGAATCTTGCTAATGTCAAAAAAAGATAATGGGTGCCCTGCGAGAAAAATTGTAGAGCACGAGCTTTTATGAAAACCAACAGTCAGTTGTGTATTCACCACAGCCAATCACAGCAGATGCTGTAATCCTCGAGTGTGCAGGCAGTATGATCACTTTTGTTGATAACTCTTATTCTATGATGAAAAAATGTTTGAACTTACCTCAACAATGAAAGAAGATGTAATGACATTAAACAGATTTTCAAACATTCTTTTTTGGAGAGCTAATTTCTCAGCTGAAGCAAGATCTTTTCCAATCTGTGAGCTGAAGAGAATACAGATATATCTTGCAGCCATCATCCTCACTTCATGGAATGGATTTCTCACATGAACTAACAGCTCTTCTGCTACTGGAGTACTCACAATCGCAGGGTTGTAGTCTTCTAATTTTGTCCCACTTTCCCAGTTAGACCACACAAAATTTGGATCGACCTAGAACAAATTAATTTTTTTATTTTATATTATTTAATGTCTAACATATAGGTCTATATATAACATAAGCACTAAAAGTTACCCATTGCCACGGTTTATTTCTGAACTTCTTCAGTGGCTACCATCCTGTTTCTTCTGTGTATTAGCTCATCGGAACCAGTCAGTGCTATGATATATAATCAAATAATAATGTCATCACTACACAACTAGAATTCAATATAACAACAACCAATGAGCTAATAGGCAGAAGAAACACGATAGTAGCCACTGAAGAAGTTCCCACAGCGGAGGAAAAACATCTGGCAAGATTTATAGCCTTGGACCACGGCCCACAGCCCGGAAGATGTTTAACTATCTTGAAAGTTCTCTTGGAATGCTATGAGAAACAACAAATGGGGAGAGTTCGCACAGTCTCATATTGCTTTGGTTAACTTTGTTAATGGGTGTAAATTTTTCAGACAAGATAGGCATATATATGAACACACAACTCCCAGCACCCAGGACAGTTCAATGTTGCCATTCTGCCATTTTTTAACAGATCATCGCATGGCAGTCAAGACAGAGTGCTTATCTTGTGAATCTTTATTCTGTAAATGCTAGTAGTAGAATGCCATTAATGCAATATTTGACAGTGCTGCATGAAACTAATTCTTATTGGTTTGTGGTTCACTGAGTGGATGAGCCAAACTCATTGCGGGAACCAATAGCATTAGATCTTGCAACATGATGAAATTACCAAACTGAACATTCGAATAACAATTAACCATTGTATGGAAGTTTACACAGTGAAGCTATATTATAAGTTTATAATATTGAATATATAGAATAAATTGTGCAAACTGTGAGAAAGTATATGTGGGTAAGACTAAGAGAAAATTGGAGATTAGGGCAAAGGAACACATGAGACATTTAAAATACGCAAATACGGACAAATCTGCAGTAGCGGCCCATTTTTGGAATGAGGGACATGACATCGATCGGGATCCAAAACTGATAAAATGTGTCGAAGGTCACAAGGAACTCTCAGTGTGGGAAAGGATATTCATCCACAAACACAAAGGATACCTTATGAACTTTGACATCCCATCGGACGAGGATCTCATCGCCAAATGCGACACACTTCCACCAGAGGGCAACAAAAACGCTCAGCCGGCAGTTGGTGTTAACCTGATGACTATGAATGACGAGGGTCTTCGAAACTAGTTCAGGTATTTATAAAACAAGTGAAATATTGTGCTAAACCCAACTCAATATTATAAAATTATTCGAATAACAATTTGAGTTACCAATAGAATCAGTTTATTTCTTGGCTACCGACTCAAGTTCTCACATCTCACATCATGAGTTCCCGGATTTCATCTGACACCTTTGTGCCGTTTTTCATTCAAATGATCATTCAATTCTTTACATTATTCGTGTACAGATTATTCGATTCTGCTCATCAGTAGAAATTAACATTCGAAGTTTCCTAATGCTGGATGATACAAAATTTAACACAAATTTACCATAAGTACAGTATAGTCATCAATTATCAGCTACAGCCAACATAGCTACAAGCATTACCAGGCCAATATCTTCAATCATTTTACCAAATTAACCAATTTTGAATGCTAGTAGTTTAGCATTCTAAGATATTCACTATAGACATCATACACATGTTGATGTGATGCTGATGAGGTCTACGTTTAAAGTTGTTCTGTTGTATTTGTATTGATTGTATTTACTGGTAATTAATCATATTTTGTATAGTCTTTAGCATCATTCTTGATGTTCATGGCAAATTAAAAATATTGATTGATTGATTGATTGAATGAATGAATACATAACTGGTTCCTGAATCACAATTGAAAGCTGAATCCTCCACAAACCATGGAAGTTCCATTATTTTTTTAAAAATCTGATGTGAAACACTGACATAACTTTCTCAATCCTTTATAATCCAACATTGAGTAAGCGGTTACAATGTGGAGGTGCACATTATGTTGAGCAAGGAGCCACATTATTCACTAGCAAAACTACAAAAATTATAAGTTTATTGACGATATGTACCCTAGCTCTTATAGCTACCCTTCAGAGAATTTATACAAAAATAAGTTTCAAATAAAATTATTAGTTTTAATAAATTTAGTTCAGGTAAAAATAAAAATAAAATTTAAAAAACTGTTGAGAACCATTTTTGAGAAAATTACAAAGATTGAATATTTCTTCATGTAAAGTGGTACTAGTAATAAAAATAAGAGAAAGTATCACCATGCTTTGTGTCACACTCTGGAAGGTACTTAATAAAATATAACTTAATCTGCTTAAAAATATAAAAAAAATTGTTTTTATACAAATTTTCACTTCTGAGCTATATTTTTTCTCAGATAGGCAGAAAACACACATACACAGAGAACAGAGAGAATGAGGGGGAGAGACATCCACAGAGGTATTTTTTTGGTTTAGGGATCTCAAAATATGTATTAGTGTCAAAAGTTCAACATCAAGTTGAATATAATACTTATAATGCATATAGTACATGTAAAGAAAGTAATAAACTTTATTACTGTATGTCCTTACCTTTGCCAATTCTCCCAAACATTTCAAAAACTGAACATTGGTTTCGGGTCCATATTTCTTTTTTATATTCTTCTGGAATGCTTTAAGAAGTATTAAGGAATTACGCTTGCTCATTTCATCTTTTACGTGTCTAAATACCCCTGTAAAACAAAGTTTTAGAGTAAACAAGACTGGAAATGTATGATAAATAATATAACTACAGTTCATTAAGGTAATTGTTTGAAAATTAAGTTCATAATTTATGAAAAAACTGTTGTTTACTTTAAAATTAATGCAGTGTATCCCTTGACTTAAGGGGGCTCATACACCAAGAGACCATGCCCAAGCAGGCATTGCAGTAAAAGTTCAATATCTTCAACACTATTTGCAAGAACAAAATGAAATTTTGGGCATTAGAAGTATACACTTGGGGCTTGAAATGTACACAAAAATTATTATAATGTCTCAAATATGAAGGTTGATATTAAAAAATTAAACTTTTTTTATTCTTCAGCATGCGATAAGGCCTAAGAAACATGATTTCTTGCAAAGGGCCAATCTGATTGGTGTAATCTTTTTTTTTATTCACAGCTGACACTATAATCTAGAGGCTAAACCTTCAATGAATACTGTAATATGCCTGATACAATTTTCAGGGATTTTAAAATTTCAGTATCAAATTATTACTAATTTTTTCACATTATGTTCACAAGTGAAATAATCTTGTGATGCAAATACATCAGATTATTTAGGTTTGTCCTCTATAACACGCAAAAATCTATGTGTATGCAAAATTTCATGCAATTTGGGCCATTACTTTAAGAGATATTGTGTTTTTATGTTGAAAATATTAGGTTACGGGAAATGGCTTTGAAAATTCAACATGCCTTACAACTTAACGCACATACTGGCATTTAAACTTGTATATCTTCAGTAAATGACAGAATTTAACCATAAAAGTTATAGGGTATGTTCAGAAAGGTGTGTTCTTTAATATGAAAGTAAAAGTTAAAGAAATAAATAAATAAAAAATCTTAACACTGCTTGGTGTATGAGCCCCCTTAAACTCTCTCTGTGACTTAGTTATTAAAGTCTGTCAGTCTGAGATTGACTGATAAGCAAACACTAAGTGATTCGCAACATCTGATTCAGTTCCGTGTACATGTCATATTGATGTTTGATTACAAAGGTTGATTCATACTAAGCTATAACACAACCCATCCGTTAAAAGTGGAGTTTTTAAATTCAGTGTTATAATAATGATGATGGATTATCGATGGATCAATGACTTTATTATATACTATCTGATGAATTCACAATTACCAAAGAATAAATGGATAACTTGTTGGCCTAACTGATGTATTCTGCCTAACTGATGTATTCTGAGGCAGCCAACTGATGAGTATATACTTTCTTGGTGCTGGGCATTGGCACAACTGCCTAGTAAGAAGTTTGGAAAAATCTGTGGTATAATCTTTTATGTTTAATTTAATACTACTGACAGTTTGTTCACATTTTAACAGTATTATAATCACAGTATGTCACAAGCCAGTTGGAACAAAACATCTACATTATTATTAGGGTAATTATTTAAAACTTAACTTCACAATTTATGAAACAGCCAGACAAACCTCCTATCTCCAAAAAGACATGTTTAGGTTATAGTTGTGAAATATTTAGAAAAATAAAAAAAAAAAAAAAAAAACAGCTCTATGCTCCTGGTGAAGTCTCGTGTGCAAACAGTGACTGGTTTTCACACTATAATTGAATGTAGTGTGAACTCAAAAGTCACAAATTATTAAATGAAGTAGTAATTAAAACATTTTGACTTCTGAAAAGCTACCGTTTCAGAGATATGAGGTCTCTTATCTTAACTGACAATAATTTTTTATTTTTTTTTTATTTATTAGTATGATACAAAGCTTTCCTTTTCAATTAATAGTAGATTATTTATTTACTTATATCATAGAGAATGAACAGTTTCAAATAACTTGTTTTCTTTTTGTATAGGGTTTCTTTTTCTAAATTGTCTGTTAAATGTTTTATACTGATTATTTGTTAAAATGTACTATATACAATTTTTCCATCTTTTTGTTCAGTAATCAATTCTTAATACAAGAAGTCTTTGTAAGAAATATTTTTATAGTAAATAAGAAACTAAGCACAACACATACCACAAAGAAGTTGCAAAATTATACATGCTGCTTCATAATCTTGGTGTCTTGCATAACACAATTTCTGTATTATCTTCAGAATCAAATTCACATGTTCATCTCCTAGCTTAGGGCAATTAACACACATTTTGGTAACTGCAACTGCCTGTAAAGATAAAAGAAATTAGAGAATAGGTTCAAAATTAACTAAAGTCTCTAACTAAATGTAAACCTACAAAATGTATACACAAAGAGTCTGGGAATAAAAAAAATACAGGAGCCAAACATATCAACCAGGCTTTTCTAATTAAGGCCCTTTAGATCATTGGTTACAATGAGTATTTCTTTGCCATACTATTTCCACATTCAGTAGTAAAATGTTACATAACAATGTTTATTAAGAAATTCAACCATCTTTATGCTTGCTTTTCATGAAAATGGATCTAAAGGATTGGGTTAATTTCTTGGAACCTCCTAGATTTCCAGTTAAACTCCCATATGAGTAAGATTACCCTACACCATAAATTTAACTGGTTTTCCAGATTGTGGTTTTATGGTATTGAAAGAATGTATGTGATTTTTTTTTTGTGGAAACTTACTAGTTCTGAAAAGTCAAATTTAGCTAATTAAATTACCACCTGGTATCAATAACTGAAAAAGTACTTTTTTGTCCCTAGTTAAATAGCATTACAAAGTTCAGACATGTACACTTCAAACAGTTATTCATCAATTCTAACATTTTAAGTGGGACTCTTGGAGTGCAGGGATCATTTGGTGTTAGACAGGGTAGATTGCTAAAATGAGGTTTTATGATGGCAAAGGTTTAAAATCATGTTATGACTATTAAAATAATATTTCTCTAGTTTTTCTGAGCCACGGCTCGAAACCAAGGCCATTCACACGAACCATAACTAGTTTACAACATCCTTTCTCTATGCCTGATATTGCATGTGTTACAATAGAGCCTGCTTTGAGCTCCCCTTAAAATGGTTTCTTGCATCGCAACCCACATGAAGAGATGTAGAAAATTCAACAGATATTTACTTACCATTTGGAAAAAACCAATAGAAGAATCTGGAAGAGTTGGACTCATGAGTAATGGTAGTAACTTCTGAAGTCCTTCACAGCTTTTGGTACTCAGCTCCTTTCCTATAACAAAATATAAGGCTTAAATTTCCTGCACATATCTAAAACGTAAGTAGTCATTACATTCAATAGGTTCTTCCATCATCATATCATTAAAGCTGGCGAGTATTCATAAAACTGATATGTTGTTGTTGTCAATGCTTATGGAACTTGGATTTCCTCCATTCTCCTACGGGCGTCCCAGTAATAGTTTGTAAGCTGGGAAGGTATATCAGCGTCGATCTTCTTAATCGCTGGACATTTCAGCAAGTGGTCTTTATTCATGGTGGAATTCACATCCAGGCAGAGAGTACAATGTGGTGAGGTAAAACTGATATTAAGTGCTGTATTTAAGACACTGAATTACATTGTATATGTTATCAGATCTTAAGAACTTCTACTGTAATTTAACAGAGCCAGCTTAGTTGACAATTGATTTTGATATCCCGTTACAGAAGCTACAAAGGCTTTAAAAAACAAGCACAACTATACTAATAAAATCTGTTACAATTAAGGGGATTTTGCTTATTCTTTTCTTCAATCATAAAACATAGGCAGGTCACACATAAATGCAATTCACATTATTACGAATGGAATGTATATAATTTATTTTACTATAATTGCCTATTTTGTTAGGATTTGTGTTTTCAGCTGCTGACTGCAGCTGGAAAATCTGTTTCTCTTATTTATAAGTGGCAAAATTTATATGTATTCTTATGAGAAAAGATTGTCTTTATCACAAAATCAGCATCAAGTGGACAACTTGCGAACTACGTCGGTTTCACTGTTTTCACCCGAATGTGAAGGAGGAGAGAGAGCATAAGAGACAGCGATGCATATATTCAAAGTTATACTCAAACAATGGCTACCGTCATTAGTTCTATAATATTGATTAACTTTTAATTATAACTGTTAATGTAGAATTTTTAAGTAGTTATTATGTCAGCTTTAATTATTTGATGACATCTATGGCAGTATTGTAGCATTTTTTATTGAAATACAATATTTTAATATTATCTGAATGAAAAGGAATGATGCACTCACCTGTGTTAGTACAGCAATAAGAACACAGCATATTAACTGCTTCCAGCTGGACTTTTTCTTGTTCTGTTAACAACTGCAAGTCCAAAAGAGAACAAGAGGCTGCAAGCACACCAAATTAACAAACCATTAATTAAGGTGTTACATGATATAAATACAAAAATAAATAAATAAAATTAATAATAGTCTAGAGCAGCCATTCCCAATGTGTGGTCCACGGACCCCTAGGGGGCCATGATGATATAATCCAAGGGGTTCCCCAATAACAATGTAAGTTATAAATACCTACTTAAAAAGCAAAATTTCATTTACACACACTTCACAGATTTTTATTTTTATTTTTTTTAATTTTATCTTACCGGTATTATTTAATATTTTAATATTTAATTAATATTTATTAATTTAAACTTGTCGGCCGCGGTGGTCTAGAGGTAGCGTGCCCGCCTCTAGATCCGCAGGGCGCGGGATCAAACCCAGCCGCGGTCGATGGATTTTTCAGGACGTAAAAATCCTGGGCACAGAGTCCTCCGGGAGGGACTTTAAGCTGGGGGTCCCGTGTCGTAGATTTACGGCACGTAAAAGAACTCCAAGCCTAAATTAGAGCCTCTGGACAAAATTTCTCGGCCCTTTCACGTCCAAGAAATACTTAGTTTCCAGAGGGGGGTTGCGAGGCGATGGGTTTACCACCTGTCCCTCTACCCTCTCTCGGAAAATAAGCATATCCAAATTAGTATAGGTAATGAGACCTCCATTGGAGGCCCCTTCGCCCCACCTGGGGATCATAGGGTACCAGATACAGATACAGAATTTAAACTTCGTATGACAAATTATGTAAATTATGTAAAGAGTATATTGTCGGAAGGCAACTTCTAACTAGAGGAAGTAAGATCAATAAATAATAACTCTTAATAGGTTACAACTCTTAGATGATACTAGTTACCAGCAGATTGGTAGTAACTCAAAGTGGCTGAGAAATGTCATGGAGTGTCTTCATCGGTACATAGTTTATTTGGTGTATAGCCAATTACAAACTAACATAGGATTCATAAACCAAAATTGATGCTAGTTCGAGTACAATGTTAGATACTTGGGAATAGGCTAATCATTGACTCCAGACTACAATAAGCTCATAGATAAATGTTGGTTTTCAAGATTTATCCAACATTCTCCTCTTTTAAAAACTTCTATTTCAAGAAAAATAAAGATTAGACTTTACAACTGTGTAGGTGTATCTTTTCTACTCTCACACAAATCAAAACGAAGAACAAAATCAGACCTAAAGAAAAGGCTGATCTTCAACTAAAGCGACTATGCTTGCACCAGACCTAAAACAGATGGTCTCTGGAAAATAGCATCGTCTGCCCTATAGATGCAACAACTATACCAAGTAAATTTACAATTTACAATTACAATTTATTTTTCCAAATTACACGAAAAATACAAAAGTTGATACACCACCCGAAGAAGCAGAGCTTGTGTTCGGGGGTGGTTCAGTTCAATATATAGAAAAAAAAAAAAAAACTTATACTAAACAATTACTTAAGCAATACATAATTTGGAGAAGTATGACAAAAATGATGTATAATAGGTTAGAACATGTTCTATTTACAATACAAAGGTACGAGGTAATACAATAATAATACATAACAATTTATTTGTTCAATTTTAGTAAAAAACAAAGAAATTAAGTTCTATTCAAATTTTAAAGTTTAATATGAAAAATGTTATAACAGTATTAGTAGATAACAGAAGTAATAATTATATAAATTTTCTAATTTTAGACCTAAATTGTTTGTTGTTTAAGCTATTTAGATCAGGATGGTTGGTAATAATGTTATCAAAGTTTCCATATGAAGATCGTGTGTCACACTGTTAGACAATTTTTATAAAAAGTTTAAAGGATAATAAATACTATGCCTATATTACATGAATAATAATAAAAGGAAGTGTTTGTCTGTCTGTCCACGATGTCCAGAGAAATCTACTGAATGCAGAGATCTGAAATTTTAAATGCAGATGGACTAAAGGGTGGGCGAATGCACCACAAAGTCAAAATTTTATTTTTTCGCTTTCGTTCACGAGTTATAAGAAAAAACTGTCAGAAAACGTACCTTTTTTGCTATCCAAGCATCAGTTTTCTGTAATACATTTCATTTGTCAAATCAGTTGCAGATGGCTTTGCCTATTTTTGTCATACCTTGGAAATAAAAGCACCGCAATCGCTTGAGTTTTGTAAATCCACGCTGGTCGATTCATTTCTTTATAATGTCAAGGCACGCAGACATCTGAAATTTTCGACATAGACGGAAGAGGGATAATGAATAGCCTATAGGCCTAAACGGGCTAACAATGTTCGATTTGGACGAAACTCACTATGCAGGGGTTTTCTGGGCCAGGAGACTCGAATCTGAGGTTGTTTTTCCCATTCTGCACTTTCTAATTGAGGAATTCACTTGAAAGCCTGATTTTTAGCCGTTTCATTAATTATTAATCGTTTAGTTTAGGCTTATGAACATTTCGCATGCAAGTATTAATAAATATAATATTTTAACTATTTGCTCTTAATTTTTAATCTAAAAATTAATTATCATGGGTGAAGCCGCAGGGATCTGCTAGTTACATAAATAAAATTAAACAAAGTAAAAATACAAAATTCCGTCTTTTGTTTACTAAATTAAGTATTATGAGCTGTGGTTAGGGGGTCCTTGAACTTGCATGTCATATGCTGAGGAGATCCGAGACAAAACGTTTGGGAAACCCTGGTCAAGAGCACTACTGGAGAAAAGCTTCCTTTGCAGGCTTCTGTTGGCATTTTCTCTTATTTCCTTATTTTTATGAGTCGAGCTATGGTGTGCTGAATTAAGACTATGCTTGTTGAGCAATCATGTGCATCACCGGACCATGTTTCCTTACTTATGACATCCGTTTATTAATACCCATTTGTTTTTCCCTATAGAATTACATCCTGGTTAGGTATAGTGTAGTTATTCATTGCATGGCCAGGCGGCTTCAAAGGAATAAACCATTATGTTATGTTAATTGATCTGACCAATTCGATCTTGGCTTCCGCTTTCCAAAACAAAAGCAAAGTAGCAATATTCTCTCATTGTTATCACTGACCTCAGCTCTTCCTTCGCTTTAATCAATTCACACGTGTTATTGTTTTGTGTAACTTGATCTTGCAACTGCGCATTTCACTCCACGCGGAGGTGACAAGCAGCTGTCAAAATCTTCACAGGACATTCTTAGACTTTGATTGGCTGGGGTAACAAGCTGATTGGTGTGGTAAAAATAAAGAAATGGGTTGAGTTGTTGGCAAACTTTTCCTCCTAACGAAAGGAAGCCGCCTGGCCATGTAATGAATAACTGGACTATATCAATGTGGAGGTTACACTATCAGTGAGGTTACGTTCTAGACAGTTTTGTTAATATTGCATCTCCTTACATATTCATGCTTAAAACATCATACAGTATTCTCGTACCAGATAACATCTCCTCTCTACAGAATCTTGGTTTTTAAAAAATGGGTCCAGTACAATGGGATTTTATCCAAAATAAAGATGAAGATGGTAATGGCAAACAAAAGACCAGTCCACAAGAATTAATGCTTTGTTGATATAAACCCTAGTTGACCTACAAAGTAAATACGCTGTACATCAAAAAAGTCATATGCATAAATTCATACAAACCTTCATCAATTATGTCCGGTGAAGATGTTTCCATTATACCATCAACCATATCGAGGCCTCCAGAAAATGAAGATTTACTCTTGTCTGAAAGAAAATAATTGTAAATAAGAAATGGATAGAGAACATACAGGAGTAACTTGCATATTCACTTTGTAATGCTAGTGTGATGTAACACAAATGTAATCTTTCTTTTTATATTAATATTAACCCTTTCACTGCGTGCATCACTGCTGGCCATGCTATTGATGCATATATAGATGTACCTTGCCAACAGACGAAATCAATTCAAAGTGAGTCAGTGTATAGTGTCATGTGTTATCTACAAGAGTAAGTCAATAAGTATCCATACTCTCTTTTCTAAATTTTTTATAACAATAATACAAAACTTTCAATTACTTTATTTTTCAACATAGTCCCACTGCTTCTGAATGCACTTGATTCAAGTATTGCACAAGCTTCCTGATGCCCTCAGAATAAAAGTTTTTCACCTGAGTAGCAAGCCACGTATGCACTGCTTTCTTTCAGTTCTTGGTCTGTGGTGAACCGCTGGCCCCTCAAGGCATCTATAAGTGGGCCAAAAAGATGGAAATCTGATGCGGTGAGATAGGGACTGCATGCAGGATGCTCTAACACCTCAAAACCCAGTTTTGCAATAGTTTGAGCAGTGTATGTGGCAGTATGTGGGCATGCATTGTCATGCAACAGGACAACTTCTTTTGACAATAGGCCTCGATGTCTTCAACTTGTTGCTCAATATCTCACTGATTATTGTAGAGCCCCTCTCCAAGTAATGTTGTGAGTCCCAGAAAAGTGTGAGCATAACTTTTTCTGCAAAGGGTTGACTCTTGAATTTCTTTTTGACTGGAGATGCAGGGTGTTTCCATTACATGCTTTGGTGTTTGCTTTCAGGCTCAAAGTGATGGATCCATGTTTTGCCTCCAGTAACTATTTGTTTAAAAAAAGCTTCATTTTCGTTAGCATGGTGCTCCAGTAAGCTTTGGCAGATGAACACACGATTGTGCTTGTGCTGTTTGTCAGTGAACTGCTTTGGAACCCACCTTGGAAAGACTTTATGAAAATCAAGCTTGTTATGAATAATGTCATATGCAGAACCATGGCTAATTTACATATGGTTTGTCACTTTGACAGTCACTCTTCGGTTTGTCTGAATCATGATACACACTTGCTCAATGTTGGTGTCACTAGTGGATGTGAGTGGGCATCCTGTTCTTTCCTCGTCCTTCACACTTGTCCGACCATTTTTTAACTTTGAAATCCATTCGTACATGCTTCGCCATGGTAAAATATTGCCCCCATATTGTGTGAAACGTCTTTGTTGGATTTCAGCCCCTTCAGATGACAAAAAACGGATCACTGTTCTTCTTTGGTGCAAATGCTGAGCAGTGTAGCCATGTTCAATATGCAACAGCACAACACCCAGTGGAATCATAACATACAATTATCCTTATGGGGATGCTTCAGCACTCTGCACGCTGTGTTCTTTTTAGAACCATGTAAATGGACAATAATTGACGTTACAATGTTCTTTAAAACCAATAGAATTCATATATAAACACAGTTTGTTGCTAAAAAAATATGCAAAATGAAAGAAAAATAGAGAAGTGGGCATTCTGTGAGGAGCTGGGCGAAACGTTGAGAGAAGGAGAGCATA
Source organism: Ectobius pallidus (assembly GCA_964059195.1). Classification (NCBI taxonomy): domain Eukaryota; kingdom Metazoa; phylum Arthropoda; class Insecta; order Blattodea; family Ectobiidae; genus Ectobius; species Ectobius pallidus. The sequence goes on along the minus strand of CAXKWD010000006.1, from coordinate 103,254,680 downwards.
TCCACTTACTACATATGGTAATTTTTCTTGATTTTTATTAGAGAAGTGGGCATTTATATAACCTAAAATGGCATAATTTATACTCGTGAAAGTGCCAACTACTTTGGATAAGAAAGGAAACCTGTTGAATCTACACTCTTTGCCAAAATATAACATAGGCATCCCAAACACACCACAAAGATAGTAGAAAAGGTGAGTGTATCATGATCACCGAAGAACATACATTCCTCAGTCTTTGCTGTAATTGATCATAAGTACCAATAACTTTTTGGTTGCGACAGAAATAGCAGAAAAGGAAGCATGCATGCTATAAGAAATTAAGGGAAAATCACACTAAAACAAAATATTACGATTTTAAATCAAATTTTTATACACATTTCTCAATTTATGTATGGAAGGGGAATATGTCACATTTATTTAGATATTTTTGCACAATCAAACAAATTTTGCAATATTTCATGCATACAATTTGCTTAAAGCTAAATACACGTATAGCTAAAGAAAGCTGTTTTGTAAAATTTTGCACTTATCGCCATTACCAAAACATATATGGTACCTAAGCATTAGTCATAGCAACTGTTCTTTTTCTAATTTAAGTAAGATGATGGTATCACAAGATTTGTATGTCAGGCGGGTGTGTGGCATCTCTAATATACAGACATATCATTCAGTAGCATTGGTAGGGGCAATGGTAATTTAGTTGTGAGTCATCTGCCATGCAGAGTGGAGATGACAAGATGTGAACAGCGTTCTTAAGTCAAAATAGTCACTATCCGAGGATGAAATGGCAGAGAATACCACAAGGAGCTGATGGAAGATTTGAGGATTAATGCTCATCCGCATTGAACTTTAAAGGATCATGGAGTGGGTATATGTTAGGCGCGGCTCGTGGCTGGGAAGTTAGGTGAAGAGCTAGAGAGCAGTCTAACTAGGAAGACGCCTGACACCGGTAAGGGTAGATTGCATGGAATGGAAGTCTACCATTGCATTGCATTGCACCGTATGAAGAGCGCATGCGTAGGTGAAGTAGCACTTCACTTACTTCCCCTGAATAACCGCCACTGGTATATGTGCTTTCATAACAGATACGATTACGGTGGCATATGGATGTTTATGGGGGTGTGTTTCCTTCCCTATCCTACATCTAATACCCTTAATATGCTCATTATACATACATTCCATATCCTGCCCTTTCATTTGTATATTTCTAAAATGTTAAAATGGTCACACATTTCCAAAAGAAAAAATAAGTTGCCATGACTTATACCCCATCCCTTGTATTTTAAAATTTGGCATTGTTAAATTGGCACAAGGAAAAAGATTTGGTTAATATTAATAAATTAAAATACAGTGAGTCCATTTTATGAGGAAACCTCGCATCACTGCCGCATTGCCGCGCTAGCATTGTACAAAGCATAGACCCTACAAGTGGTTAGTTGCTTCGGTGTCTTGTAGTGTCTTGTAGTGAGAGGCTTGTCTATTGTTGTGTGTTACGTAAGACAATAATCGAAAATGTATACGGTTGAACAGTGAATTTATTTGGTGGAATGTTACTTATTGAGAAATAACCATAGAAGGCGCGTTCGGAGATTTTCTCGTAAATATCCTGACTGTACCATCCGTACAAAATGGTGAGTAATAAGCCTCTACATGTAGGCCTATTTTGATAATAAATTGGTTGAGTTATTCTATTTTGTATTGTTTCTAAAGTCTTGATTTGCCGATTTGCCGGTAGTAACGGAACACGGTCCCGGCCGGTGCAAGCGCAACAGCGGGGAAAGTGTGAGCAGGAGCAACGCTGTTAAAAAGTTTCCGCATAAAATGGATTCCCTGTATAAATGAAAAATAGAACATCTGAAATGCAATTAGATTCTAGGAAATATAACTGGAAGTTGTACTTCATGGGAGCATTACACTACAAAAGGACAGGCAACATGGAGCTGTAAAGTCACTAATAAAACGGCAGATGTTGAAGAGTAAATTTATGAGCTGTCACTTCATCACATTTCAACAACGCTAAAATGTTTAAAAAATAATTGTAAAACTACTGCAATAAAGAATGCTGTATTGGAGGGAATATGGGTTGCTGCATACCACTGCTAGTATCATATCTGTTATTAAAAGGATGCAATTTTCCATAGAGCTTCATGACTCCTTTACTTACTACACTTTATTGTCATTCTCTTAAACTGAAAAGCACAAATTTAGATCTGTTGGTAGTTAAAATAAATATATAACTTCCCAACTGCAGGACAAATACATACTAGAATGTTTATCTAATCATCATAGTACAGGCCTATGATTGGATGTGAATTTTATAATTTTTGACGTTGCTATACATTTTCTTTTAATGTCCTGGCAAAAATAAATCTAAGATCTAAGATCTATAGAGTTTCAATGGGAACATACCTTTCGTTTGAGACTGTTTCGTGATGGCAACATTGAAAACTGCATCCAATACTTCTATAGGCATTAGTTGTTGAACTAATTTCATTACTTCTTCGTGCAGCTCCAATTCAAACATGTGACAAACTTCTTGTAAAAAAATACCCACAACAGGAAGCTTTGTTTCCGATCGAGGTGCCACAAGAAGTCCTCTTGTAGCCGCTGCTAACTTTTCCATTAATTTTCGTAGCATAATTGTTAGACTGTCAACAAAAGTAAACAGATACCATAACTATTTGATGGATGTCGGAAGTTTACACTGTGAAGTTATAAAATTGTGAGATGACATATAAAATGAGTGATGATTGCCTAAGTTGTATAAATAATACGAGGGTTATCCAGAAAGTAAGGAACGTTTCCACCTGATGCCGCCAGGCGCGCGCCAATAGCATATACAATGGGGTGCTCGTACTCGGCAACTCAGTCAGCGTCCAGCTGTGCCAACGGGAACATCTCTGCGCTGCCCCTTTTTTTATTATTCAAATTTGAAATGTGTGCTGCAATCCAAAGTCCCGCCAGTTGTGAGGTGCGGTATGTGATTCGTTTTTTGTTGGCAAAAAACTTAAAACCAATAGAAATTCATCGGGAACTGTGTGAAGTGTACAGGAACAATGTAATGAGTGTGTCAGGAAGTGGTGTATTCAGTTTAAAAATGGGCGAACAAACGTTCATGATGAAGAGAAGAGTGAACGTCCGAGCATTGTGACTGACGATCTGGTCGCCCAAGTTGACGAAAAGATTCGTGAAAACCGCCGTTTCACAATAACTGAGCTTTCTCTGTGTTTCCCACAAGTTTCACGGACTTTATTTTTTGAAATTGTTTCACAGAAGCTTCACGACGATGAGGAGCTCCAGGTACGCGTCACTGAGTGGCGGAAGAATTCTATGACACAGGAATTTCAAAGCTTGTCCACCACTTGATAAGTGCCTGAATTTGAATGGTGATTATGTTGAAAAGTAGTATTTTAGTCCCTCTTTCACATGTATATAATAAAATGTTTTTCTTGTACTTGGTTTTTTTTTAATTCCAAAACGTTCCTTACTTTCTGGATAACCCTCGTAATTATATAGGGGACTTGAAATTAACACTAACTTCACTTTTGGTATAGTTTACATGTACTAGCTTCGGCAATCACCACCTCCATTTTCAACAGCTACATTTCAACTGCTGTGGCACTCTCCTGTGGACACAAAACGAATTATGAGGTGAGGTCATCATTGGTCAAGATGTCGAAGTTCATGAGTTGGTTCTTCTTCTTATGAATAAAAATGTTTTCCAGACTGAAAGTTCTTTGTGATCATGGATACAGTTTAATAATTCCAGATTCCTATCAACTTCATCCCCTCTTGGTTTTTCCTAAGGAACACATAATACACATTAACTATCAAAACACTGACAAATCAATAGTAGCGATCTAACTCTTGGGATACAGGACAAGAAGTCGATAGGGAACAATAACTATTATTATTTTTTATGGTCACAAAGAACTTTCAGTCTGGGAGAAGATTTTTATCCACAAGAAGAAAAACCAACTCATGAATTTCAACATCCCAACTGATAATGGCTTCACTTTGAAATTTGTTCAATGTCCACAGGAGGGTGTCATGGCAGTTGAAATATAGCTGTTGAAAATGGTAGTGACAGTTGCCAGAGATAGTACATATAAACTATGCCAGAAGTTTAGTGCTACCATATTTACTCGAATCTAATCTAATTTTGAAAACTTAAATCATAACAAAATAATTTGTTGCAGTGGCGTAGGAAGGGGGGTGCGGGGGGTGCGGGCCGCCCCGGGTGCCATCACTCGGGGGGTGACAAAATAAAACTGTGTCTTTGTAAGTAAAAAATCGCTCAAGGGAATTTAAAGAAAATAATAATATTATTTCAAACAATTAAATAAGCTTAACTTTCTACAAGTCAACATGCGTATTGAAACTTCTTTTAGTTTTAAATTCAGTCAACAAAGGTAATAAAACGTGGCTGAACTGTCCGCTCTGTTGATACGAACAATAATATTATGGTTAGGGGAGGGGTGTTTATTTCTGCCGATGCTTGTCTCTGCAGTTTTATTAATTTAAATGATACCAACAATCGGTGATATTTTATAGCACTTAAGCCGCAACCAATTCTACCCGCGGCGGCAGTCATGATTTTGACGAAAATAAACTTCCAATGTGAGTTGATTCCGAAGTCTCCTTCAATCTACATTTTGAACTGGGATGTGCTCATATTTAAGAATAAATTATTGATAATACAGTTCCGTAAAATAGTTTCGTTACTTGTTTGTGAAATTTATTAGGATCAACCTTAAAAAAATTATGTATAATTCACATAATTTCCTCTGCCCAAATAAAAGTTAGCCTCCCCTTAAAAATAAGAGAAAGTTGTCGCCAATCTTCGTGTCACATCCCCAAAAGGTACCTAACCCAAACACAAAATATTGTTTTCGTACGATTTTCCGTTGCAAAGGGCCATATTGCAAAGAGCCCGTATTCAGAGTGGGTGGCTTATAACTACCCTTCAGAGGATTATTTCGAAAAAGTTTTTTCTCTAGGCCTATAAGTAACCCACGTGCAAAGTTTAAAGAAAATCTTTAGAGCCGTTTTCGACAAAACTTTCTTTATGTAAAAATAAGGAAAACTTGTCTCCAATCTTCGGTTCACATCTTGAAAAGTATCTGACATAAATACAATTTTTTTTTTCCTTTTATCAAAATTCATTTTTCCAAAATTCGAGATTTCGCTTGGAAAACAAAATATTAAAAAATCACTCCACAAATAAAAGTTTGCACAATTTCGGGAGTTTATTTTGGCCTAGATGTTCGCTTTATTAACGGTAACACCTACGCTCACGAAAACAATTTATATCTGTCTGTCTATAACGTACTTTAGATTAATAATAATAATGATAATAATAGCATTTACTGTCGTTTAACAGTAAAATGTACAATGTAGGCCTACTGCATAATATGCCTGATATGTACAGAGGCGTAACGAGGAGGGGGGTTTGGGGTTTTGAACCCCCCCCATTGATTAAAAAAAATAAAATTGTACAATTTATTTAATTATTGTGAACTTATCACCTTTTTAAAAATATGCTTATAAATGATTTAATATGAGTTTAAAGCGTGGGAAGCTTAAAACTCGTTATTGAGCATCTTAATTTTTAAAAATTTCCCAGGGAGGACCCTCTGCCCCTGGGACCCCCCAGATGGAACCCCCCCCCCCCATATGGTCGGCCTGGTTACGCCTATGGATATGTATGTCTTTCCTTCTAACAAAATTGACTGAATTAGAGAAACTGGGACTTGAACTCAGGACCTTTGGCTATTCACGCCAATGCTCTACCAACTGAGCTAAGCCGGAGTAATGTCCAACAGATACAATAATCTGTGGTTCATGAATACTTAAATATATCCGTGGCTGAATTAGGTTAACTATGTCTTATATGCACCATTGGTAGCACTGGTCACAATATGGTAACTCGAATCGATTCATAGATGGTTGATTCATAGTAGGCTATACCATGATTTCGGAGCTTAGTTTTGTTTCTATATAACAAAGCAATTATTACTAATTTTGCATAATCCGTTGAGTTTACGAGTTACATCAGGTAAATTAGTTGCAGCTGCATCTATCGATAAACTCTTAAACTCTCGTGGGATTACCTTTGACTATTCAAAAAATAACACTTGGAACGGTTCCATCTTTTAATAATTTAAATGGGGGGTGACAAGAAATTTTCCGCACCGGGTACCACCTAAGCTTGCTACGCCACTGATTTGTTGGTGAATACAATGTGCATCAATGGTAGGACATTAATTTTGGTATTTTACCTTAGTATAGGCCTACTATTTTATTAAGGTGAGCATTCATTCTGATTTGGTCAGGACGGTCTTCTTTTAACAGCTGTCCTGAAATTGTGTATACCTTTGTAGTGATGCAAAATGACCATTTTTATTTTTAAAAATACCAATTTTTCTCCAATTTATGAAAATTGCCTACATTATGGTTAAATAAAGTGAACATAAATAAAAACAAATGAACAAACAAGGTGCACATTAGATTTGAGTAAATATGGTAATTTCAACTTCATACATGATTATTACAAAATTACAGATTTTAAAATCCTAACAGAAAGCAATCTGATTATAAGGTAACTATCTACCATGCTTGGTATACTCGGTATGTTTATTCCACTTCAAAATTGTTAATTAATTACATACCTTAGAGAGGAATTTTATTCTCAGTTTTTTACCCACTGCAATCAGTAATGAGAAAATACAGTATTTGCTGACACATTGGATGCCCCCGTATAATGGACGCACACCTACTTTCAGAATTAAAAAGTAAAAATTCCCCGTGTAATAGTTGCATTTTATTTTAACAAAAAGCATTTTAATAATATCTGAAATCGTAACAATGGAGGCCTGCTTATCCTAAAATTCAAGTTTTTAAACTAGGTGTGGAAACAGTAATTGTGATTGGTTCTTATTTACGCACAAAATATACTCAATAATTGTCGCTTAATATTGCAGTATTCTTAGGGCATTTGCAGTAGACAGTTGTATTGATAAACTTGTGTTTGGATAATAGATGAAATGACCTAAATATTCAAGTTATACAGTGAGTTTTAGGCTGGAAGTTATTAAATTTACGGAAGAACACGGTAACAGAGCCGCTGCATGAGAATTTACAGTGTCTCGAGTGTAATCTGTGTGTTTCTCATCTGTTTATGCAACTGCTAACTATTGATCGTCATATGAGACACAATCAATACATAAATTAGTCGTGGCTGCTATATCAACATATATGCTACCAATTGCTACGTACCTGGTGCATCTTTTAGTGTTTTCTTTTCCACTAAAATTTTTTCCTTGCATGAATGCACCCTAGTTTTTGTTATAAAAATCTGGGAAAAAAGTGTGTGTATTATGTGGGTATTGTTTACTACATAACACTTACCTGAATGTTAGGAGTTCACACTTTGTTATTATTCCCCATTGCAAAAACCATGAGAGAACAGATGAGACTAGCATACACTGAGAAATATAATCTGTCAATATCTTCTGTTTTAGATGTGACTCTTGTGGCATAGCTTCTCTTGCTAAGAGAATATTGCAGTCTCGTTCTAAGAGCTTTATCAGCTTGTCCTTAGCTGATGGAATGACCAGTTGAGCACTATGACTATTCTTCCTATTGTCGCTACCACTATCTTCACTGCATGCACCTATTAGAAGATCTGTCTCAAAAGAGCTTATCATATAATCTTCTTCAATGGAACTCATAGTTGTCATCTTACTGCTTTCTTCTTCTTCACAGTCATTAGCATCACCATTTTGTGATTTTACAATAAGTTCAACCAGCACTTTGGACATAAACTGCGGAGAAAATGGCACTAAGTGCAGTTCTGTTAGACCTGTATCATCCTTATCTGGCAATAACCAATCAAGAATGGCACATCTTAAAAGCTGTACATGACGTGTACTACAATGTGATGGTATGTTACTTAAAGCTTCTAAAGTTTCAGGTAGATCACAGCACTTGAATATCACCTCAAGAGTTTGCACACTATACTTAGACAACTGGACAGTCCCATTCAGATACATCCTAATTACAACTGAGGGCTGAATCGATTTGTTGTGAATTATCAATGACTGGAGAAGTTGATGACTGTACTCTACACACTGGTTCAATCCCACAGTTCTGTAATTAAATATTTACTGTTTTAAAATAAAGAATCTTATAACACTGAATACTATAGCAGAGTAGAGAAGAGTAGAGTCCCGCTAATCCAGACTAGATGGGTCCGGACCATGTCCGGATCACTGAAAGTTCGGATTAAGTGGGTAAAACTATAATTTTTTAGTTTTAATACTATTGTTCTTGTAGACTAAGTTTTTAATCTACAAACTAATGTAGAATTAACAAAACAAAACATCTTTGTGAGTAGAATTCAAAATTCATTGATTATTCAGTACTTTTTCATCATAACCAACTGAGGACATCAAAAATGAGTAAATCTTGCTTTTTTTCATTTTTTTAAAATCTTGTTCAGATTAGCCGGATTTCCGGACTAGTGGAATCCGGATAAGTGGGACTCTACTCTAATTTAGAATTTATTTAGTAATTTAGAATTACAATAATTAGAATAATTTAGATTGCAACTACTCTCATGAAAGCTCACACATCATTAAAAAAAAGTAGTTTCACAACTTCAAATAATTAGACCTGTAGACATCTACAGTTCAATAGAATTCCACCAGAGCACAGCAGCAGTATAGAATGGGTGGATGCTTCAGAACTAAATGAAAGTACTCTTGAGCAGTAACAGTAAGTGAAGTAGGTTAAAAATAAGTATTTACTTATTAATAATAAAACAGATGCATTTTTTTTATCTACAAATAACCCTTTCATAGCTAAATTTATAAACTGGTATCCATCAATAATTTTAAATGCTAAAAAATTAAAAATATATATTTTTTACTAAAATGAATCTCACCTCAGTGAATTCTTATATTTATTTATATTTATATTTATACAAAATATTTATACAAAACAAAACAAGACCACCCGAATGAGCAAGCGCTCGTGCTCGGGCACAGTTCAGCCATTTACATTACAAAATACAAATTACAAAATACATAAAGAAAATATAATTAAATCAAAACCTAAAAAATAATAATAATAAAGAAAGAACAGAAAAGTAAAAAGAAAAAAGGAAAAGTAGTAAGAACAAAAATTGAAACCCTGAGTTATTACTAAAGCCCGGATTTTCATGCACTATCAAACTTAAAAACATGCATGCATTCATGCACTATCGTATCTCCAAATATGCACAATGAAGGGCGAAACATGCACTATCAAAAATCCGCACTGTACTACAATATATTTCAATTTCTCTTAAAACAATATACGAGTTTTTTCCAAATTCTCCTCACTTAAACTCGTGCGTTTATCAGTTTAGGATATTCTTGAACGCAGAAAAGGATCTTTAAACTTCACAAGAAGTAACAGGTGCATACTTAAGGGAAGAAATTTGTCTGAGGGTGATATCGAATTCCATGTCTTTTACATTTTTCCACATAATACGTCTTTCACTGTTTTCAGAAGTTTAAGATCAGGATTTGAACTAAGTACATTCTTAAGTTTTTCCCTATTTGTCACACCCATTTCTCCACAACACGATTCTAAAGATAATAATTAAAGCCCAGATTTTCATGCACTATCAAACTTAAAAATATGCATGCATTCATGCACTATCGTATCTCCAAATATGCACAATGAAGGGCGAAACATGCACTATCAAAAATCCGCACTGTACTGCAATATATTTCAATTTCTCTTAAAAAATATACGAGTTTTTCCAAATTCTCCTCACTTTAACTCGTGCGTTTATCAGTTAGGACATTCTTGAACGCAGAAAAGGATCTATCTATTTCACAAGACGTAACAGGTGCATAGGCCTACTTAAGGGAAGAAATTTGACTGAGGATGAGATCGAATTCCATGTCTCTTACATTTTCTCCACATAATACGTCTTTCACGTTTTCAGAAGTTTAAGATCAGGGTTTGAACTAAGTACCTTCTTAAGTTTTTCCCTGACTGTCACACCCGCTTCTCCACAACACGATTCTAAAAATATATTCAAAGTCTTCAACAATGGCTGTGACTGACAAATTCAAGCAGTGAACATTCTGTTTAGCAGTTTTCTTTCAAAGGAAGGTGGGGGTCGGCGAGTCGGCATTTTCTTTTGTAGCCTTGTGTATTATATTACTGTTTATTTAGGGTAAACAGTAGCTTGCACTCTCAAATTGATGCAGGTGGCAGACTCTGTTGCCAAGTCAATCAAAATATTATAACAATGGTAATGCAATACAACATTTTTACGTTTCTTTGAAAAGAAAAGATTTTAGGGAGGCATATTCAAAATATGCACAGTTATGCATGCTAACTTGATATTATGCACTAAAACCAGATAATGAGGGTTTATATGCATTAAAAACGTCTGAATATGCTACATTAAGCCCAAAAAATCCAAAACATGCATTATGCATGAATTTTGCCGTAAAAAGGCCGAAATATGCAAACATGCACGGAAAAAATATGTTTATTTGGAATCCATAAGTCATGTAATGTGTAACTACAAAGATTGAGAAGTGTAACCAAAGTATATAAAAACATGCATTTGCATGGAAATCCGGGCTCTAGTTATTACAAATAAAATCGTTCCTTAATTGTCTACTAAGTACAGAGTGAAGTAACTTTTGAACTATGAAATAAGATTTTTGATAAACTTATTGAATTTTTTGTTGTTCATATGTACTATTTAAAAAGAGGTTAGGATTAACCACCATGGTTGCGATATCTCAAACCTAGTTACTCAAAATACAGTGAGTCCCACGCAAGAGTTGGTCAATGACGCAGGTTTCTGCATCGCGGTTGGCACAGCTCCAACTCCCAGGCGATCGGGTGAAATATCTACGCTAATAAAGCCGCGATTGGTGTAATGATTCAGGTTGTCACATTTACAGTTAAAATTACAATGAAAATAACCACGTACCTCAACACAAGAGATGTTGGAAATGTTCTCCTCTTGCATCTCACAATACTGGCACCTTTTTAGGAAATTTTCTTTCACGCGCATAAGTTCAGCTTCCGAGACAGAGTTAATTTCTCTTGTGATATTGTCTTTAAGTTCTTCTAATGTATGGGTAATTGACCTATACACTTTATTTTTCAAGTTTCCCCATAAATAATAGCCACATACTGTTAGAAGAACTTAAAAACAATATCACAAGAAAAATTAACTCTGTCTCGAAAGCTGAACTTATGTGCGTGAAAGAAAATTTCTTAAAAAAGTGCCAGCATTGTGCGGAAGCAAGGGGAGAACATTTCCAACATCTCTTGTGATGAGGTACGTGGTTATTTTCATTGTAATTTTAACTGTAAATGTGTGAACCTGAATCACTAAAATAATCGCGGCTTTATTAGCATAGGCATTTCACCCGATTGCCCGGGAGTTGGAGCTATGCCAACCACGACGCACAAACCCGCGTCATTGGCCAACTCTTGCGTGGGACTCACTGTACATGTTCCATGTTATGTGTATCAACAGCTTCTTAGCAGTCACAGCAATAGCAGAAATAGAGATTGAAAATTACTGACAGAAATGAAAGGAAATTGAAACACTAATAATAATAATAATAATAATAATAATAATAATAATAATAATAATAATAATAATAATAATACACATTTAAATAATATTTTTCAGATTTCTCAATTTACATCATGTAAATGTTTACAGATTTTGTGCAATCCCACAAATTTTGTGGATTTAATTAAGGTTAACAATGGTAATTTAAGCATTTATACAGTTAAATATGACTTAAGGAATGCAGTTTTGTAAAATTTTGCACTTATAACTGAAGTTACCTTAAAATATGATTCCTAGTTCTGTCATAATTCAAATTATGACATAATACTGATTTCGAGAGTATAAACTGCAATGTAAAAATTCTGTTTTACACACATCCTAAGCATAGATTATTAATTTTGTCCTGCATAGGAAACTAATTCCCTGGCAGTTTGGAAAACAATAGAAAGGTTGGCAACCCCAGAATAGTTCCACACAATTGATATCATCAAATGCAACTACAATAATATGGATACAAAATCAGTACTTACTGAGCAGCAATGTTAAAATTTGTTTAAATAAAACATGCAAACCCAACAAGCAACCTCATTATTTTACCCACCTTAATGTAGTTTCCCATATTTTCTGCCATTGTAAGGTACTCTCTTTCTCATTCAGCAAACGTCTATTCAAGATTCTCTCTACCTTTAGTAAAGACTCACAGCACCTGTAATATGATATAGTATTTCAGTTGTACAAAATAGCCTATAATTATATATTCTAGTTAATATTGAAGGATCTAATGCATTGCTCAATACAAGGATACTATTTCTACTTAGAACCAATAAGAACCAAAACAGTAGTAAATAATAATTCTTTTAAAAGAATATGTAATATGGCCCATCAAAGTGGTGAATAACTCGAAAATGGACCACACTATCACCATCTATCTGCCTCAGTGTGGACTCCAAATGCATCAAAGCAATGGCATTGGCATTGGATACACGCATCTTCTAATAGAACATGTAGTGGATTTTAATTACTTGGGAACTTCCTTAGCCAATGACAGGACAAAATATGTTAACAAAGGGTTAAAATTGTTTCAACATATTTGCAGTACAATTAGAAAAATATTAGTATTGGCAGCAATTAATTAATAATATTGATGCCCCCACATACAAACTAGCAAAATGGCTTAATAATAGATTCCACGCTTTCCCAAATTTCAGTAGTAAAAACATAAACAATTCTTTTGAACTTACTCAGAAAATCAAGGATGTGGAATTATCCCCAGATGATGTTCTAGTATCATTTGATGTAGTGTCATTGTTTCCAAGCATCACCCAAGACAAATTATTAACATACCTGAGAAAATGGCTTACTTCCGTGGGATTTAAAGACAATACCATAGAAGAATACTGCAATTTGACTAAACTTTGTATTTTGCAAACTTACTTCAAGTTCAATGGAAAATTTTATCAGCAAAGATCGGGCTTGGCAATGGGAAATCCCCTATCTCCTTTCTTGGCTAATCTTTATATGAGTTCCTTAGAGACCCACATCACTTCTGCCTTCCCTCACATGTTCAAGACATGGCATAGATACGTAGACGATATTTTTGCCATAGTTAATCGAAATCAAGTCCAAGATTGTGTAAAACTTCTAAACCTGCAGGATATTTCTTTAAAATTCACATTGGAAGAAGAAAAGAATAACGTTCTCCCATTCCTTGATCTCAAAATCATTAAACACAACAACAAAATTGAATTTGGTATATACAGAAAACCTACACATTCAGATTGCTACATCAAAGCCAATAGTTATAACCCCATAAAACACCAAGAAGCAGTATTTAATAGCATGGTTCATCGACTTATCAACATTCCTCTAAACAAAACTGAGTTTGATCTCGAATACCACAACATCATTTCCATAGCAGAAAATAATGGATTCCACAAAGACCTAATCATAAAGAAAGTTAAGAAATTCAGTCAACAAAAACGTATCAAGGAAATTACCACACTCAAAAAAGAAAAAGAGGATGTTATCTATAAGAAAATAACATATAAACAGTCTTACAATACTCTATGCAGATGACACGACTTTTTTAAATAATAGTTCAGATTTTCAAACGCTTCAAAATTTAACAAAGGTCACTCTGTCTCAGGCATCAACATGGTTTCAAGTAAATGGTTTTTTAATGAATGAAAACAAGACACAGGAACTTTACCTCAGCTTAAGAAACTTACCTGAACACATCAGTGTAGATAATGTCAAATTTTTAGGGGTCTATATTGATAGGAAGTTGACATGGGAACATCATATAGCATATATATCAACCAAATTATCTAGAGTTGTATTTTTACTTAGAAGTTTAAAAAATCATGTTCCAAGTATTTATATGAGATCTGCATATTTTGCTTTTTTTCAAAGTATAATTTCGTATGGTATTTTACTTTGGGGAAATAGTGCTTACATTAATAATATACTACTCCTTCAAAAAAAAGCTATTAGAATAATATCGGATGCACAAAAATTAGATCACTGTAAACCTCTGTTTATTAAACAAAAATGCCTGACAGTAATAAATCTCTATATATATCACGTATTACTCCACACAAAAAATAACATAGCAGAACATCAACTCAGACAAGACATTCACAACTACAATACAAGGAGAAATAAACACATGGACATTCCATTTAATAGGTTATCGAAATCTCACAATAGCTACAGAGTTTTAGGTTTAGTTATGTATAATAAACTTCCTTTAGAAATAGCAGAGCAACCAGTGAATTTGTTTAAAAATAATCTATATAATTTCTTAGTAAATTCCCCTTATTATTCCCTTCAAGAATTCTTTGATCAAAACAAATAAGAAATTTGTACTGTAATTTCTGTAATTTGCTGGACGCTGTTTATTATATTATTATATTATTATATTCTTGTCTTAATAGGTTTATCATGTTTTCATTTTATTGTTATGATAGATTGTGTATATTAGTTATTTTAAGATTTTGACTTTGTCTATTGCAATTTGCTTAATGACAATAAAATTTTATTATTATTATTACCACCCATGGGCAGATGAAAAATTCAGCAAAGTGTTCAAGGAATACAACATTACCACAGCTCCAGTAAATAAATATAATCTAAAACGTTTACTTAAATTCAATAACCTAGATAATATTCCTCAAAACAAAAAATCTGGCATATATCAATTTAACTGTCAAGATTGTAACCAAAAATACATAGGAAAAACAAAAAGAAATTTGGAGGTTAGGTCTAAAGAACACTTGAGGCATATAAAGTATGGACAAACTGATAAATCGGCAATAGCTGCACATGTATGGGAGAAAGACCATGAAATAAATGTGGAACTGGAACTTCTAAAATGTGTCCAAGGACACAAACAGCTCACAGTTTGGGAAAAGATTTATATTTACAAAAATCAGGACCAACTCATGAATTTCGAAATACCCGCCATTAAACAACCACCAGGAGTTGCTGCCAATACACAACAGACAGATGGAGTATAGCTGATGATGAGTCATGAAGGATTGCTCGAAACATGTTCAGGTCAGTGCTTGAATTAAGTGAAGTTACGTATGTTAAACCTCCATCTCAAGTTTCAATTACTTAAAGATCAAATGAGGATATAGATTACTCAAAGTGTGGTCATTACTATTTTGTACTTTTCAGAAATATTAGGAGCTTCTGATTTGTATTTCCTTAGATTCATCTTTCAGCAATCAGTGAGAGCAGTTGTCAGTGTGTGATGTGGTGAGACAGTATTGTGCATATTCAGCAAGTCAACAACCACTAATACACAAATAATAAGCTGCAAGTCATTCGACCAGTCTGTGTCCATAGGAGAAGATGAAGATGGGGATCTATGAAACAGAATCAGAAGATTAAATATGAGAAGAGTTAAAAAGAGACAATAAAAGAAACAAATGGCAGAAGTGCAAATATTTGGTTCATTGGATTAATAATCATGGTTGACCTGAATCCAGGCCCATCAATCGAGGAAAAAGTGAAAAAAAGAAATGAGAAAAGTGCATTAGTCCTGATCTGAAGGCTATCTGAACATGATCACGCACTAAAATACCTCCTAGGCAAAAGGACTTCCACAGTTCCTCCTCTAATACCACCTAGAAGATAATGTTAAAAGTAGTAAACCATTAAGGGCAATTGCTTTCATACATAGGGTTGTACATTATAGGAACCTTATACTTACAAACAAAGGTACCCCATGACAATGTAATCTTTACAAGAACTCTGGAGCTCTGCCAACAGCCTTAGTAACTGCTGAAACTCTTGCTCTTTCAGTGTTTGCGGATACTTTGCCATCAACGAGTTCAGCACAGACATCCTATAAAAAAGAAATCGAGATATCACAAAATATAGTATGGAAGTTTCATAATCTTGAGAACTCTGAAACTCCTAGTTTTTGTTTTCCAGGGATGTCACAAATGACAAATATGACATGCACAGGAAAAGAGAAAGAATTCATAACTTTTTTCTTAATAAACTGAGGTTTAAATTTGAACTGGTGTTTACTTTAAAGCTAAAGGTGTTCTTTTAAATAAAATATTTTCCAAGATTATATTGTTATTTTATCTTTAAGATGATAGGATTCTACCTTTGATCTTATATATTCTAAAAGCAGTATTTTCTAAATTAATTAAACCAAAAACACACACATTTTTAGTACCATCAACATTTCATTGTCAACATTTATGGTAGGCCTATATATAAGTTTCATTCTGGGATGACTTTGCTATTAGCAGTAACAGAACTACACTTGGATTCAGGGTAGGAACATAGTGTTAGAAATGTACCTGCTCCTCAACGTTGCAATACAAAACCGCTGTCTCACTCACTCCCTTTCATTCTGTAGACAAAGAAGTTGAAGAGCCGGCAACCTACCTGACAGTCAGTTGCCAGATTGTAAACATGTCACTGAGGGTGGTCAAGAACTACTGACACTTTAAAAACATCTCCCTGCACCCTCATATTCGCATTTAGTTGAACTGCAGAGCTCGGCACTTTCAGTTCTTAACTTACGTGTTCTTGCTGTAAATCCTGCGATTTGAAATATCCTAAACTGTGTACATTCTACTTCGTGTGCGTGTCTGTGTATATTGTACATTATCTGTGTGTAGAAATTGTTGAATTCATCTTATATTTTATTACATCTTAGTTTAATTCGTCAGTTACTTATTACATTTTATTACCTAATATATTGTAAGAAATAAGTATCTGATTAAGTATGGAGCAAGGGTTACAATCACCTGCGCGCTACAAAACTAAAACAAAGAGAGTACTGACTACGAAAGAGAGGCAGATTATACTGAATGTATATGCGTATTTTAGAGAGAAAGGGAAGTCGGTACACGAATCAGCCAAGTCAACTTCCGAAGCTACACTTGTGGGCTATACGACTGTGTTCTCAATAAGAAAAGAATTTCAGTCTAAAGGAAAGGTTTCTACACCGAACAAGAAAAGACCTACAGACGTAAGACAAAGAAGGGAAGACAAATACGACAGTTTCACCCAAGCGGCAATACGAAGACAGGTACACCAACTTTACAGAGAAAATGAACTGCCCACTTTGAACAAATTAGTGTCCATTGTTAATGAAGATTCCACTCTACCAAACATGTCGAAGCCAACATTCAGACGACTGCTTCTGGAAATGGGATTCAAGTTTCTTAAGCGTGAACGAAACTCTCTGTTAATAGATAGGGAGGACATTGTGGCTATGAGACATGAATATCTCAGAAAAATTAAAAACTATAGGCTAATGGGGAGGAACATCATTTTCACAGATGAAACTTGGGTCAATGCCGGCCATACTAATACAAAGTGCTGGCAAGATACCACCGTTGTTTCTGCAGACGATGCTCACAGAAAAGGATTAAGTGTAGGGAATAAAACGCCCTATGGAAAAGGTGGCCGTATTATTGTTGTGCACGCTGGGAATGAAAATGGCTTCGTATCGGGAGCTGATCTAATTTTCTATGGAAAAAAGGATGGCGATTATCACGGTGAACTAGATGGAGCAATGTATGAGAAGTGGTTTACCGAGAAATTATTACCAAACGTGACACCGAATTCAGTCATCGTAATGGACAATGCTTCAGTCCATTCCACTCTCTTGGAAAAGGTACCAACATCTGCAAATAAGAAGCAAGAAATTCAGGATTGGCTCACCACTAAAAAAATTTCTTGGGAGCCAGATATGAATAAGATGGAACTCTGTACAATCCTTTCTACTGCTCGCAAACAATACCAGAAGAGATACAGAATTGACGAAATAGCGCGCGCTGCAGGTCACGATGTATTAAGACTGCCCCCGTACCACTGCGAACTTAATCCGATTGAGTACGTGTGGAGTGAAGTGAAACGAAATGTCGCACGAATAAACAGTTCTTTTCGGTTGGCTCATGTCTTCGATCACATGAAGAATAGCTTGAAACAAGTTACTCAGGAACACTGGCAAAATTATGTGCGCCACACTGAAACAGTAGAGAAGCGAATGTGGGAAGCTGACGGAATTTTGGAAATTGTGCATGATAGGTTAGTGATAAATCTGGACGAGGACGACACCACTTCAGAAAGTGAAAACGAAGACGATATGGATCTTGGTACTGCCCCTCTGCTATGATTTGTTTTCGTAGGCCTACATGTCACAGACTGAAACATCTTCATAAGGTAAGCGAATGTATTTGTTATGTATAGTAGTTTCAGAGGGTAGCATTGACCTGAATAGCAACACTGTAGTGTCTTGCATCTCCCAACACTATGTTCCTACCCTGAATCCAAGTATATAACCTTAGAATTTGTAGGAGTTAGATCAGTATAACATTGATGAAGGGCTTTGTCAGAACAAGACTGATCTAACTCCTATGTACAAACTTTCATATTAGTGTCTTACATTTATATCCATGTTTGCATTTACATTTTTCATTGTGACCTTAAGTCTCTACACATTAAGTCATTAGTTCTTGTTGTCTTGAACTAATTTTGAAACCATTAGCTCTTGTCTGAATAACTTGTAAAGCACTGCTTTTATCAGTAGACAAGGAACTGCTATTTGCACAATTTAGTCAAGTGAGTGCAATTAATGTACTATACAAAGCTCAGTGGTTAGGAATCATTAGCTATCACTAGGGGGCGGATTTCTATGACCTAAAAAAAGGATATATGCATGCATTTATGACCTAAAGAACATTAAAATATGACCAATAAAATTTAAAATATGATTATTTAATTAATTAAGGAAGTTTACATAGTGAAGTTATTAAATATGTAAGCATTTGAGTGGAGACTTAATACATTGAACTTCACTAAATATTTGTACTAACCTGGACCGGTTTTGGGATTTCGGAGTACGTTGAAAATGGGGTAAAGTTGTAATCCCGAAACCGGTCCAGGTTAGTATAAATATTTAGTGAAGTTCAGTGTATTAAGTCTCCACTCATATGCTTACATATTTAAAATATGACTTTACCACTTACACGTTGTGTATATTTTTTAAGTTTTATTACAATTCATTTTATTAAAATATAATGTTAATTATTTAAAATATCTGTAAATTCTCAACAAGTATCATTATAATGCAAAATTTACAAAATATATGAAACTTCAAAATTTCTTTAATATGCACACAAATATGCCAAAAATATACCTAAATATGCATATTCATACTAAATATGCTACAATAGTTGAAAATTTCCTAAATATGCAGTTATATGCACAATAAAAGCCGTTCCATTTTCACCAGGATGCTTGGAATCAGGTTTAAATTAGTCGGAAACCTGAAATAATGCAAATGGGAAAAATATGACATGTCATAGTAATCCGCCCCCTGGCTATCACTAGTCCAGAGGAGATAAAATAATTTTTATATAAACCATTTTATACAGTAGTTAAATTTCAGTATAAATTTCGTGCTTTAGCAATAAAGTTTTTGGTAATAAAGTGAAAAAAATGCCAAAACTTACTTTCGGAATGTCCCTTGTAATTTTTAATGTTTGAACGCTGAAATTATTTTTAGTGTTGGAACCATAAAAATGAAATATCTTTTTATTATGATAAATGGGATTTCAGCAGGGATGTACTTAATACTGAAAAGAACTTTAAACTGAGGCCCTCTATATCAGGATTAAACTGTAGATGAATTACCATGCCCATGTGTCTTGGTTAAGAGTATCCATAATGGCTTGGATTCCAGCAACAACCCTTCTTCTCTTTGCAATGGAGTATGACATTGATTCATTAAAAGCAGGAACGTTTGAGACATCTAACACATTGTTGCTATCTTGAAAAACCTGAAATGAAAAACACATAAATGTTCTCTCTTTCATTATGCTACCAAATGGAAATTACATTGTTAAACACATATTTGGTTCCAAAGAGTCTGTATTGCACAATTTGTAAGGCAATCAGCTGTGGACTGGATCTCTCCTTTCGTGAATCCAATAAGCTATGGTCCTGGGTGTACGGTGAAATTTTGATTGGAGGGGGTTGAAGATAATGTTGTCTCAACTCCATGTGCTTGCACATATTGTAATGTAATACACTAATTTTAGTAAATAAACAGTTGTATTGTGATTTGTGTTAATTAGTACACTATGAATAATATGATGTTAGTTATTCAGCACAGTCTTTAGGTTCTGTCCATTTATTGTTTTAAATTGAGTTTATAAACAAAACCTTTCTTTTGAGAAATTATCATAGTACTGTAGGATGTAATACATACTGTGGGCTATATTCCACATGATTTCATTATGTGGAGCACTGTGAATATTATTGTGTCTATATTCTGTTGTTTCTGTATTGGCAAGTTGATTGTAGACATAGTAATTTCGACCAACCAAAAAATTGGTTTTTACGTATTGAAATTTTGCAGGAATTAAGCTGATAACCATTGGACTCCTGATATTCAACCGATCACACCATATAGATTTCCAGGCCAACGCGAATCATGTACAAGAAATTCCAAAGGAGATTTTATTTATCAGTAACCCACCACTGTTATAAGAAGTAAAAAATTAAAAACCTAACTAGTATTAATAAATTATTTAATAGGCCTATGCTTTCCTCTACAGTGGAAGTTGTTTCAGATAATTTTCTCATTGAGATTAAGTATGTGCACTGTCATGCTAAAGAACTACCAATACCACGCCGTTTTAAAATTTGGATCTTAAATAAATTATGGGAGTACGTAATCAATAATGAGAAATTAAAATTTACAAGATTTATTTTAACAATGCAGTGTTACATAAGAAAATATAATAACCAAACCATGTTTTTTTTTTTTATTTATTTATTTCATGAGATTGTTATAATAATTAAAAATCGCATATATTTTGGGAGGGGTTTCAACCCCCTAAACCCACCCTCACCGTTTGCTCATGGTTATGGTGAAACCAGCCTTCTGTCAAAATGAGTATTTGATGGTTTTCTTCCACAGAAACTACTTGCAAGGTAAGAGGCTGCTAAAATACAGTATTAGCCACAACACTTTTACCTATAGAGAACACTTACTGGTGAATACTGCTGGAAGCCTTACCTCCCCAAACCATAACTGGTATACTGTACCTTTACCATTATCTTCTTTATATTAGCTCAAGATAAAAGAAATCTTAGCCAGTGGCGGCTCGTGGCCGGAAAATTAGGTGAAGAGGAAAAAAATGCCACATGCTTACGTCATAGGCGTACCGAGGGGGGGGGGGGTTTGGGGGTTTGAACCCCCCCCCCCCCCCATTGATTAAAAAAAGGAAAATTATATAATTTTTTTAAGTCTGCCCATAAATTACTTAATACAAGTATAAAGCGTGGGAAGCTTAAAACTCGTTATTTTGCATCTTGATTTTTAAAATTTTCCGGGGGACCCCCGGAAGCTTAAAACTCGTTATTTTGCGTCTTAATTTTTAAAATTTTCCGAGGGTGGGCCCCCGGACCCCCCTCTCCCTGGGGGGTATTCCTTTATAACCCCCTCCAAATGGTCGGCCTGGTTACGCCTATGGCTTACGTTAATAACCCAACTCACCTATGTCTTGTATAGCAAATCAATCCTTCGATAGTCCTTTAAGGCTGCACACTTGTCGGTGATATCATCATAGAATGGCTGCATTTCTTCTAGCTGCAGTAAAAGTTCTTTCTGAATTGAAATATTCGCTAAACAAGATACTTGTCTGGCAACATTTTTGATCCTTCATTTAGTAGGCCTACGTCGTGATTTGACAGCTGGCACAATGATGATTTGATTTTAAACAGTGCGGGTAAGAATATAGTTATTATTTATAAAATCTGATACATTTTATTCATGGAATACTCTTAATGAGTTTATGAGTTTCATGAGATAAATTCGATCCTGCTTTTCCGCCGCGAATCTATTGATGTTTATCGTAATTATTATTCTCCTAATCAGATTATTCAGAATATTCCATTCATGCGACGCGGACTTGAAATTGACTAATAATCTTTAGCAATGCCTCGGATATCGACCAATGACTGTTGTTTATCTTATAAGTTAATATGCTTGCAAGGGTCGGAAAGATGCAATTTTATCTGATAAACTTCAGCTCGTTACTGGATACTTCAAGGCATTAATATGCAGTGATTAATATGTCACATGTCGTATGATTGCCTATGAAAAAATATGCACTGTAGGAATGAAACGTCGTGATTCAACGTTGTCGTCCTATGGCGTCCTATCGGAGACGATCTCCGAAGATGGTTCAGTGTTGTGACACGTGACAGTGGGCTTTCATCACAGTACACAGTAGTCTTGGTATATGGTGACACACATTAAATAAATTAACTTCTAGTTTCATCCCTATGCCTCACTTTTGTGCAATAGAATCGAACGCCTATAATTTTTTTTTTCCGTTAATGATATTTAATTTTATGAGTAAGAATCCAAGCTCCTCCACCGTTCATATTTCAATGAAGTATATGGTTGTTTATAAACACCTTTTAAATAATTAATTGAAAAATGTTAAAAATAAAAATTCTAGCTCTTTAGCGTCTATGCAAATCGCGTGGAAAATTTAAACAAAATTGTTATTTTTTTTATAAAATCGTGAAGAATGAAAGTCTGTTTTAGCCTTGCCCAAAGATGTAAGACTTAAAAGCCTGTTTGTACAAACGATAGCTGGCTTATAACTACCCTTCAAAGTATAAGGATACCGTATAAAAGTAAGAAAAAGTCGTCGATCTCCCCAGAAGATATCTAATCCAAATACGTTTTATTTATACACGATGTTTAGTTCTCAAGCCACACAGACACGTTCCTGAAAATATTATTGGACAGAGGAGAATTCAAAACAGGTATTTATGTTAAAAACATTGATTTCGAACATTTATTACCTTTGGTACGGGTAGAGGAAGTGAAATTGGTGCTTTGTTATTAATGGAGCTGTTAGCAGAAGAGGAGTAGGTATGAAACCCACCAGACACTGTCATTGTAGCAGCTTGCTGTGGTAACCGCGTGCCATCATGAAGCCGAAGGACGACACGCTCTATATTCAAGTGCAGGAGGAGCTGGACACCTTCGTGGGTAGTCTGATCCCCTCAGCATGGATGTGGGATAAGCGAGAAAAATGCTGCTTGCAGCATGAGCCAGCATCATTTTTAGTGGACCAGACTACCCATGGAACAGGGGAAGTGAATCAAGGCTAGTAAATAACTTGTTCTGCTTCGTGCTTGCTTGCAAGACTCGGGAGCTCTCTGGCGCCTCCTCCTTTGACACCACTCGTGGCGGGCAATACAAAATTACTTAAATACATTTATAGTAAAAACCAACATTCGTGATATTGAAATAAACTTTAAAAATATTGTAAATAAACTTTAAAAATAAACGTATTGTAAAGGAAAAATACTGGTGAAGTGCTACTTCACCTACTTCACCTGAATAGCCGCCACTGATCTTAGCTTCAAATGAACTGGAAAAAAACTAACTGTAATGCTTTTAAAACTGCAATTCTTATATCTATTTTAATGTATGAAATAACATCTAGGATGTAACTGAGCTTTGTTATTCATTACTGTTATACGTTAGTTAGAAAGTGATATTTCTTTGAGGTAGGGTAGGCAAGTACATTTATAATTTTAACATTTACCTTGCTTTCCCATGAAATTTATTGTTATTAAAAAATAAGTTTTGGAATTTGTTTTGCAATAAGCCAAAAACATTATTTCTTCCATTACGCCGTCAGGAATATTATTACGCCTATATATTCAGGAAAATATTTACAGCCGAAGAAATCAAAGCTTTATTTTCATTTTTTGTAGCGCTTAAAAATTTTAAACAGGAACTAAAGTTCCCCCCTCCCCATTTATCTTATTTCCGCATTGAGTGGTTATCACATAGGATAAAGTATATTATACACTCCAGATACAAGAAATGTTATTTACAGTAGGACCGCAGTACACTAGGCTGAAAAAAAGACAAAATTGACATAATTATAAATGAAAAGGGAATATTGTGAGATAACATTTCTGGTAAATACAATAAACTACAAAAAAAATAGCTAGCAACTATTCATTACACAAAAGACCGCATGCTGTGACCACCTGTTAGCCTCTCTGGCTTCAGAGCCACAGGCTCAGGTTCGACCCCTAGTACCTCCTCCGATTTTTCTGATGTAGGGAGGTCTGGAATGGTGTGCACTCAGCCTTGTGATTCAATCTGAAAAGTTACTTGCTTTTGCAAGATAGCTTTTAGACCTCGGGGAAGAGGAAAGGGGCTCTGTCATCACAAGACAGTTGTCACAGAAATGGCATTTTGAAAACGAGAAAACAAATGCTGCAAACTTCATAGAGATCAGATTGTTTTAATGCCAGTAAGATTTAAATGGGGAAAATTAATTGAAGTGTGGGAGATGATGGGATTCTTCAAATCTCAATTTCATTACAACCATGCTTTACAGGAATAAAAGATTCCATAAACAGAATATCATCCAGATCAGCGTTTCTCAACCTTTTTGAACCCGAGGACCTCTAAAATGTCTAAAAAATTTTATGGACCCCTAATTTTACATCCCATTTTTAATGAAGGCCTATGTTGTTAATATTTTGGGTATTAATTATAGGTCATTATAACGAAATACGTGAAAAAAATTTACTTCTTCACTTTCCACTCGCTTTATGATATTTTTTAATTATGTCTGCGGACCATCTGCAACATCTTCGCGGACCACCAGTGGTCCGCGGACCAAAGGTTGAGAAACGCTGATCCAGATTACTCAGGAATTTTCATAACTTACCTGTTTGCATATTTCCACAGCTAATTGCAAGAAATTTCCTTTGAGTTCATGAATCTTAGCTTTACTCTTCTGAATGTTATGTATCTCACTTTCTACAAGGGCATAGATACTTTTCAATTGTTCCCTCCACTTTTCCCAGTTGTAGGCATATGCAGCACCCTCACCTTCTCTAGCACCATTAGGGTGATGAAGTTGCATTTGAAGCAACAAGAAGTCGAACATCAAACCCTATAACACAACAACTGGTGACTTTGATATATTTCCGGATCAACAGGAATGTGTAGATAATGTGTTTCCTACATTAGGCAGTTTATTAACAGAAACCATAATTTGGGCTACTTTCAGACTATAACAATAATAATACATAAGGAATACTATCTAAGTGCTCATGCTGATTTGGATATAACTCTCTGTCCTGAAACTATATTGAAATTGTCATAGGTAATGTCACAAGTGACTTGAAAATTGTCGCTAAATTCCCAAGCAACAAAGTCGCGAAGAGATTTATCTAGGTGAGTTCCAAGTTATGAATTGTATTTGTAATGACTATTTAATGAATAATATGTAATACATAATTAATAAAAAGGCACTGAAAGTAAATTATTTAAATAGCATTTTAAATTGACACAGTACAATACAAGGCATTCATGACTAGGGGCCGAATTTGAAGATTTTAACCTATTTTTTCCCTAACTTCCTAATTAGAACATTTTCACGTACTTTTCCATTTCATGCCCCTTGCTTCCGAATATAGGAATCTTATGGAACCTAAAAGGGGGTGAATTGGACTAAAGGTCCTAAAAGGGGCTAATGAGGACTTTTTCTGAAAAACTGGGGGCTAAAAAGGACTTTTGCTGGAAAACTAGGGGCTAAAGAGGACTTTTTGCAGAAAAACACGATTTTTAAATAGACTTTCCAATTAATGCAAGGAAAATAAATATTTGTGAATTTGTGCATTTTAAGAAAAGATATATTAAAAATAAATTTATACAACGTACTGAAATTAACAATGTCGCTTTGTCGCTTGTCTTTGTAACTCGAAAATGTGCCAGCTCGCCTTAGCAGGAAATGAAATTTGAGCCATCAGGAATACTTTGAAATCTGCAATTAATCCATTGTTGTTTCAACTTTAAAATAACAAGTTGCCGACCAACGACAGAGAAGTACAAATTTGTAACACTTGAGTCTACTTATTTTTGTAGATCGGAAGTGAATTGAGTGGTGTACTGAATAAGTGTATCATTAAAGGGTAAATATCTCAATTGATTTTGCTATTTTTCGAGTGCCCATATAAGGAATAGTTTGTTTATTTTGTAAAAAACTAGAATAACTGTGTCAAAATTATAATACAATTTTCAGTGTTAATATTAGTGTTCATTATATGTTTTATTAAGATGGCTAAAATCGTTTGTTTAAAACCTAAAAAGAGCTATTCCACGAAAATAAAATGCTAAAGTACCTTCTATAA
The DNA here is from genome assembly GCA_964059195.1 of Ectobius pallidus. Taxonomy (NCBI): domain Eukaryota; kingdom Metazoa; phylum Arthropoda; class Insecta; order Blattodea; family Ectobiidae; genus Ectobius; species Ectobius pallidus. The sequence goes on along the minus strand of CAXKWD010000006.1, from coordinate 103,228,345 downwards.
AAGCCTAAAAATCTGGGCACTATTCATGACATATAATCAATGTGGCTGTTTTCTGTGAAAAAAACATCTATTTATTTAAGTACTGTTAGCTTAAATTCAATAATGAAGATTTCTTGCATAGATCCATTATATTTTAGTTTTAGTTCCTAGTGATCCATACTGGTAAAGCTCATAGGATCAGATGTAAGATGCTCAGCTGTGGATGAGTATACTACGTCGAAAGATAGGGGAATGATAGCTTCCATCTTCCACCTCTGAATGGTCACTTGCATTTCAACAGTCTACATTCACGCTGATGAGTTATGTCTCTACAATGTTTACAAGAGGTGATTATAATTATTAAATGCTGGTTGTTAAAACGAAAACATAAAAAATAAACTTCACAAAACCAAATTTAAACAGAACTTAACTCTCTGCGAGTGGAAAACGGATATAACCAGGTGTGAGATTTTTATAAATAATCTCTATTCTCTCTCTCAGCCAATGAAATGCTGGAAGTGATTTTTCATCATATCTGAGCCTCATACCATGTGCTGCACAACTTAGAATGCAAAACAAGTCTCCAGAAAATGAAATGTTGCTGATCTTTCATTAATTTTTGGTTAAACTTGACTTTGAAAACTGCCACTGTTTTCATACTGCCTGTTAATTGGAAGCCGATTATAAGAGATTTTACTGTACTTACTTATAGGGTTACTGAAATGTTAAATATAATTTCAATACAGCTTAACACATACCTTTTTATCATATCTATCTTCTAATCTGGTTTCATATAGACCAATTACAGATTTAACAACATCTTCTCCAAATTTGCATGTGGCCATTCTACTTTCCTTTGCCAACTGTAAAAAGAAAAATACATCTCGACTTCACTTCATGAGAATATGTGAAAACCTAATCAACATACTTAAAGAGAATACCTTTCAATACTTTAACACATCATCCCACTTAGGACAAAGTTTCTACACAATGTCTAGAATAATTGAGGAGCGTTTTTCAAAAGTTGATAAATGCTCAAATTTTCAAAATGGATCATATTTTATTTTTTCATTTTTTAAGTTGTAGCAAAATTTGGGTTACGACCATGTATATACAGTATACATATTATTATATAGCCTATATATATTTAAAGAAATTAAATTAACAAAAACACTACAAACTACACTATTAACTTACTTAAATAGCAATAAATATTTCATGGATATTTATCCACATCAGTTGCTATCAACAAAAGATCTCTATTAAGTTTCATAATATTAAAATGAAAATTGTTGCTATATCCCTTAAAAGCATTCTTATTAGTACACTAGCAACATTTAGGTAAAAAATAATGGTAACATTCATTAATAATTCATCATTAAAACGTTTCAAATAGTTTCACAATAATTGTTCAAATAACTTGACAGAGTGTAAGTAGTCAGTTTGGTAAATCTTCTGAACAATAATTTCTTTAATGGAATTTATACATGAAATTTAAAAATGTTACCTTCTGTGAAACTGTGATAGAAAGCTGTAGGAGCGATGCCTGTAGTGCTGGCAGTTTCTCAAGAGTTCTATCTTCAAATGCAGTAACAAGATATTTAAATCTAGAATAGGAGCAAAATGGGCATTAAACTCATGTTATTTGAGACATCAGTAGTACTGGCCGAAATGCAAATACTATATCTGTAATGTAGGTCAAATACATACAGGATTTAAAACATTCCCAGCACTAATTATAATAACTAGGGTTCGGACGTTCATGAGATGTCATATTTTTATCCTGACCACCCTTCTCGCTGCAAACACAAAATAAACACAAATTGGGAAGAAATCGAACATCTTAATAACGCCCTCATAGCAAATGGCTACACTATGAAAGATATAAGAAGAGCGACTCAGAAGAACAAAAAACAAGCACCAACAAAAGAGTCACCTACAGTTGATAAGGCGTTCCTTCCTTATGTGAAGAATGTAACGGATCGCATTGGAAAATTGTTGAATAAACACAACATCAAGACCATATATAAACCAACAAGAAAAATCAAGGAGATGCTAAGGTCGGCCAAGGACCAGTTAGAGCCATTATCCACATGCGGTGTGTACCAGATACCGTGTTCCTGTGGTAAATCTTACATTGGAACTACGAAGAGACACATCTCGACCAGGTTAAAAGAACATAGGACCTATTGCCGCCAGGGGCATGTGGAGAAGTCAGCTGTGGCCGAACACGCGTTCACAGACGGTGATCACGACATAGGCTTCCAGGAGACGAAAGTACTGGCAAGAACTTCGCATTACTATGCCCGCCTTAACAGAGAAGCTATAGAAATTTTCAAGTTTAGAAACAATTTCAACAGAAAAGAAGAGGGGCTAAAACTTCCAAAAGCTTGGTTTCCGGCCTTAAAATCACGTATTAGACAAGAAGGAATGCAACAGCCAGTGTCGAACGCCACCATTGGTGCGACGGTAGCAACCGCAACCAGCTAAGCCACGCCCACCGCGAGTATATAAGCAGCTCCGTTTCTCCAAGCAATTCAGTCAGCGTCAAGATAGCAGCCACTGTAGAAGTTCCCCACAGCAGGAGCGAAACGTCTGGCGAGACTTGTAATTTTGCCTTTGGACCACGGCCCACAGCCCGGAAGATGCTTCAACTCCAAGATTCCGGCCGTGAAAGCCTCAGATTAACTACAAATTGGGCAATTCGCGGGTGCACGGGCAAAGAGAATTAAGTCCGCTTTCTTGTTACTGAGAATTAGAGAGACTTAACACAGTTTACCAGCCCAACATTGCTATAGAGATGGATAAACCCATGATGCACACATCCACAACTACCGTATGTTTTTCAATATGACTTACTGGACTTAACACAAATGAGAGTACAACAGAATCTCTACATACATTTTACACATAATAATCACACCTACAGTATTACAATCAACACATGATGTACATTTCATGAAGATTACAGATAATCCTTAAAAGGAAAATGAACCACAGTGAAAAGTTTAAAAAATAAAAGATGTATGAAACAAACAAATACAAAAGCAGAGTCATGCTGTAGCCTAAATACACATACAATACACATACAATATACACTCCGTAAAACTCCATAAGCGAACATGAAAGCAGTAGAACAAAAGTGAGAATAGCAAAAACAAACCCTTACGTAACACGAACTTGAATAAGCAAACCTCCCTTACTAAGATTTTCTGCAAAGGGAAATTGTTATTACATGACACTTTATAAAATAGAAGTTGTAACTTATTATGATGAATGTTTGAATTTAAATGGTCATAATCTAGAAAAAATAGGTTAGATACTATTATAATTTAAATAAAAGTTTGTTTACATAGCTTCTGTTTTGAATGATCTGTATCAAAATGTTCGACCTTCAAATTTGTGTATACGACCAGAGTTCACATTTTAGTTATATGGAAGTGTTAAAAAATCTTTCCTCCTGTCATCTATACAACAGAACATGAAACAGAAATGTTGATAGAAATCTTTCTTTAACCTCAATGTGATGCTATAATATAAATTTATTATGAAATTAATAAAATTCTTTGTGAATTTTAGCCAGTTTGGAAGGTATTATTTCAAATGTAGATGTATAGATTTAACTCCTATTTCTTTTTTATTGTGATAATCTGCACACTCATCCTTTCAGAATATGTCTTACATTTGTAGAAGCAGTATATAAAATTTTCTAAATGTTCATAAGAAAGAAAGAAAAACTCTCTGGGACTCAAAAATGTTGAAAAGAAATATACACACTGTGCAACCAACATATTATATCGGCTGCAGTGTCTAGAGATAGCGTGCCTGCCTCTAGACCCAAAGGTGGTGGGATCAAACCTGGCCACGGTCGATGGACTTTTCAGGACGTAAAAATCCTGGGGACAGAGTCCTCCAGGAGGGATTTTAAGCTGGAGCCCATGTCGTAGATTTATGACACATAAAAGGACTCCAATACAGCCTCTGGACAAAATTCATCGGCCCTTTCACATCCAAGTAATACCTTATTTTCCAGAGGGGGTTTGTGAGGCAAAGGGCTTCCCACCTGTCACTCTGCCCTTTCTTGGAAAATAAGTGTAACAAAATTCATCTAGATAGCAGAAACCTCCACTTGGAGGACCTATGCCTCACCACTGGAGGCAATAGGAACAGACAGACCAACGTATCATATCATCAGACATCTATACATGCCAAAAAGCATTAAATAATTTGTTTCAAATATTTATGGACAACTCTTAAACACAACTAGAGAAAAATCAATTTCAATTACTATGTTGGTCATTACAACACAGCTAATATAAATAATTTAAACGATACAAATGAAACCAAGCTACAATATTATTGCCTGTAATATCACCTTCAGCTGGATCTTTCTTCTTTCCCTTTTACATTTGAAAAACATAAAGTTATTTAAACTGTACAGCATTATCAATAAATTTTGTACACAGCATAAAAAATAATACTTCCAAATACAATAAGTTCACTTCGCATGCAATTTATACATGCATCAAAGATATTTGCATGTGAGAAGCAAAGGCAAAGCAAATTATCCACCTGTAGCATAACAAATATTTGCAATGCTAACACCAATAAATCCAAACACAGCAAATGCAAACATAAAAAACTGTACTGTACAATATATCACATGCAAATTAAGTCATGAATGAGATAGAAGGTAAGACCAGATTCTGAACATTGAACTTTTTTATTACTGTACTTAAAAAGGAGAAATTAGATGTTGATATCCAGGGCCCCCGGATGTGTATGACTATTCATACCTTTTTTTTTCTAGACCTTTATTACAGTGCCAGCATTCGCTTAAACAAGAATTATTCGTTAATGATTACTTTTAGATATATTTTATATGTCATATATTGACATATTTAGATCATTTTTGCAATTTTCATTATATTGTGAATGTTTTTGAGATTTAAGGTCATATTTCGGTTACATTTGTGGACATGATCTTATATTCAGAAGAGTTAAATAGTTGATATTTGTTATACTTTTCTCTGTATTCTGAAAATTACTAATTCCTAGGAGGAGTTATTGATATTTTGACTTCAGTGTCAATGGAATGCAATGCAGCCTAGTTACTAGTTACCAGCTAAAACTGCACAGTGTTCCAAATTGTTCAAATTTTCGAAAGACTTCTTTGAGATGATATTATCTGCTAACATTCCTCTTACTAAAGTAAACAAATTTTAAAAACTTCATGAGAAATGACATACCACATTTCAGACGTATCAAAATTGAGGAAAAATTATTTACTATCTTCTTATCAAGAAGAAATTAAAATTAGTTTAGGGAGCAATAAGATTTAGGTGTCCATTGAAAAAAGTCAGATGATTGTAAGAGAACTGTAGTGAAGTTTTATTGGCAAGCTCATTGCCGAGCATCCTGGTGATATATTATTTTTTGTTGGATATACAAGTCCTAGATGTAGTAAAATATTCAACAAGTTATTACTGCAATACTATTTGACAATGCCATGAAACTGTTAAAATAGCATGATTTAATATTAAAATAATGTTGACATTTTGTGGGATTCATTAAATATGTGTTTATTTGTTCATAATAGTCTTTTTTATCATATATAGCTATTTTAAGGTCATATTGCTGTGTATATTTCTGTCCTTTTTAAGTCATAAACATCCAAGTCCTACTGATATCAGACTGGAATAAATTAAAACCAATATTCTTGCTTAATGCTTTAATATTTTGGCTAACTACATTTTCACTTTTTTAATTGTTGATCTTTCTTTATTGTAAATTTAATCCACTAGTAATGAATTAGTGAAGATAAATGTTACTTAATGATGCATTTTAACGTAAAAAATTCTTTACAGTCAACTCTCGATTTTCTATGGGTGGAGTAACCAATTTGTGATTAACTGTAGCCTCTTTTTCTAGAAGTTAGTAGCTGTGTGGGATCAAAATTTGATGTTCAATTGCTATGAATGGCTCTCTTTCATTGTTTGACGATAACTGACACCAATCACCATTAGACTGGGAAGTAGAGTGGTGGGGGGGGGGGGGGTGAGGCATGACTTTAAACTAATCCCAACCCACTTATACTTAGCTGTGGTCCTTCCTGCTTTGTTAGACCTAAGTGTCATATTTCAGATGTGATTAATATATTTTGTATTTAAAATATGAAGCAGACTAATAAATAATAATTATTAAGCCTAAAATATTACATTTAACTTTCCAAAAAAAATCACATTCAATGGTATACACATGTGTTAAACTCATTAAGACATTGGATAATAGGCGAGGTTTATTAACATGTTCCATTATCCCTTGGGAAAAATTTGTGGGCTTAACTTCATATGACTTTGAGCACCAGAATTTTTTCAGCAGGTGGGCCAAAAGGAAGTAAAGACAGACTATGAGTCTACATATTTGAAATCATATTATTTATGTCTCTAAATTGATAAATAATTGAATTAAATTTGTGTCACCTTAGTGTATGTTAATTATTTTGTACTGTATTATGGTTGGATAAGTGATTTCAAAGAACTCTGTCTCTGTGATTGCTTGGATTCAATTTCTATCCCAGCAACTATCCCCGCTCCTTCAAGTTTTTAAATGTGAAGTGTTACTAGAACTAGATGCCTTTTCTCGTTCCGAAATATCAGACAGCTCTACTGCGGTAACTTTTGAAAAGCACGCACACCATACATGTTTTAAATAATAAGTGACTTCAGTAAAGTTATCTTTTTTATTTTATGTTCTAATCTTTCATCACCAGTTTCGTATAAAGTGAGGGTGGGCCAATTTTTTAGGTGGGGCAGGACCCACCCAATGACAGTATTACAGTTAGTAGAAACACATTAATAAAAGCAGGCAGGAAGGAGAGCACTAATTAAAGCCAATGGTTTTCTTCTGAAATTCTACAATAATAATTAATAATTTAAATTTTGAAGATGTGCATTATCCAGTCATAAGACCTATGTCACCTGTTCTCAATCCATTTTATCTCATTCATTGTTTGAAAGTAAAGATACCTTTAAGGAACACATACTTTTTTCTGAGATGAAGACCCAAATGAGATTGTCCACAGCCACATACAATTATTTCATTCAATATTTTGCACATTAAGGCTTTATCAATACCAGGTGGTGGAGTCTCGTACAATAGAAAACACTGATTCAATAGCTCTGAAATGTAAAGTAAAATGGCAACATGTAAAATGGCACAGAGAGAAGTCCTAGAATTTTACTAGCGATGTCAATGAATATTGCCATCAAGGACAGTGGTTTACATAAAAACGCTGATCAATATATACTGAGAACCCAATGGCCTTAGTCAACTTGTACATGGTTAAAATTTATGGTACCTATTTGAATAACACCAGCATGATAAACTAAATTCAAGGCAAAGTATTAACAAATGTTTTATTCCCAATAAACATGAATATACAAAAGAATACATGTCTTTTCCTGGCGTGTGTAGGACATATTTTGGAATAAGGTGGCATTACTGTGCTTTAAAACAGCATTTTCCACTCTTATAAAAACTTTACTCCATAGAATAGTATGAATGTTCAAAACAATATTAGTTCAGCCATTTTCAGCATTCATGCAAATATATACAAACATATATACACAAATACAGTAGAACCCCGATAATTCGAGCTAATTGGGGCTGAGGCTACCTCGAATTACAAAAAACTCGGATTTTACGGAAATATCACTAAATCAATGGGTAAATCATAAATAAATTATTAATGAGCACAATAATGGTTTAAAAAGTAAATAAATAAAGAATATAGTAGGCCTACATATATGTATTACGCCTGTATGTATGTTGGCAAACATTTCCAATTTGCTACATCGGCATCCTGTAAGGATTAAGTCATATTCTGACCCTTAATGGAGTGGAACGGGAAAACACTTTTAATTACCGTTGTCACTGAGTAGGGATTACAGTATTTTTTTCTGAAAGGATGGTATGCACTGTACAATTGATTGACACGAGGTCCCGACAAAGAAAGATCGAATCTAACTGTTTCTGTCAATCTGTAATAGATATGCATTAGCAGCCTGAAGCCAAGGTTATTTCTGTGTATTATGAACGAAAACCCAAGTGGGACAGTTTTACCTGCATTTTTGTACATGGAAAAACTGAAAGAAAGCTCAAAATGCATCACATTCGGAAGTGCGTAAAACTTACATGTGGACACCGTATAAAAACGGGATATTACTCTAGATTTATGGAAAATTTTAATTTTCTTAAGACCAGCTCGAATTATATGGAACCTCGAAATACCGGGGCTCGAATTACCGAGGCTCTACTGTGCATAAAAATTCTCTGAAGGGCAGTTATAAGCCACCCACTTATATGTGCTCTTTGCAATTCGGCCTCTTGGAATGGAAAATCATACAAAAAACAAAATTTGTATTTGGATTAGGTACCTTCTGGGGATGTGACATGAAGATTGGTGATGACTTTCTATTATTTTTAGGGGGACTTTAGATTAAGAAAATGGTTTGCTGCGATTTTCTCCAAAACAGCTTTTACGATTTTGATTAAACTTTACACAAAGGAGGCTTATACTAAGATCTAAAACTTTTAATTGAAAAATTTTTCAACAAAAATATCTGAAGGGCAGTTGTAAGTCACCCACTCTGAACATGTGCCCTTTGCAGTATGGCATCTGGTTATATATCAGAATGTGATGTGATAAAAATATACTGGCCATGCTTAAAGTAAAGAAAGTTACAAGAGTACATTAATCAGATTTTATTTGGGTTATGTATCCTTCAGGGATGTGATGTGACAACAACATTCTCTTAATTTTTACAATCAATTTGCATGAAGAGAATGGCATACACAATAATTATATTATATTAAGAAGCTAACTTTTATTTGGGCAGAGGAATTTATGTGACTTTCACATCAGATTTTTAACAAATGCAGTCAACAAGAATAAATTGTGAGCCCACTTAACAGATGGAATCAATATATAAAAAGCTAGGTATGTAATACATTAAAGAGGATGATAATTTTCTAATGCCATTATCAAATTTTGTTCTATCTCTCTGAGCGGGTGAAAGTGTAGCCCAGTCATTGTGCTCGGAAGTTTAAGTATGCTACCCCATGTAATAAGATGTTTAAGTAAATGATCTATGAATATGCAATTAAAGCTAAAATATGTCTTATACTAACCAGACCACAGTCGACATAGAAACCTAGCTTCAAACGAGGAAATTTACATAGCTGAACTGAGATGAAATTATTAGCCAGAAGCTCCGACCAACACAAATGCACTATGAAACTAATAACAAAAAGGGAGGTTACAACCTCATAAATGGGGGAAAAAAAAGTTTATTTTGCAATTTTGATAAATGTGATGTTATTTACAAAAAATTATATCATACACAACTTTAAATGCACTGTCGAAGAACACCAAAGAACACAGAACATAATATTATGAATATACAAACAATTTGTTTTATTGTAAATAAGAAAAACAAAACACTACAAAACAAAAAGTCTTAAAAACAAACATAGGAAAGCAAAAGAACTTGGGAAAATGTGAGCAGAAAGACAATACTGTACATGTAGGTGACTTAAGAGTGAAAATAGAATCTCTTATGCCCAAGTGCACCATTCTTTGATTAGGTTAGCCACTTTGAAACCAGCATTAAAGTAATATGTTAAAGTTAAATTGAAATGATTGAACCATGAATGATACTATAAACTGAAAAGGATAAGGAATTAGGGATTTAAAAAGATGCTACAATACCAAGGTTCCCTGTCGCTTCAATATATTTTGGTTACTCTGGTACGAAGTCACTCCCATGGAGTAATTTATGATTATGTCTTCTATGACTGCAAGTTTCTCCCTCTCACTGATTGGCTGCCATTCACAGTGACGGAGTCACCAGTTCTCAGCAGCAATAAGATATCATGTTTACAGTAGTGCTAATCAACATTTGTGTTCCCCCTAATAGACTATCCATTTAAATAAAAAAACCTTCTACGTTGTAAAGATTGATTCTCAAATGTGTGCAAACCAAGTCAACCAATACATCAGGAATCTCTGTTCTGAGTTCAATATAACCTCCCTTTTATTCCCGTTACGATGCTAGTGGAAAATTTTGGTGCTAGACATGAACACAGCCATAAGAGCTAGGTATGTGCATGAAAGTATAATAAATTGATACCTAAATCTATGTACCTAGGCTACATTGTGATTGTGATTAATTTCAACATCATGATTTTTTTTTTTTTTTCCATATTTTATTTCTTATTGCCTTAATATTGAGTAATGAATTTCATACAAGGAAAAAATGTAATATTATACTGGGTTTATTTATTTAATACGTCTGACTTTCCACTCAAACACCATCGATACTGTACCATTTTTGATAATGAGTTATTTACTGGTTCGACCTGGTTTTATTGAGGTAAGGAAGAGGACATACGTTACAGTATTTGGAAAAATAGGCTTAAGTCAGATCATTCAGTTCTTCAAATAGATCTGTCTCTCATAATTTTCTCATTATGATCAATTAGCTGTAGATATCAAAACCACGACACAACCAGTAAAGATATATAAGCCTTCATGAACCACAGATTATTGTCTCTGTTGGACATTACATGATAAAATTATAGGAGGAAAATTCCTCCGACACTGGGACTTGAACCCAGGACCTTTGGCTATTTGCACCAATGATCTACCAACTGAGCTAAGCCGGAGTTCAATTCACAGCGCCAGATGGAACCTCTCTCCTATGACTAATTGCCCTAATGGTCTACTTCACAGACAGACAAGTTATGTCATATGCAGTACTGTGAGGCACACTAATTTGTGATTTTTGTGACCAGGCTCCCACTGTTATTGTACTCTCTTCTGTATACTGAGCTTAGTACACTTGGGCATTAGTGTATGAATTTTTTTTAAAACTGATTCAATATTAGAACAAATTGATTTTCTTGCATTATATATATAAATAATTCTTTTTAAAATTAATATAGTGTTCTTCTTACCTGTCCAATATTCATACTGCACCTGGCCCCAGTTATTCCTTATAGAAAGAATTGTCTTCAAAATTAGTAAGTAAGTGCCACCATAACATTTCCGAAGGTAACCATCTTTCAGAACCACAATGATTCTATCCATTACTGCAGAACATTTCAAATAACCTAAAATACAATGCATTTCAAGAAGTTATTAAAAGAAAACTTAACTAATCTTAAATTGAATGTAGAGGTACTATAAAAGTGTGCATGTGTGTATTTTGACATTTAAACAAATATAGGAAAATTTTCTCTGGTACAACTAGAAATCTGTTTCAGTAGAATCTCTTTTAACCAGCAAAATGGGTCTCTGCAGCTTCTGGATAACATTTTCTGGATAATTTAATAAGTTATTTGGTTAAATTTTTTGACCTAGCAACCATAATCAAATTAACAATGTTGAAATCCGTATTCAATCAATTATTAAGAACAAACGGTAAATTCTAAGCTTCATAAAACCAACTTTAAAGAGTACCAGAGTATAACGCAGCTCAAATAGCAGGTCATCGACTACTATTGCACAGAAGGAGACAGAGCTAGAAAGAATGCTTCTCTGTTCAAAAGCATCCAACTCCAAGCTGCCTTCCAAGCTGCATTCTACTCCTAGAATGCTACTATTGGTTAAGAATGGTTTGGAAGGGCCCCATCCTTACTGCGATTCTTGGTTCACGTGCATTCAACTCCAAACTGCCATCCAAGTTGCATTCCACTTTAACAGAACAATTTTTGACAAATGTTTGTGTCAATTTATTTTGGCAACACTAATGCAATCTTTTGCCTGGTTATAGTGGAAAATATGCTGATTTTTAAAAACTTTTTGACGTATGTCTACATACATTGTTGCAGGTGGTTACAAAATTCCCTGCATATTCCACTAAGTTTTGTAGAATGTACTACTGATAAAGAACAGAAAAAAACATTTCTCTGCAATTGTTATAAATCTCAGCATTCTCATCTGCTTACTGGTACTTGTATGAATTATGGTTACTATGTTATTACTAGGGTGCAGATTAATATGCACTAAAAATCATGGAAATATGTATGAAAATTAGGAAAACATGCACTAAAAAAAGAAATATGCACAAACTAAAGCTAGCCCTTGATTCTACACCTGCACCAGTAATCATTTTTCACTCCCTAGTCTTATAGTATACTTTATATATATATAATATAACATACTTTAGCGCTGCCCAAATAATAGTGTGACTGTCATGGCCTCTCTTCACAGTCATTTATGTAGTAGTGCCTTACATGTTGGGGTAAATTATTTTATAAAAATGGACCTGTGACGTATTTAGTCATGTCAAAGCTCCCTGACTGACTTGTGTATTGTGCTGTTTGCTTTTACTGTTTTGAAGTTGTGAACAGCGTTTCACGCAGGTAAGTTTTAAATGTGATGGTTGTAGCAGGAAAGTTACATTGAAACAAGGAGAGAAAAAAAGGGCCATTAATTTTCTGGAGACACTAAGTCTGAAAGGGGATGACATGTTTGAACTTTCCTTAATATAATTGCTAAATAAATACAGTAATTTGCAAATGTCACATCCTGTCCTGCTTTGAAGGTCGGTATATGACGATCGATTGCAATCATCAACATGCTCAAATATGTACAATAAAATATTGCAGAGTGATCTCAAACAAGAAATGAGTTAATGCTCTGTATGTTTATCCTCACGTTTAAGGGAAAAACATACAAATATGCAAAATCTGCACCCTAATTAATATATTCACCAATGCATTGTAATATCTCTCAGCCAATGTCATGCTGAAAATATTTTTTCAACACTTTGAGGAGTACATGTCAGACCCTGTATAAATTATAATTCTTTACTGAAGGAAAGTTACGCCTGCATAAGAAAGTGTGATAATGCAATGTTTCTTCTTTCATATTTTTGTAGGTTTAACTTTACTTTGAAAAGCATTCTGGTACATCAATTCAATTATTGTTTGCAGACTTCACCATATATGAGTAAATTTCCATGGTGCTCATACCTCAACAACTTATATTTTATATAACTTTTCCACTTCTAAAAATAATATTAACAAGTTCCGAATTTTTAATACAAATGAAGGGTCCATGGAAAGAACATGCCAAGTCATTTTTTATAAATTTTCTTGTTTTGGATGCAATCTGTTAGCTTACGGAATAAATGGTGATGTCATACTATGTTTATTCACATAAAAAATGGTTGAAAATCGGTTATGTTTAGTATGTTGTATTCTGCACAAACCAAAGAAACCATATATAAATTTACTTTTTGTGTCAAGTGTCCAAAGAGTAGTAAAATGAAGAAAAAACGGCACTTTTCTAACTTAAAAATGGCTGCTTGAAGGCAAATGAGATACACAGATGCATTGTGTGGTGCAGGGAGTAATGTAACATCACAACAGCATGGCAAACATGATGAAGATGGTGATAATGGCTGTCTTAACTGAACTAGTTAAATATTATATTAACACTTAATGCTTCACTTACGTCGCTGTTTATGAGCAGGACATGTTTCGGGATTCTTATCCCATCTTCGGCTGCTGGTCAACTGGCCAGTTGACCAGCAGCCGAAGATGGGATAAGAATCCCGAAAACATGTCCTGCTCATAAACAGCGACGTAAGTGAAGCATTAAGTGTTAATATAATATTTAACTAGTTCAGTTATTCATGTGCTCCACTGTGTATAGTACTTCGTTTTAATTATTATAATGGCTGTCTTGTTAACTCAGACACCACCAGGGTATAACACATTTATGTCCTCTACCCATATAAGGTGAAGAAACACACTCTGATTGAGATGTTTCACGTCACCAATGTAATTCTATACTAATATCACTATACCTAACCTAATAGTCAGGAAAAGCAAGTCTTTCAATAAAATTTCTGTATGGAAATTTGAAAAATGCATGGGAAATGTATGTTTTAAATCATGGCCCAAAAAATGCAGTAGCTGCTTTGATAACCAGAAACCACCGAGATGCCAGATCTGAGTCAGCCATTGAAAGTAATTACGGGAAGCCATCGCTCCAATGCAACCTGGTATGTAGTAGTATTAGTAGTAGTAGTAGTAGTAGTAGTAAATGATTTATTTTGCCTGGCAGAGTTAAGGCCATAAGGCCATAAGACTAATACTAAGGTTAAGGCTAATCATAATAATTAATTAAGTAAAAAGCATAAGTTTCATAAAAAGCACAGTACACTATTGACTATAGAAACAATGTGTGGCATGATTATTTTGATTCACTTTGTGACATTGTTCTTTATTGTATTGGGGACTAGTTCACATGTATGTTTCAAATTTTTGAAGTTTGAATAAGTTTGTACTCTGTTCAAAAGTTCAGTCCCCAGCTTCTGAACCCACTCTCCTGGCGCTATAAGAAAAATTTGAGGAAAAAAGAGGGAAGAAAACTTTTTGCTTCTTAATGTGGCAACACTGTTCCAGACCAGTGAACAAAGAAGACCAGTGAAGAAAATACATTTTTGTTGTGATTCCTGGTGCAACTGAGCAAAATACATCTTCACTTTTAAGAAAATATGTTTATTGCCAATCACTCTCCTGGTTGTAGTATTGTTTTAAATTTAAGAGTAAAAAAATTGAAAATAGAGCAATTAAATGCTTTTGGTGATTCAAAAAGTCTCCCTTAAAGCCTAACATCAAGCTGTGTCTGTACTCCCTGCACATGGCAAAAGGAATAAAAATCCTCACTCTCCTGGCTAAGAAAATTAATCACTCTCCTGGCTAACTTTTTCCAGGAAAGTGATATGGTAGCCAGTAAAGTGATTCGACATTAGTCCTGTAAGATTCTTGTGCACTTTCTTTATTTTTACTTCTTGGCTTAAATAATTCTTTTTCCCTAATAAATGTATAACAGTTCCTAACATTTTTAAATATATTCCATCAATACTTTGGAAAATTGTGAGGACAATTTGTAATTATTTTTTCAACAAAAACTAGGCCTATGTTGTTTTGTGAGTTACATCTCAACTCCCATTCTGACCTAGGTCCTAGATAGTTCTGAAACCATATATACTGAAAAATTAAATTTGGGGAGGTGTGATTCCACCGATATAATAGCATCAGTAAGTAAAATCACTCTCCTGGAACTTAAAATCAATTTTGGTTGACAGTAACCCCAAATTTGAGTAAAGTGTATGCATTGTATACTGAAAGTTTCTTCTTTGGATAGAAGAATAACCAGGATTTTTTTCTGATTTTTTAAACCAAATTTAAATTTTGTGTTCTCATTATTCAAAAAGCAGACATTTCTGTTTGCCTCTAGGCAAAATGAATTTGGGTACACGGAAAAAAATGCTAAATCAACTGCAACTGCAATGTAGCTGATGAGGTGGCTACATTGCTGATGTTCTATTCCCTCTACTTTACCACTGCTGTCATTAAGACAGACAATTCTTGAGTGAATTGTAGAGAGATCTGTAAATGTTGGAAGCTGTTAATTTATACATAATGTCTTAATCACACCACGCACCAAGATGAGGAAATGTTATGGCAGGATGAGTTTAGTTCAAAAGAAATTAAGACTTGAAACAGTGTAGTAATGATTATTAACTAATTAATTTAATCTCTTGATCATTTGAGGGGGAATAAAACTTAGCATATTCTTTCTTTCTTTCTTTTCACATTGGAGTAGTGTATGTCAAACATCAGCAAAACTGCTCAAGATAACTAATTCGTTTATTTACAATGTACTTATTCTCTTACAACAAAGTGTGTTTACAATAAATAGATATAAATTATAAAGTTGTGATAGTTTTTAAAGTTAAAAATGCTCTCCTGTAAGATTTATAAAAAGTGACTTTGCATGTTCTCTTCCACTACTTTGACATTAGGACAGTCTATATCTAATTGTAGCAAAATAGTTCAGAATAATTTGATCAGTAATAAATAGTGTCATAGTCCCAGTGTAGAGGGTCTGTTCATGCAATTATGCATGTTTGTACAGGCAATGTGATTGTTTTTGTTTTTAAGTGAAGCAGGTTGACCAACTGTCCTTCTTGTACATTGCTTATATCAGCACAATTGCAGCGGACAGCCATGAAAGTTTATACTGATAGTCTAAATAACACATAATACTACCCACATAGTTAGGCAAAATAACATATAATATTACCCCCATAATTAAGCAAGCGGACCAGAGGCAACAGCCTTAGAGGAGCACTAACATATTTGTAGAATAATGTAGAATAAACTGAGTCTATAGTTAGTTTAGTAGAGCATACTGAATTTTCCCATTTTGAAAATGTGAACTTTTATATCTCCCACAAGGTTTGTCAAACTATTTACCCAGAATTCTAGCTGCCCTGGTGGTGTGACGTCACACCTGCAAAGTTAATCACAAGTTTTTTTTATGATTCAAGGAAGGAAATATGGAGGAAATCTCAGTATTTTTCGCTAGATTGCTAGAAAGTGTATTATTTAAGGTTGGTGGTTGGACCAAATCATTCACCAAGACAACATCTCCTCTTCATAGAACTATCTATAACAAAATACGTGTGATGTTAAGCGTTTTATGAAGAGAATCTCAGTTTTAAAATATTGGCCCTTTACAATGGGAATTTACCTAAATAATTGATTTCCAATTTGTTCCTTTGCATCGCAGCATGTTTAAAATTAAAAAATTGTCAAATTGTATAATTTCTGCACGGTTTTAAAGTTAAAAATTGCTCTCCTGAAAACTTATAAGTGACTTAACATATTCTTTCCATACACCCTTCAATTATTCTATAACTAACCTTTTGATTTTGTCACTAATTTATCTATGAGTCCTGAACACTTGAGTTTCAAATTTTCTATATTTGTTTGTGCAGCTGCAGTCATTCCTTTCTGCATATCAGTCCTATTCTTCTCTGCTTGCTGAAAAATAAAAAAAAAATTCATGTTTATTTAAACAGTATAAAAATATAAGTAGACCTATTTTCACATCTTAAAACAATTTTTAAACAAAATAGCCTGTACCAAATACCTACTCTTCTTCTAACTTACTGCTTAATAACTTGAACTTTCAAGAAAATATTAAAGAAAATTTATTGTACAGCAATTCAGATCAATATTTGTCATTTCACATTTGAAATACCTAACAATTAGGCAGGACAGTTCATCCATGGACACGACTGTGTCAGGTAAACTGATGAAACAAAGAGCCAGGAAGAGTTAACAGGCTATATTTCAGAGAGTATCGAGTTTTAGATCACGGTTTCTTGAGAAAGTTTGATCAGAATAAGTGAAGGAATAAATGGGATAACTAGAATATTAACAGAATGAATTTACAACAAATTCCTCATTTCAACAATGTTCATTTTGATGCTGTTCTAATTGCTATCTTAGATTTCATAATTTCTTCAATATTTAATTATTTATTTACTTATTCTGGAATTTATTCTGATGAAAAGTTACCTAATTTAATTTGATATTCCTTTATAATATTTTCATTAGGACGGAAAAAAGATTTGGAAATAATTTAATATTTATGTATCTCAGCTGGTAGAGCAGAGGCATAGAAAGCTGAAGGTCATGAATGGAATCTCAGTGTTGCAGGAATTTTTCTCCTATAATATTCTCAATTTTAACTTTTCTTGAAAGTGCTTATTTTGTTTATTCTGAGAGAAAAACAGTTTTTCTTGCTTATTTTATGAATTTGAATAGAATGACATATTTTACTCAAAACTGTCACAGCAATATTCACTGACAGACGCTGGAGCTTCACACAAGAAAATCTCCAGATGGTCTTCCTCACATACTGTAACAGCCCCGAATATGATAAGATTTCTAAGAAACTAAGTTAATAATTTATTTGATTTTTATGTAATTTATTTTTGCTTATTTCTTACATTTTTCGTGCTTATTAACTTATTTACTATACAGTTTTATTTTGCTTGAAAATTAAGAGAGAAATACTTACTTTTAATAACAATGTGTGAACACAAAAAAACATATCATCCCACGTTAAAACATTAGCATTCTTCGATTGAGAGGAATTCTTATTCAGGATTGAAATCGTTTTATGATCATCAAGGAGGCAAGTCAGCCGATCCATACTTTTCTGCAAACATAAAATATGAACTGTAAGCATTTTCAGGACTATAGAAAGGTACAACTTATGGCAATGAAAAAGAATTGACATGTCCACTTGAATTTGTATACATCTGCTTTTTAACACATTGAAGCACACGCCCGAGCTGCACTCGGGTGGCGGGAATGTTTGTGAGTCCCATGCCCGAGTTTAGCTCGTTCACAAGTTTTGTGTGTTTTCAGTTCGCTTATATGACCACATCTTGTGTTTGGGTTACAAGGGAATTGTACACTGATATTTTCTCTTTGCTGCTGTTGATTGGTGTTGCCATCTGCGACCAGTTTGAGAATTATTAGAGAAAATAAGAAATGTGGCAGAGTACAGAATTTGAGATCCTCGTGCCATTTAGGTAGAAGTTGATTACACTGCGTTGGATGTGAATGTGTTGATTATTTATAAAATATGCCACGATTACCAAAATTTATTCGAACTGAAACTGATGTTGAGGATACAATCAATGAAGTGCATGATAATTCCAATTCAGAAGGAGAGCTGTTTGAATGGTTTATGCTTATGCAGATTATTTTCTTGTCATAAATAAATATTTTTCAATTCACTTTACAAAATATAAATACTGGTGTTCACACTTAATTTTTACTTGCTGAAGCATCCGTGATACTCATCCTTCAGAATATGGTACCAGTAATGGGTTTTAGAAGATGTTCACAGATATAATGTACAAAATTATTTGAAATAGGCTTCTAAGCCTGGGTTTTTGGACCCCAAAAGGTGAAGAGATGGCTAGGGCTCAATGTGTTAAAGTCATAACTAACCTTTCTCTCTGTAATCTTTTCAGATTGACAGCCCCTCTCACACTCCAATAAATCTTGTTCAATGGTTCCCATGGCTGAAAAATATTCTGAAAATAGAAAATAATATTTCATTACCTAAAACTAAAATTAAAATGGAAAGTCTGGCAACCCTATAGTTTAAGAGCAAAGTTCCTGATTTCTAGGATTCTAGATTCAAATTCTGCTCAATCATTATGCAGATTTTTCCAACCAAAAAATCCTTGTCATCACTAGTATTACAGACCCCTGAGGTTTGGAATACAAGTTAATCCATAGCCCTCCTGTACTTAGCATCATTATAATTATCATCCTGATTACTTGGAATAAATTTCACTTCGAAGGTGTTTCCACTTCAGAATCTTATTTTTCTTCAAAATGTTGAGCAAGAGGAATGAAAGTATAAAGTAAAAATCAGGAGATATTCTATTACCAGCATGACACTTTTCTTCCTTTATTCCCTTTTTTGAGTGCCAGCTGTTTTTCTGGTTTAATTAAATTTGCCAAATTCTTCTCTCTTCTTCCAACAGTAGGTCTACTTTAAAACATTCCCATAATGAAGACAATTCATCAGTAAGGGAATTCATCCCTTTACAATAAAGATCCTCCCTTTTAAATTTCCATAAAGCTATCTGATATACAGGTAAACTACATCTCACAGATAATAAGTGTTAATATATAGGCTACTAAGTCTATTACTTGCATATTTACTGAGCTACAAAATTTTGCTAAATTTGACAATTCGGTGATCACCAGGGCCCGGATTATAATGACATGTCATCTTTTTATTGATCCTGCATAGACACTGCCAACTTGTGGATAAATCCTAATCATGGCCTCTAGATTATAGAAATGCATTTTTATTAGGTCATTTTTTGTCATTTTATGCAATTTTATATTTTTAGGGCATTTATTTCAATTTTAGGTCATTATTTAGTCATTTTCGTGTCATTTGCTTCCTTATTTAGTCATTTTCGTGTCATTTGCTTCCTTATTTAGTCATTTTCATGTATTTACATTGAGTGTATTAACTTTTTTCGTCACTAGCGGTGCAGTCTTTGAAGTGTTGTTTGTTTAATGCAAGGAGAAAAATTCGGCGTTAAAGTGTTCTCATGTCTCAGTCGGAAATGAGAATCAAAGAAATGCCAATATTTTGTATTATATTATTATATTTGTATATTATATTATACATATTTGTATATTATATTATAATATATTATTATATCTATATTATATTATTATAGCCTATTTGTATTTGTATTATATTATATTGACTTGACACCAGAGTCTGCCATCTGCTTGGATTTGAGCGTGCGAACTACTGTTTACCCTCAATAAAAAACAATATAAACCGGCAGACCACAAAAGGAAATGCCAAATTTTGACTCGCCAGTACCTCAGTGCCAGTATAAATTTTCATGAGAAAAGAACATTCACAACATTAACAGTTATTTACCGGTACAGTTTTTACAATTATGTACAAACTAGTCTATAACATTGTGTGTAAAATAATAATTTTTTTTTAAATAAAATATCAGTTTTTAGGTCATTTTTATAATTATTAAGTCATTTTCTTTAAAATTTAGGGTCATTTTATAGGTCATTTTTCAAAAAATTTTAGGTCATCAGAAACCGGGCCCTGGTGATCACCATCTCAGCCAGGTCTTGCTGACTTAGAACAAATGTACAATGCTGCCAATATCACAAACATGACTATATGCCAACTGAACTCAGCAGATGTTAAAGGAGTCTGAGGCAGATTATTAAAAAAATTCCGGTGTTTTATTTTGTACGGGAAAATGATGGTAAATACAGGATACTGAATAAAATCAGCAATAGCAGGAGTTACCGGTGCCTTAGGAAATTATTACAACAAAGGGCATAAGACTTCTAAGTGTAACAAAGTTTTACTAAAGTTGTGGAAGGGTAACAAAGCTGCTGCATTAAGATAAGTACAAGCAGACAGATTCTAGGTCAGTGACACATAGTGCCAGTGACAGGTTATGATTAGGAACCATTATATTAGTTTAGCAGCAGCATACTGAATAGCATGGGTTTTCTTATGTGACATACTGAATCTCTTCCTGTGCTGGGAAATCTCATTATTGTGACGATTCCTTTTTTGTTTTTTGCAGGTCGGAATGTCAAAGACGGTAGTCATGGAGCATACTTCACTGTTTTCTGGCTGTCATGTTGTTGAGCTGTTACAAAATTTATTACCTGCACGAGACCAGAGTACCGTAAATGCAAGATCCACAATTTCCAAAGTGTGAAGTGACAGCACTGTGAAGTAAGTGGTTTAAGGGCTGGACTAAAAATTCAATATGAAAGGGAAAACAATTAGCCTATACTATACCCTGAAGTGAAGATGGTTTCATTGAAGAAGTGAACTGGTATTTGAGCTGTCACAAGAAGTTTTAAAAAAGCGGTTTCACAAAATAATTTTTAAATTAGCGCCAAACAATGTGAGACTGCCAGCGTGGTCTTGTGGTTAGCGTTGCTGAATACAGATCCGTTGGTCTGGGTTCGATCCCCGGTAACTCCTCGGATTTTTCTGAGGTAGGGAGGTCTGGCAGGGGTGCACTCAGCCTCGTGATTCAAATTGAGCTACTTGATAGAGAAGTAGCGGCTCCGGGGTGGTCATGAAAACCACCATTAATGGCTGTGGGTGTCGGCATGCTGACCACATGCCCCCAATCCTGCCATCTGTCTAGGGTAGATGATGCAGCGGTCGGGTGGTAGGCCAAATCCCTTAGGGATGTAGCGCCAGAGTTTAGTTAGTTTAGCCAAACAATGTACCTTATCACAATGTAAGAGCGAATGTACTCCAAATACATCTTAAGAGGTAAGGGGGACATAATTTCAGGCTTCAGAACAAAAAATTTTTGATGAGGGGATTACGAAAATAGAGCTTCTGCAACTCATACTTTGTACGAAAAACAGCCTATTTGAGAGCCTACATGAATCATAGGACATACTCTTGTTATTAAAGTACCATAAGTTGAATATTATTATCATGTAACTTATATTATTACTTATTAACAGTTTAAAAGTTGGCAAAACCTACTGTGTTTCTTTAAATAGGCTAGCTTATGTTAGCTTAATTTAATAATTCTCTTGCATTGAAAATGCATCACCTCCAAACTGTCAGCTAACATGTGCTCGTGGAGTAATAAATGTGTGTCACTGTTTACATCTACTTTATTCTTTAGTTTGATGGTGTATAGGTTCTTGTGTGTGCACATAGAGAACTAGCCACTCTACAGTGTTTTTGAATGTAGGACTTTGGGCTCTTAATGATTTTTCATTAATTAAACTTCCAATATTTATTTATGAAGTTCAAAGGACGTGTGCTTTATGGCCCAATTCCAAATGCAGAGTAAATGATTCCATAATGATTTCCATGAATTAAGCTACTGATATTTATCCACAGTTCATCTGGATGTTTGCTTTATGTTGAAGGCCTCTGACCTCCACATCTGGTTAGGGTGTTCAGATGAAAATTACAATTTTACCATGCGAAAACTACAGGCCAAAACCAGATCACGATTCAGGTGGAGGGAACCAAGTGCGGGTGCACAAGTACCAATGAGGATATACATATTGGCCTTATGGAATTCAGAATCAGTTGAAGGTAGGCTATACATTCTAACCTCCACACATGGTAAGGTTGTTCAGACGAAAAATACTATGCAATACTATCAAGCTGAAAAAGAAAGAAAGAAAAAAAAAAAACACGCTTCAAGTGGAGGATGAGGATTTGCACTCTTGCTTTGGGAATCCAGCCTGAGTTGATCTGAAGAAGAAAGTATGGTTAGCTCTTCACAATTGACTACCGATGATTATTTTCGCCGTTGGCACACAGCATGATTATAATGCCCTACTACAACTACTTATACAATTGGCGTCCCATACAATTATCTGCTTAATCTTTAAATGTATCTAATAGTGTTTCTCTTATATAACCCAAAAATGATAATACTTGTTCCCCTGTTGACGTCAACCATGCGGTAATAGTAGAGTGACAGCTTACCTTTGTCATCCAAATAGCAATCTACATTTATGTATTAAGAAAACATTTTTATGTTCATGGATTCAAATCAATGTAAATAAACGTAATTATTTAAGCAACATAATACGTAAGACACAATTTATCCCGCCATTCAACTACCGGCCGGCCATGCGACATACAGGTGGTGCAACATAACGAACATAAATTTCTAAATAAGTTCCTGACTATCTGAAATTTCCCCACAGACCCATGACAGAGCGCCATGATCGTAATATTGCAGAACACAATGGAAGGACATTACTGTTGTCTGTTATTATGCTGGTTTCGTTGAACTTCTGTCGGGACGCCCTTCTGTCTTTTACTAAAATCATAATTCCATTTTCCTCTAATAAAAACTGTTGACTTCACAAAAACGCTTTCATTTAATGAATCCATGTTAAGAAGTACATAGCAACTCCCTCCCCGGAAGGTCGCGGTCGTGAAAGGCCCTGGTGGCTTAGGCCGCGTAAATGAGCATACAGTGGGGGAGGTAAAATTCAGGGAAAGAAGCTGATACATGATGAAATATCGGCGATGAGCCATGCTATGTAAATATCTAATTCGATATTTGCCTTTATGACTGGGGAAACGTTGAAAAATCCCGTCAAATCGGCCGACCAAGGAATTTGAACCTTGGATCTCCTGACTGCGAGTCCAAGACGCTACCATCTCGGCCACCTCGCTCGGTTACTTCCTCTGCCCGTAGCATAGGTACTATAGGAAGAGGAAGTACATTGTTTTCGACCTCGAACTTCGAAGTTGGTTTTTTCAGGGGCAGGTACCTTCTGAAGCTGTGATACGAAGATTGGCGACAAGTTTCTCTTATTTTCAATGGGACTTTACATTGAGAAATTTTTGTTTTTCGCGATTTTCTCGAAAACGATTTTCTTAAAATTTTGCACATGGATTGCTTATACTAAGAGCTATAACTTTTATTTGAAACATTTTTTTCGAAAAAATCCTCTGAAGGGAAATCCTCTCTGGGTACGCGCTCATTGCAAAACGGCCTCTTGTAGGCTAACGGAAAATCGTACGAAAACAACATTTTGTATTTGGGTTAGATACCTTTTGGGGATGTGACACCAAGACTGGGAACGAATTTCTCTTATCTTTAAGGAGACTTTAGAAGAAAATTTCGTTTGTCACCATTTTCTCAAAAACAGCTCTCACGATTTTGTTTAAATTTTACACATTGGGTGCTTATACTAAGAGCTAAAACTTTTATTTGAAATTTGTTTTTATTTTATAATGTCCACCTGTGCTCAGTATGTAAGAAACTTTAGACACCTAACTTATTTTAAAACCATAACTTATCCTATGGCAGTTTACATTTATAAGCAGCATGAGCTAATAGTCTAGAAATATATTTAAAAAAAAAAACTTGTGTATAAATAAGTCATAAGCATATTAAAAATTCTCAACACAGTTAAACATATTTTTAAAGTCTTTTAATAAAAAGCAGATGTCTTCTTCTTACGACGCGTTTCGACGTTAATTCGTCATCTTCAGGTGTATATTTAATTTGTGTAGACAGAATAGCTGTAGGCTACATGTTTCTCCGTGTGTTGTTGAACGTGTAATTATTTGAATTTTTTTTTCGAAAGAAATATCTCAAGGGTACTTATAATCCACCCACTCTGAATACGTGCTCTTCCCTAGCCTATATGGCCTCTTGCTCTATATCAGAATGTGAAGTGAGAAAATGTAATTGCCACGCTTAAAGTAAAGAAAGTTACGAGAGTGCATCAATCAGATTTTATCTGGGTTTTGTATCCTTTGGGATGCGATGTGATGTGGTAACGACATTCTCTTCATTTTTGCAACCAATTTACATGAAGAGAATGTCATACATAATAAATATATTGTACTAAGAGACTAATTTTTATTTTGGCAGAGGAAGTTATATGAATTTCACATAAGATTTTTACTTCCTCTGCCCGTACCATAGGTAGGCCTACTGTAGGTAGAAGTATTATTTTCGACCCCCAAATTCGAAGTTGAGTTTTTAACATAAACACACGTTTTGAGGTCCCCTGAATCGAAAAATAGTGGAAACATGTCTGTGTGTGTGTGGATGTCTGTGAACAGCCTAGCTACAAAACGGAAAATCGTATGAAAACAAAATTTCGTATTTGGGTCAGGTACCTTCTGAAGGTCCGCCGCCGTGGGTGAGTCGGTAGCGCTCCTGCCTTCCACTCCGGCGGCCCGGGTTCGATTCCCGGCCGGGTTGGGGATTTTTCAGTAGTGAAAATTTTCTTTCCCGGGTTCAGGACTGGGTGTGTGTATGTGTCCTTAGGTTTAAGTAGGTAGGGGACTGGCGCACCCCGGTAACAAATCCGCTGTGAATATCCCCTTACGGGATCCCCAGGGGTCGCTCGCGACCCAGAGGAGTACCTTCCTTCCTACCTTCTGAAGATGTGAACGGAAGGTTGGCGAAAAGTTTCTCTTATATGTAAGGGGACTTTATATGAAGAAAATTTCGTTTTTTGCGATTTTCTCGAAAACGGCTTCAACAATTTTCTTTAAATTTTGCACATGGGTTGCTTACATTGAGTTTTAAAAATTTTATTTGAAACTTTTTTCGAAAAAATTCTCTGAAGGGTAGTTATAAGCCACCCACTGTGAATATGTGCTCTTTCCAATATGGACTCTTGTAACGGAAAATCACACGAAAACAAAATTTTGCATTTGGGTTACGTACCTTCTGAGGATGTGACACGATTATTGGCGACAGCTTTCTCTTATATTTAAGGGGACTTTACATGAGAAAATTTCGTTTTTTGTGATTTTCTCAAAAACGGCTGTAACGTTTTCCTTTGAATGTTGTACATGGAGTGCTTATACCTAGAGCTAAAACTTTTATTTGAAACTTAAAAAATCTCTAAGGGCAGTGGCACCCACTGTTTGTAGAAATTTTGTCTTGCCTGGTGAACAACTGAATACGCGCTCTTTCACGACGTCTTATTCTATATAAGAATGTGGAGTGAGAAACATGTATTGTTGACCATGCATACAGTAAATAAATATCTGAGGGGAATATTCGACAAATTTCGGAAATTATTCTTAACGGCGGAAAGTTCAATAAACGTTTGTTGTCACTATTTTTTTTTTTTTAGTTTTTTTAGTAAAGTTTGTCTACATCTTGCTTTTTTAGTCGCAACATTCAAAGAAGAGGCTATAAGGTATTTATAGCATAATTAGCGTAAAATTTTATATTGCATTTCTGTAAAAGGATAATATGTGAATAATGGCAACTTTACTAAGAAAATACTAAGATCCTAACTTTTATTTGGGCAGAGGAAGTTATGTGACTTTCACATCAGGTTTTTTAAACTTGTTCAAGCGTTTCAAGCCACCGCCAATTCGAATCTTTCAAGCGTATAATGATTCTATCCATAAGAGGGCCGTGATAGTACTAAAAATCATAAACCGAAAAAGAAAAATAGATGGCCATGTGGTGATTATTTCAGTCTAACGGTCTAACGTCTTTGCAAACAAAAGAGGAAGAATAAATTTAGTTTATATTTGTGACAGCTGTATCATAATTGCTTTACGTTATTTATATGCCATTTAAGTACTTTTTACAGTCTTGTAAAAATATCTTCTATAAATTATTCGGAAACTGTTGAACGACTCAAGAAATATGGCTTGGCAAGATGGATTTATATTCTTTACTTCAGATAAGATAGGTTTGATCATGATGGTTGGAGTTATTGCTGGCGTAGGATTGGGTGAAGGAATGAGAGAAATAAAGAATTTTACACCCCGGCATAAAATGTACCTCGGATTTGCTGGAGAGATCCTTATACAGATGTTGCAAGCCTTAGGAGTGCCACTATTAGTAGTAAGTATTACAATTGCTTTTGCAAAAATGGAGACAGGCATATCAAAGAAGATACGGTGTGGACTCTTGCTTTATGTTTTCGTAACAAAGGTCTTTGCTACAACCATTGCAATTGTTCTCACTTGGGCTGTGAAGCCGGGCATGGGTCATCAAAAAGTGCAAGAATTTGTGCCTAATCCAAAGGCTGATTACACGATAGAAGAAGATTATATTTTAGACATAATCAGAAACTTATTTCCAGACAATTGGATAATGACATCAATGCGGAGAACTGCCACAACAATTTCATTCAATAAAACCAAAAAGGAGTATCATTTTGATCTTACTACTACCGAACCTTACAACATACTGGGTCTTATATCAATAGCAATAGTAGTTGGGATATCAATGAGAATGACTAAAATCAATCCCAAGCCTTTCATGGACTTCTTGACTTGCATTTGCGATGCTCTTTTGGTCGTTATTCGATGGGTTTTCTATATTATGCCGGCCCTCCTCATTTCTCTAACAGCAACAGAAGTTTATTCTGTAGGTGGAACATTCTTCGTAGCAGAACTTGGTTTGTACATAGTTGTCTGGATTGGTTGCATGTTCATCCAAATAATTCTGTTTTATCCTCTATTATATGCTACGGTCCTTCATAGAAACCCGTTTTCTCTCTACAAACTATTGGGAGACCAACTTAAAGAAACTATCCGAACATCGTCTTCAAGGAAAGTATCTGAATCATTTAATACGAGTTTGAAGGAAGATTGTCAATTCAATCATAGGCTGGCTGACTATGCACAGCCTTTGTCATTAGTTATTAACAAAGATGGATCTTGCATTCAAATAGCAATCGCTATTGTTATCATAAGTCAACGTGCAGGAATAACAATGCAACTTCATCACTATATAATTTACGCTTATCTTACAATAACGGGTAGTATTGCAGTCATCGGAATACCTCACGGCTCTCTAATTCTTCTTGCAGCACTTTTAATAGGAGCAGAATTGCCCGTAGATCCGATGTGTGTCTTCTTCACTGTGGACTGGGCATTAAATAGAATTGTGGCAATGACCAATATTCTAGGGACAGCTTATGGAATAGCGATACTCGACAAAATAAATACGAACATACCCGAAGAAAAACAAGGCCAGGAAGGAAAACAAGGCCAGGAAGAAGATGAAGAAGAAAAAGAGAAAGAAGTACAACCAACAGAAGCCAC
Organism: Ectobius pallidus; assembly: GCA_964059195.1. Classification (NCBI taxonomy): domain Eukaryota; kingdom Metazoa; phylum Arthropoda; class Insecta; order Blattodea; family Ectobiidae; genus Ectobius; species Ectobius pallidus. The sequence continues at coordinate 103,200,348 of CAXKWD010000006.1, read as the reverse complement.
TGAAGAAGATGCTTGAATTAAGCTTCTGGTGTAGAATTTTCGAACATTTAAAATGTACTTTATCAGTTTAGCTAATAAAAAGTAGTCCAAAATGACTGGTGTTACAATTGTGTTACCTAGCCTTGCTGCAGACAAGCAAACATTTACAGTCAGTGAATATAAACCTTTCTGAGCAGACTTTATTTCATAGCCTCATAGGTCATATTAATTAGTATTTAATTACTGTCAAAATGTCATCACATTACTTTTTTTCGCGGTGGCTCATGCTTAGCACGTGGTCATGAAATGCAAGCGGTTCCAGGTTCAAATCCTGGGGCATGCAACCGTGTAATGTGTGGTGGACGAAATCGTGGCGTAGGGTTTTTTAAAATTTCTTTCTTTCTTTTCGTTCCTCGGCGGTCCTCCCGATTTCCCCATTCATTCCACCGACACTCTCCACTTCATCTTTCACTTTCCCCTATAAAGTTATCTGCTGGATGTAGGGGAATTCCGTAGGGGCTCGCGGCGGAATCTGTTGACGGGGGACCATTGGGCATGCACATCATTCCATTTCTGGAGGTAGGCAAAATGGGCCGCAATGTCAGAAGTGTTTAAGTTCGATTACAACCCACCTTCAGGGGCTGTCCTAATTCTATATTGCATTTGATAATGTAAGGGCACGTAAAATATTTATTATTTCGTCCGTTAGTAAGTACGGTAAGTAAATGTTTTAGCCTATTTTGCCTGGCAGAATTAAGGCTGTAAGACCTTTCTTAAACTCAATTAGATTATACAATAAGACATACAAGACAATACGAATACAACAAGGCGGTAAATAAATTCGGCAATGAATAATAAATTGCAACATGAATTATTTAACTGAATAATAAGGCAGAGTATTTATTTTTAGTGATATATACCAGTTTCTTTCGTCAACCTAAAAAGCTCAATAATAGGCTAAGTTACAACTAGAGCCCGGATTTCCATGCAAATGCATGTTTTTATATACTTTGGTTAGACTTCTCAAACTTTGTAGTTACTCAATACATGACTTATGGATTCCAAATAACGATATTTTTTCCGTGCATGTTTGCATATTTCGGCCTTTTTATGGCAAAATTCATGCATAATGCTTGTTTTTGGACTTTTTTGGTTTAATATAGCATATTCAGACGTTTTTAATGCATATAAACCCTCATTTTCTGGTTTTAGTGCATAATATCAAGTTACCATGCATAACTGTGCATATTGTGAATGTGCCTCCCTAAAATCTTGGCTTTTCAATGAAACGTAAAAATGTTGTATTGTATTATCATTGTTATTTGATTGACTTGGCAACAGAGTCTGCCACCTGCATCAATTTGAGAGTGCAAACTACTGTTTACCATAAATAAACAGTAATATATAATACACCAGGCTACAAAAGAAAATTCCGACTCGCGGACCTTCCATTGAAAGAAAACTGCTAAACAGAATGTTCACTGCTTGAATTCGTCAGTCACATGTCATTGTTGAAGACGTTTAATTGTCTTTAGAATCGTGCTGTGGAGAAATGGGTGTGACAGTTAGGGAAAAACTTAAGAAGGTACTTAGTTCAAATCCTGATCTTAAACATCTGAAAACAGTGAAAGACGTATTATGTGGAGAAAAAAATTTACAAGACATGGAATTCGATCTCACCCTCAGTCAAATTTCTTCCCTTAAGTATGCACCTGTTACTTCTTGTGAAGTAGAAATATCATTTTCTGCGTTCAAGAATGTCCTAACTGATAAACGCACGAGTTTAAGTGAGAAGAATTTCGAAAAACTCGTTGTTGTATGTTGTTTTAAGAGAAATTGAAAGATATTGCAGAACATTGCGGATTTTTGATAGTGCATGTTTCGCCCTTCATTGTGCATATTTGGAGATACGATAGTGCATGGATGCATGCATGTTTTTAAGTTTGATAGTGCATGAAAATCCGGGCTTTAGTTACAACTCTTAACAACTATATGTGAGAAAGCGTGCACGTACTTTACACTATTTATTTTATATGCTGTATGAATGTAAATCGAACACGTGATTACGTCGCGAATTTACATCCGTATGCTCCCAGTTCAAATCCTGTGCCCGACCGATCTATCTGCCCCATTTTCTTTTTTATGGTTCTTAAATTCAGGATTGGAATTTACCTAACAACTACCAGAGACGTTCCCTTCCAATTGGTCATGTATTGTTGCCTTTCTTACGAGGAGGTCCTAAGTCGTGCTGACACATACCCTCCATATCTTGTCTAAATATATGTGCCATGGACATATTATTCATAGCGTTGATTCCATATACGGACATTCACTTGTAAGTCCAGCGAAAAGGAAGGTAAGATAGTGTATATAAAAGAAAATATATTGACATTAATAACTAATAAATAATTTACTGAGAAGGACAATTTATGTCCTCGGTTAGCTGGACACTAGCGTTTGGGACCAGATCTGATTCAGATAGTCTACTGTAGGTGACCAAACGTCCCGTTTTTAGCGGGATTGTCCCTTTTTTGATTGACTTGTCCCATTGTCCCGTCAAAACTTTAACAGTACAACAAATGTCCCTTTTTTTAGAATTCATTTCTTAATATCCAATTTTCATTTTTTTTTCTTCACATGTGTGGTCAATGAGAAGAACAGGTTTAATGTTGAAACTGTTAAGGCTATGGTCTGGTCAAACCACATTTCCGTGATGTTTCTATAAATTTTTATTAGAACACCCAAAACTTTGGCAGGAAATACAGAACTCACAGAAATATTAAAGATCCAGGACAAATTGAAAACTGAATCGGTAAGAAAATAAAGGTCCAGTGCATATTCTACAAAAATGCTAATTGAAAGATAGTCATTTTGTTCTTTATTCGTACACACACCCACTGAATGCAAGAAAGGGCATATTTCTCTGCCCCAAGTCTGTGAAACGGCCATCACAAGCAAAGAATGAATTGAAAAGCGGACACACGTTCAATTGAAGAAAGTGTAAAATTAGTTAAGAAAAGACTGTTCTGTTAACATGTTGTATCAAGTAGATGACTTTAGTTTTGTGTCACGTAAATGTTTTTGTACACAAAATAATAATTTTAATAATAATCTTAATTTTTATCCCCTAAAATCGAGGAACTAACGTAAACCAAGCACACTTAACATTCTCAAGAACGGTTAGGCCTATAATTTTAATATATCTTAAACAAAACACAATTTTAAAAATAATTTTTATATTTTCAGTGACAAAAGATAAATTTTCAAGACTTTCATGTTATTATTAATGGTATAAAGATCAATTAAACCTCTATTTTCACGGCACAGTCAGTTCTATTGCCTAAATGCAAAATTAGTTTGTAAAAACATGTATTTGGTGAGGAATTTTTTTATATAATTTCTCGAGAATTAAGAGTAATACACGAGTAATACAGTCTAGAAGGCATCTAATATATAAAATCGAAAGTGTGTATGTATGTATGTATGTATGTATGTTTGTTCCTTATACAAATCTACATTTCTTTACCAATTTACACGACATTTTGCACACATACCCAGTTAAGCCCGGGAAGTATAGCTGTCGACATTAAAATTCAAACAAAATACTCCTTCCCTTGAAAATTATATAATTTCTGAGAATTTTATACTGAAAAAATGAATTGCTGTTTAGTTCACATGGCAACAGTAAATTGTTTACTATGATTACATAGGGCCTTGGCAAGTATATAGCCTAATGCTTTAACGAATTATGATTCCATCGATGTAATATATTGACGAAAATAATGACTGGAAATGAAATCCACGAAAATAAAACACAGTGTGATGTAGTCACATAACTTTCTCTACCCTCGACATAAGAAATATTTTCTCACTTCGCATTTTTATGTCGAAGAATAGGTCGTATTGCAAGGGACAACTTAAGTGTGTGAGTATTCTATATCAGAAGTCTGTAAATAATCCTTTCCCCTTATACCTTATCCATAGCTGTAGGCTTTGTATTAGTTGAGAAATAGGGATGTTTATTATAGGCCCTAAGCATGGGGTGGAACATTTTGAGTCCTACGCTCGCAGTATATTATGTCCCGGGTTTTAGGGGAGGAACGTATGAAAGTGGTACTGCATTTCTCTTTTATTTCAGCCCTTCCCAAGCATGATGTGTAGAAGCAACGGAATGCAGCTTTCGACATCCTCTATGAGCCATAAAAAGCTATATCTAGCATTTTCTGATGGAACAGTTTGAGTGTGATAAATCTTTTCCTTCATTTCAAGTTCTACATACTGTACATAAAGTACTTCAAAAGTTAATTTCAAATTAAAAAATACAACGCCCGGGCGACGCCGGGCCTTTTCAGCTAGTTTATTATAAAATCGACATGAACGAGCGCCTCTGAGGCTAAATTGGAAGTACCCGAATGTGGTCCACCGCCGTCTCGAGAATTCTCGATCGAGACGGCAGGGATGTGGTCAATTTTGAATCGAAAACTAGACGCAGGCAGAGGCCTTGCTTTCTTATTCAGCGTAGGCTACGGCACAGCTGATTCATGTATAGTATTGTTATTGTCATAGAGTCTTTCTTTCTTTCTTTCTTTCCAAGCAAGGTTACAAAGTGTAAACGCATTTTATAGCAAGACGGAAAATGGAATGGACGAAAATTCGTTATATTTACAAGAGTCTTACGTTTTGGTGGATTATTGGTATATTTATTGGAGTTATATTGGGAATTATCTTACGGTGCTCTGTGACCTTAACTCCACGAATAATTTATCTGATTGGATTTGTTGGAGTACTGTTCGCACGTCTAATGACACTAGTTTCAGCACCCTTTATAGCAACATTAGTTTCAAGTGCTATTTGCAATCTGGATGAGGCGATTTCTTTGAGAATGGGCCTCATATACTTGTGCTATTTCTGTGCAATGATACTGGGAAGTGCTTGTTTGGGGGCAGCATTCGCAGCTTTCATGCCAATCAAGCCTGCTGAAGAGTTCCATTCTCCAAAGCCGAATGTCGCAATAGAGGACGATTTTTTCGATATAGGAAGAAATTTATTTCCTAGGAATCTTCTTGAAATGTTTGTATCCTCCTACAAAACACATCTGTTGCCAAATGAAAATCAGAGTGATATTCGTAAGTGGGACATTGACCACAGTTCTGTTATGGTTGATCGAAGTAACATTCTTGGAATTGCGACAGTCTCAATAGTTCTTGGATTCGCTATAAGAAGTCTAGGATCTGATGGAGTACCTCTAATTGTTGTCGTTCAGCAACTAGCTAAATTCTCCGAATTGCTTTTGACATGGATTCTGTATATGGCTCCAATCTGTTTTGTTTCTATGATGGCCCAGGAAGTGGCGAGTTTCAGTGCTAATGACCTGGTTAAAGAAACTGGATGGTATTTATTGGCAGTATTATGCTGTCATTGTTTTCAAATTTTAATTACTTTTCCAGCGCTCTATTTTTTGCTCATACGTGGTAACCCATTAAGAATTTACCATTATAAACTCATGATTACCTCTCTCGCGACAGGCTCCAGTATTGCAACGTTTCCGCAAGCTATGAAGTATTTTGAAGATGTTGAAGGTTATGATCCCAGAATTGTGTCCTTCGTGTTATCTGTTGGAATAAATACCAATAAACTAGGTTCCGTTGAAGCTTACGTTATAGCCGCAATATTTATAGGAACGTGGAATGGCATGGAGCTGCAACCTTATCATTATATCACAATAATTCTCTTATCAATAGCAGCAAGTATAGCTACACCTGGAGTCCCCTTCGCTATGGTAATTGTATTGGCTTCTGTTCTAGAAGGATCAGGAATACCAGCAGATGCAATATTGATATTCTCCATGGAGTTCATTGTTGACAGATTTACTACTGTAGTAAATGTTCTTGGGAATTTTCTGGCATTAGCTATTGTACAGAGATATAACAACATACCAGAAACTGTACTTAAAGAAATGAATTTAGAAGAAGAGGAAGAAATAGAAGACGAGAATCGAATTGTGCAATAAAGTAACTGCTGATTACCATAAGTGCGTCAAAATGAAAAGCACCACAGCGCAAAGCCAAATGCGAGGGTAGTCTACCGAACAATCAAACACTATATTGCAGTAAGTCCAAGACCGGGAAAGTTGACAAATAGTTAACATTTTCATTTATGTGTTATGAACAAATAAATCTTCCTCTGAAACTTACACGTTTTTTTAGAAAATATAATAATCTTGCAGCATTCTATTTCCTTCTTCGCAATACAAAATAGTTACGCCCAAGCATTACGCAGTAAGACATCTAATCTACATTCCTAGATAGATAGTTAGATTTTATTGGTTTTATGGAGATGGGGGACATTGTTTCCAATTGAAATGGGATTTTCATCTGTGCGAATGTTAAATGAAAATACTACACAATGTTGTAATGTTTTCATTCCATGCTAAGATTTTTTTCACTGATATTGACGTACACAATGATATGCGTCACCACAAAAACTGCATTAAAGCCGAGATATAATATTAACAGATTAGTATTTTATCTTAAAATGTGAAGATATTTATGTGTACATTAAAATTCTCATTTGTATGGTACTTCATTGAAGTTCCCATTCGAAACGTATAACCACTGTTGGTTTTACTTGAAGAATGCACTCACCTCCCACATAGCTTAACAAAAAAGAGTATCAGTAACCACTAAAATACTGGAGGTCAACCCATTCTATATTATTCTCAATTATATTAAGATTATAAATTTGTAGAGAGCTACATAGGCTACGTTTATGTTTCGTCGGAAGAAGTTCATATAACTTATTTATGTTTAGGTATGTTGTAGTTATTTTTCGTTGGTCATTCATTTTTTGTCTTAGTAGTTAGAAGATCCGTCTCAGAGATTGCTGGGTAAGGGAAAAGTATAATTGTATAATTAGTGTTTATTACATATGAAGGACAACAGCCTTTCTGATTCGGAAGCCGCATCGAAGAAACAAATTTTGATGCGACCCGCACTACTTATTTTACTAGAGTAACGAAAATAGAAAATCTCAGTTTTAACCCTTAGTGGTGTGTCTTTTAAGGGGCCCGTTAAATATGAACACAAAGGAAAACAGCATCAAAATAACAGTTGTTAGCACTAATGTTAAACAAATTAAAATAATAATTAGAATAATTTTTTGTTGTAAAAGTATTATATATTTAATAGGGATAGGCCTACGTTATTACTTCGTTAGAGAATTAAAAAAATTAAGCTATATTATTTGATATTTAAAATCAATCATGGAAAATATACACTCCCCGTATTATACAATAAATGAACAGAATACAATACCGGTATTTACTGCATAAAATGAGTGCCACAATCCAGAGGAACAAGGAAGAAAAGTTCCGTGTTATCTGCCACTGGATCCTTCTCGATCGAAGAGTTACGAAGAACAATAAATGGCAGCAATAAATTGCACAAAGTGAAATTTGAAAATAAACCCAAACAGTTATGTTATAAAGATATGGTAAAAAAAAATAAAAAATGTTTGTAAATAATGAAACCAGAACAGTAATTAAACCAGAAGCACTGTACGCGGCAGAAACGCTAAACATGAATTTCAAAGGTCAGATGGAAACTTGAACTAAAGGAAAGGAAGATTTTAAGAAAAATCATAGGACCAAAATTTCAGGATAATAAGATGATATACATCAAGAATGAAACCCTCTACAAGAAAATTGAAAAACTTTCAGATACTATGCGGAAAAGGAGGATAAATTTCTATGGTCATCTTCTCAGAATGGACTCTGTTAGATTAACCAAACAAATCTTTGACTTCTTCCAAAACCGCAAAACAAAACCCAACTGGTTCAAAGAAACTGAAAAAGACCTAGTCGAGTTAAAAATTACAGAAAATTCACTACTCGATCGAACGGCTAAAATAATAACTAAAGACGAAAATACAAGGTTCCAAGACAGGTCGACACTGAAGTCCAAACCAATTATCTCTGAAGAAGATAGGAAAAGAAGATCAGAAAGAATGAAGAAATACTGGGCACTTAGGAAGGAACAACACACAAAGAAATGACTGGTTCAACGTACCCCAAAGAGGGCGAAACGAAAGAAGAAGAAGAAACCAGAAATCGATCCTCGTCAACTTCTTGGATTGTTGCTGAATCAGGGAGGTCTAGAATGGGGTACATTCTGCCTCGGTGCTACTGAATATAGATGTGGTCCCTAGCCGATCTTATTAAACAATTCCCCAAATTCTGCCGTCTACCCAAGAATAGGGTAGGTCGAGTGGTCGGTCCTGTCCGGCCATGAGAAATCGTATCATTGAGTGAGCGTAATTCAATTATTTAGAGCAGTGGCACTGCCTTCTGCAGTGGTCTTCAACCTTTTTTTTAACTTTTCTGATTGGTGAAAGACTAGCATTGATTTATTGATTGCTATACTTGCGTTACACAAATATTTCAATTATATGTATGTATATAGGGATTACTTAACGTTATACTTGTGTGTGTATTATATTATTAGTCTTCCAGTTTGCAATGAATAACACAAAGAACAGTAACATTCTTGAATTTAATGTGAGACCTGACACTGTTTCTTTGATACTAAATTGCCAACATTGACATTGTAATTAAAAGTAGTATTTGTAAGTGGGCCGCCCAAAACTAAGCCAAGGGTTAAAGGCCGCTGATTTAGAGTCGTCTAACAATTCAATCGGCATAATGTGAACTGTGTTTTATCTGTCATTAATATACTCCGTATAAGACTCTCTTAAGCTCATCCACAGCAGATTATTTTTTTAAATTCCAGAATGTGCATCACAAGGCCAAAATAATATTCTAAAAACAGAGAAAAGAAAGCTCATGAAGTGTATAAATATTTCAAACGCACCAGGCTGTCTGGGTATATTCCGTTCATGTTTTCTATTCCACTGTTTCAAAGGAAAAACAGTACTTCTTTGCGAACATGCACTCTATAATTTTTGACATCATTAGAAGTTTGTATTAATATACTTGATAAAATATTTATTTGAAAACATGTTCTAAATTGCTACCAATACAGTAAAAAAAAAGTAATACAATAATGTTATAGTTAAAGCTAATTCTTGGAAGTTTACTTGTCCCTTGTTAATAGGGGTGTATGTAATCTGCGCCATGGTTGACACCGAATTTGAAATAGAATAAAAATGAGATATGTAAACTACGGCACACAGATATGTAAACTGCGCCACCCTCAGTATGGGCGAATGAACATTCCACGCAATTTATAAATCTATGTTTTACCACGCTTCTCCCAACATCTTCCTTATGTTAGATGCACTTCTCCAGTTCCAAACAAGTGCCTACATAAAACGAAGAAGTATTGAACAAGGGATACCTGTAAGAAGAACAGCTAAAATAAATGACAAGTATTCTCGTCTACTCAAGTGGAGAGAACAATATATAAACAATGAAATATCCCTTTTGATTTTATTGAGAAGGCACCATATGAGAACAAAGTGCTCATGCAAAAAAAAAATTGGGTAGTGTTTTAACAATTTTTATAAGTGACGAAGCGTTCATGCAAAAGAAATTAGGGTATTGTTTTTAACATGTTTTAAAATGACAACGCTACTAACATTTTTAACCACACCTATGCAATTTCATAGCCAGTCCTGTCTGAAGGAGTGGGAAGGAAAATGTTAGTGTGTTAGTATGACGGTGACGCCATTTAAATGTCGGTGGCGCAGTTTACATATGTATGTGGCGCAGTTTACATATGTCGGTGACGCAGTTTACATCGTGTAGGTTGGAGGAAAAGGTAGAAGTGGCGCAGATTACCTTTTCCCGTTAATAGTACATTGTACAACAAGCCTGTAATGACATTTATTAAGATATGAATATTTTTATACGAGTATCTCAATTACCTATAGGCCTATAGGCTACGATTACTTTTGTTCGACAATTAAAGGTTTAAGTTTTTTGTGATTGATTAAGCAGACGACTCTCACCATAAGCTGTTATAGTTCATGTCATTTCCGTTAGACGGCAGGCTTCAAGGTATGCGTGCTTTGCAGCGCTTCTCTTGAGCATTAATGCCAAACGACGCAAATTAAAACATAGGAAATAAATTCAATATAGTATAACATTAAAATTAAAACGAACAGAATTGATTTTGTTTTAAATACAGGCTGTTTAATTATGCATTTTCATTTGCTGCTCTGAAGATTTCAAGATCGTTACGTCTTCGATAATAATCGATGCCACGCCAGTTTCGAAACGAAATCAGTGTCGAAATGAGTATTATTATGATACCCTCACACGTAAGAAGCGTATTATAGTATGGTCGAACAATAGCATATTCCGCAATTTTGTGTTCTTGAGAAATTCGAATCGTCTTGGTAACTGTAATACAATGGAATAAAACCTCAGGCATTAATATTTTGTCATAGGTGGTATTGACTCAAATTTTGGAGATATGATACCAACAACAGTCAATGCAATCAAGTGTTTTACTTAATTACGTTTTATATAACTCACAAAATTATTTAAAAAATTAACTAATTAGTAATAAACTACATAAATCTTCCATCAAGATATGATGATCTATAGAATTCAAACGCGATGAAATAACAGTGTTTACCTACATACAATTTTTCAGTTTACCTCCTTGGACAATAGTCATAACTAGGGGGCGGATTTCTATGACATGTCATATTTTTCCCCTTTGCATTATTTCTAGGGATGGGTAGATACCAGATTTTCTCGATACTCGATACTCGATACCGATACATGATTTTTTCCTCGATACTCGATACCTTCAACATTTCCAGTTTCAATAAATAGGTACATTAAAAATTAAAATTTGAGAGAACTGTGTAATAGCAACTAAATTAATTAAGTCTGCATATTTAATTAGACAAAATTTAATATCATCAGTAGCCTATAATTATTTTTAAACTTTACATTAAAACTAAACAGTCCACTTACAAGTTTTTGTTAAAAAATACTAGCATTCTCACTTAATTGCAGAATTGCAGAATTACAAAAGTTCGAAAAAGTATCGAGCGAGTTTTCTGAAGTATCGTTCGATGCCGATACCATGCAAGTATCGAGAGTATCGAGGTATCGAAAGTATCGAGGACCCATCCCTAATTATTTCAGTTTTCCGACTAATTTAAACCCGATTCCAAGCATCCTGGTGAAAATGGTACGGCTTTTATAGTGCATATAATTGCATATTTCGGAAATTTTCAACTATTGTAGCATATATAGGTCATATTTTGGCATATTTTTGTGAACATTAAAGAAATTTTGAAGTTTCATTATCATATTTAGTAAATTTTGCATTATAATGATACTTTTTGAGAATTTACAGATATTTTAAATAGTTAACACTATATTTTAATAAAATGTATTGTAATGAAACTTTAAAAAATATACACAATGTTGGTAAGTGGTAAAATCATATTTTAAATTTTTTGGTCATATTTTAATATTTTTAGATCATAAATGCATGCATACATCCTATTTTTTAGGTCATAGGAATCCACCCCCTAGTCATAACAGTCAACGATATTGAACATATTTGCAGTAGTTATGCACACATAAAAGCCATCGATCTGGGTCGGAATCCAACTCGCTACATTTGGGAAAGAAAGATAGCCACCATGCATTATCAATATCCATCGAATGCTGGTCAAGTAATTCAATTATAATAATTCCTTTATTGCAACCAATGGTCATACGATAAATGAAGCTCTGGTGGAACGATATATGGCAGGGGAAACATGAGCACCCCAAGAAATCCTCCCCCAGCCCCAGTTTGTCCCCCACAAATTCCACATGGAGTCACCAAGATTCGACCTCGGGTCCCAGGGGTCGAAGGCGAGCTGTCTAACCACTCAGCCATGAGTAATTCAATCATACAATCTGGAAATGTCTGAATACCAGCCAGCTATTCCTAACTTAGCTAATTACATGCGACTTTTCTGAACGAAATGTTCTGAAGAAAATAACTCAAAGTACGGTACCTATCTTACTGAAATTTTAAGTTAGAAATTTATTTTTAGCATACGCCTGTCTTATCCGTTGAAAATTTAAGGACTTAAGTGAGAAAATTAGGAGATGGACAATTTTGTTTTTAATCAAACGTCTCGTATAACTTACATTATCAAATTAAGAATTCATTACTTTTATGGGGATAAACGATATTTTGGTTATAATACTCGTATGTAGGATGCGGTGGCGAAGTCCCAAAATTGACAGGGTATACTCTTAATTTTCAGGAAATTTTTAGTGGAAGTCATATTTCAACTTTCGGTCTACACAGAAGTAGTTATTAGCCTATGACACATTTATTAATTAAATAGTTTAATTTCTGCAAAAAAAAAATAGTAAAATCATTCGTGTGAAGCAGTAACAATGAATTTACGCCCAGAATTCGAAATGGCATATTACGATATTACTATAAGCAAATATTTTATTTGATGAAGCATTCTATAGTTTTAAAAGATGAAATACATTTTAACGATCACTTCTGTACACAAGAACTTCAGTAAAACTTAGACTGAAGCCCACACCATTTTGTTTCGAAGGTAAAACTTCTTGAAGATTTGGTTTATGCTAGGCCTATATAATAAAAAAGAAAAACTCCACAGAGCCTCTTTCTGTTGTGCCACCAGTACTTTTTGTACATTCTCTCGGATTGGTCTCTCAAGTAAACGCAGAATTACCAAATATGTAGATAGATAAATAAATAAATAAATAAATAAATATGGGTGCTTATACTAAGAGCTAAAACTTTTATTTGAAACATTTTTTTTCTAAAAAAATCTGAAGGGTAGTTATAAGTCATCCACTCTGAATACTCGCTCTTTGCAATAGACTATGATCTCTTGTTCTATATCAGAATGCAGTAAAGAAATTTACGTGAGTACATTAATCAGATGTTATTTGGGTTATATATCCTTCGGGGATGCGATGTGATATAGTAAAGACATTCTCTTCATTTTTATACCCAATTTACATGAGGAGAATGGCATACATAATAATTATATTATACTAAGAGGGTAACTTTTATTCGGGCAGAGAAAATTAAGTGAATTTCACAGAGGATTTTTCTTTTCTGTATTAACATCAATGGCAGGTGTGAAGTTTGTGTTAGCCCTCCCCATCTTAAAGTTCCGTATTGCAAAATGGGCTGGATTAGACCTAAATGTATTAATCTTAGCGCTGTTTTTTGGCACAAAATGTCTCAATTTAACAAACGAATATAGATTTTTCGTAATTCTGAAATCAAGAAATTATCCCAACGCATATTTTACCTATAATAATAGACCTACCTATTTTACTTGAATTGACTGTTTTAAATTTGGACATTTACAGAGATTGAGTTCTGAACAATTATTATTTGGATAACTATTTTATAAATAAATTTTGTCGTTTGAATTCCAGATTTACTTCACCTTTTCTGTCTATAAATCGAAACTCGACAAATACAATATCACTCTTAGATTTGTTATGCTGGATAAAATACCGAGAGGAAACTTGGACAGCCCTAAGCTTTAAACACATGAAGTAAACGGATTCTTAACTATAGCCAAACAACTTGAAAAGAGTTATAACAAAACTACTACTTAATTTAATAAGGTTACTACTACCTTACACATGATGACTGATGGGGAACAAAGTGAGTGATTGCAAGACGTAATAAAAGAATAAATGTGATGACTAACATCGTTTAAAAAATTTAAAACAACAGAATAGGATTCTTTTGTTCTTTAACTTGATTATGGTCCCTTAACTCAACCATTAGGCTCTTTTCACACTGGGTCACTTGTGACGGTCACCGGCGAAGAACCATTGGTTTAAATGGGAGTATTCACACTGGGTCACCGCGGTGACCCACCCAAACACAAGTGACGCTGCAGTGTCTACTCCGAACACTTGTGACGGTCACCGCCGAAGAAGCATTGGTTTAAATGGGAGCATTCACACTGGGTCACTTGTGACGGTCACCGCTCGGTCTCCGCATTTATGATTGCCAACAATGCAAGTTGTATGTACATAATTCTTTTGTATAATCGAGCTCAGCGAAACTAGTTATCCAGCCATGTGTAGATTTGATTAGTACTGAAGATTTTATAAGTCAGGTGGAATGTCAACCTGCCATTTGGGATGTCAAAAGCGATTACAAATTATTTTATCATGTAGTTACTATTGGCAATACTCGCGGTGACCCTCACAAGTGACCCAGGTGTGAAAAGAGCCAAACACCGGTGACGGTCACCGACGGTCACCGGTGACCGTCACAAGTGACCCAGTGTGAAAAGAGCCTTATTGATAAAATTACGATTCTAACGATTTAGGGATTTTTTTCATCGACAACTGATCCCACGCTAAGAAAACTTGCCATTCAAGAATTTAATAGTGTAGCCGTCATTATCACCTTCACCCCATCCGCGCCTTATTCGACATAAGTTGTGTGCAACTATAGTAGGCCTGTATCTCGTCCTATGTGTTCGTGTTGTCTCGGAGGTGGCTCCGGCTTGAGCTGCTCACTCAACCGGGGAGGCCCTCCAAATCCTTGTCAGGTGAAAAAAGTAAGTGCGTCATCCATAGAAACTCCTTTCTTTGACAAGTCGCGGGCGGCGTTGGCCGCCTAAATGTCCCTACAACGGGAGAAATCAAAGGCAGATAAAGAAGTTTTTAACAAAAAATTTATTTATTACATTTGATCACTAGTGAATTTGCCAAATAGGTGTAGATTCCAAAAAACTTGCTCGATAATATCGTCTAGTTTTCTCATATCAAGAGTATCTGGAAATGTGTCCGAAACTAAAGACTGGGAATAGAATTTTCAAAGAAGATAATCTTGATTTAAATACACTTTTATAATCTTGAAATTCTTCACAGCCTATATTTTAAGGATATTTCGACTGTATATTTAGATAGCTCATTTTTAACACCAGTTTAACTCAAAAACAGCTCTTGTCAATGACATCTAAATCTGAAACTGAAAGTAAAATGATAAATGAACTTACACGTTTAGGGATTACAGAGACGATGGAAATAGAGTTCTCAGTACAAATTACAATTTACAACATAGGCATGTAGAACTTCATAATATTAAGCCGATTCCGGAAAACTGGAATTCTTTGAAAACTTTAAACAGAAAGTATTCTTATTACAAAACGGTGTTACAATAGCCAGGGAAATGTTTCAGTGATGGTTTGACAATCTTGCTACCAAATATATTATATTCTTCCACTCATTGCCTATCAAAGCAAAGAACATGTCTCGGCGAACTTCTCATTTGGGATTGCACATGATTCCGATTGCTTAGCATCCAATTAAAGAAAGAAATATTACAAGTTACGAGGTTCGGATGTCGAGTCTCCAAATAAACATGTTTTTCTCTCGTCAAAGAGACGCAATTCCAGCATCACTGATTTCTGAAGAAAAGATAACGCGGATTGTACGTGTATTTCCCCACGATGTGAACAGTGACGTGTGATTTTGAATTTGTTGACTTCACAGCAATTTCAAATTACACAACACAAGTAGTGTGTATTCTCATATTGATGTACAAGTATAAAGTCTAAAAGTTGTTCCTGCAAGGAAATTTTGACCAGTTCCATTTTTCATTGAGTAAAGAAGATGATCTTAAATGTTCATATCTTTTAACATACGTTAATATATCTGCAAAACTGAACTTAAAATCTACTAACGATGGGAAAAATACATTATGAATTAAATATAAGACTGCTATAGATATATATAAGCATTCATGAACCACAGATTGTTCTCTCTGTTGGACATTACATGAAAATATTATAGGAGGAAAATACCTCCGACACTGGGACTTGAACCCAGGACCTTTGGCTATTCGCGCCAATGCTCTACCAACTGAGCTAAGCCGGGGCTCGTTTCACAATGCCAGATGGAACCTCTCTCCTATGACTGATTGCCCTCACAGACAGACAACGTTAACTGTACAATAACAGCGGGAGCCCGGTCAGAAAAATCACTACTTAGTGTGCCTCGCAGTACTGCATATGACATAACTTGTCTGTCTGTGAGGTAGACCATTAGGGCAATCAGTCATAGGAGAGAGGTTCCATCTGGCACTGTGAATTGAACTCTGGCTTAGCTCAGTTGGTAGAGCATTGGCGCGAATAGCCAAAGGTCCTGGGTTGAAGTCCCAGTGTCGGAGGAATCTTTTGTCCAACAGAGACAACAATCTGTGGTTCATGAATGCTTCTATATCTATCTTGAATGTTAACTGTAAAATAACAGTGGGAGCCCGGTCACAAAAATCACTACTTAGTGTGCCTCGCAGTACTGCATATGACATAACTTGTCTGTCTGTGAGGTAGACCATTATGGCAATCAGTCATAGGAGAGAGGTTCCATCTGGCACTGTGAATTGAACTCTGGCTTAGCTCAGTTGGTAGAGCATTGGCGCGAATAGCCTAAGGTCCTGGGCTGAAGTCCCAGTGTCGGAGAAATTTTTCTCCTATAATAATATTCTCATATAAGACTGCTGTTTACTTCCTGCTTGTTATCGTACTTCATTCATTAACTTTAAAAGAAAAGTAATAAAGTAATGAAGTAATGTTGTTCAGACAATATAGGGACAGATAATCTGCACCGGAACCACATTTCATTCTGTGTTGTTGACGGTGGTGGTGGTGGCGGGGGCGGTGATGATAATGACGATGATGATGAAGGTGACAACGACGCCCTAGTTAGATAGTAGGCCTAATCATCCTGTGAACCTGAGAGAAAAGCTCTATTCAATACCACTGCCGGGCCGCAATTACTTTCAAAATTTACTGATACTTTTTTAAAAAATTTATTTACAAAAATAGTTCGTAATTTTATTTGCGGTGCTTCTTTTCTTTTTTGATCACTACGCTAATCACAATGTGAACAAAACGATTATTAAGTGCCAGTATGGTACTTTATGAGATTGTGTGTGGGGACGAAAAATGTCTGTCCGTCTGTCCGTCCGTGTGTCTGTACGCGCCATAAGTCAAATACGCTTTTTCGGATTTTCATGAAACTTGGAAAACACATTTATAATGTCTATGGGAAGAACCCTATTGATATTGAACCAAATCGGTTCACCAGTACCGGAGTAATGCCCAATTTAGTGCCTATTTTAATAATATTTCTAATAGAATGGCGCCATAACTCAAATACGCTGTATCGGATTTTCATGAAATTTAGTATACGCATTTATGACGTCCATGAGAAGTGCCCTATTGAATTTGAATCTAATGTGTTGACCGGTACCTGAGTAAAACCCAATTTAATGTATATTTTAAAGGCGCAATAACTCAAATACGCTTTATCGGATATTTATGAAACTTCGTATACGCATTTATAATGTCCATGGGAAGACGTCTATTGATATTCAACCAAATCGGTTGGCCAGTACCGGAATAATGTTCAATTTAGTGCCTTATGTTAATATATGAGAAGTCGCGATAACTCAAATATGCTTTATTGGATTATCCTGAAACTTTGTATACCCATATATAATGTACATGGGAAGACGTCTACTGATATTGGACCAAATCGGTAGACCGGTACCGGAGTAAAACCCAATTTAGTGTCTATTTTAAAGACGCGGTAACTCAAATACACTTCACCGGATTTTTATGAAACTTGGTATACACATTTATAATGTTCGTGGGAAGACGTCTATTGATATTGGATAAAATCGGTTGACCTGTTTCGGAGTAATGCTCAATTTAGTGCCTATTTTATGATAATATAAGTATTAGAAAGATTTTTTTTTTTTAAAAGCAAATCAGTTATTTTGACAACATAGTCAATTGTTTTACTGTGATCTTATAAGGCTTTGGAAATTAAAATACAGTTAGCTATGACCATAAACACTATTGTTTTACATGCGCTTATCCAACTAGACCGTTAAACTGACCCACGTGGCCGAGATGGTAACGTCTTGGCCTCACATTCTGGACTTCTATGGTTCAAATCCCGAAACAGGCAATTTCACTTTTTTTTTTTAATTTTTATGTGAGTGTGCGATTGTCAAGATATCACAAATCTGTACAGTTCAGCTGATGCTGGAAGATTTTAATCTGATTAAAAAAAACTAGACCTTTGTTCTTCCGTAAGCCCTGCTTAATGAATAAATCTGGAGCTTAACTTGGAAATCAATTTTAAAAAACATATTCCTGCATATCATAATTGCAGTCATAACTGATTAAACAAAAACATACTCGCACTTTTTTACATCAGTTTACCTGATTTTATTTATTCGCGCACACATTAAAATATATGTACATTCACTGCAATACAATTACATTTGAAGTTCGTCTTCGTGTTTCTTGATTGGTTGGTTTTCGCCCTCCAACTCCTAGCTTTCACCTAACGTGACTAGAAACTAATTTTTGACATTTCATTATGTCTCTTCGCCTAGCGGATCTGCTATGATAGGAAATTGAAGACCGGTATCAGAAATTCTCTATATATTTTTTCTCTGCGTCTCATTTTTGCTAAGTGTGAGCTGGCCATTAAGTTGCCAATGAGACCATTATTAAGTGCCAGTATGGTACTTTATGAGATTGTGTGTGGGGACGAAAAATGTCTGTCCGTCTGTCTGTCTGTCCGTCCGTGTGTCTGTACGCGCCATAACTCAAATACACTTTTCCGGATTTTCATGAAACTTGGAAAACACATTTATAATGTCCATGGGAAGAACCCTATTGATATTGAACCAAATCGGTTTACCGGTACCGAAGTAATGCCCATTTTAGTGCATATTTTAATAGATTGTGGCGCCTTTCTAATAGAATGACGCCATAACTCGAATTCGCGCTATCGGATTTCCATGAAACTTCGTAAACGACTTTATGACGTCCATGAAAAGTACCCTATTGAATTTGAACCTAATCTGTTGACCGGTACCGGAGTAAAACCCAATTTAGTGTCTATTTTAAAGCTCAATAACTCAAATACGCTTTATTTTATGGTAATATACGTATTCGAAAGAATTTATGAAATGCAAATCAGTTATAATGACAACATAGGCTAGTCAATTTTTTACTGTGATCTCATAAGGCATTGGCTATTAAAATACAGTTAGCTATGACAAATAACACCATTGCTTTACATGCGCTTATCCAACTAGTCCGTTAAACTGATCCAGGAGGCTGAGGTGGTAACGTCTTGGCCTCACATTCTGGAGTACAATGGTTCAAATCCCGAAACCGGTCAATTTGACTTTTTTTTTTTTTTTTTATTATTCTGCATATCATAATTGCAATCATAACTGATTAAACAAAAACATACTCGCACTTGGTTACATCAGTTTACCTGATTTTATTTTTAACGTAAAAAAAAAAATGAGCATCCATGTGTCAGAAAAAGTACCGTGGCAACATCAAAGTCGCAATAGAAAGAAGTATCGGGGCGGAGCCCTGTTGCACTCTGACACCACTACACCCCTAATAATACTCAGGCCCCAATAATTCGGTCACGAAAACCATCAATACCCACCAAAGGGGGAAGCATGCTAACCACCATGGGATGTAGCGGTAGGGGCCTACAGAGTTTAGTTTATGAGTGCAAAACATAATGTGCGATTGTTTTAACAAGAGAATTCGAGTTTGATAGATTTTCATTAGAGTTCATAATTGTTTTCTAACAATACAGTACCGGCACTTTAGCATAAAATAAAAAGTTATGTCAAACATGAGATCACAAATTATTTATTTGTCTTTCACTAGCTTCCACAGAATTGAAGCAGTCTGACATGACCTAAAACCAGTTCAAGAAAATTTCAGAAGTGCCCTCTTGTCCTAGATAGTGTCACATTATTATTTAGCTAATTATTAAAAATTCAAACTTTTAAACTAACGATTTTTAATAGAAGAAGTGACGATGGGTATTTTCCACAGGGCTTCTTCAGAAAAATTATATAAAGGGATTGAAGCAAGTTGGCATGATGCCAGAACAAAGGATGCAGAAGTCTATATACGACTTTATAATGGCCTCCAGCATGCATGTGGACCGGTTATAAACATACTCTTAACTTCCTCTATTTTTACACCTCCTCGCATGAACGAGTACCGTGATCACTTGCCCTTGTGCTCAGCTGATTCGTCATTTCTTAATTATAATATGGTGTCATGTTAAAACCAATTTTTAAAAGCATAGGCCTAGACCTGCGAGCTGAAACGATTAAACCGTACCACAGATGCATGAACATTACCGACATAGGTCTAATGCACAAACGATTAAAACGATTGATAAATTAAAAAGTTAAACCCCGGCTTCGAGGTACATTTCGCGATTCAACAGGCTAATACTTCTATTTAAAACTTTTCTTTTCGAAAAACACTGTTTGTAGAAATTCAGTCTTGCCTCGTATACAATAAAGCTTTGCATCTGGTTTAAACAACTTAATACGCACTCTTTGGAATATGACCTCTTATGCTATATCAGAACGTGAAGTGAGAAAGATGTATTCACCATGCAGGATCGTATCCAAGATATTTTTTCGGGAGGGGCTATGTAAGTCTAACACCATTATCACTAGGGCCAGGAAGTTTATGAAAATCATATTTTTAATAATGCAAACTATCACATGCTAGTTGTTGAAATGTACAAAGTATCAAAGAAATAACAAGAAATCGATGGTTTAATTTTGCATATATTGTTAGCTTTGTAATAATGCATCATATTTGCTCGATATTAAAATATTTGTGCATATTTAACAAATTTGTCACATTTCTAATGGCATATTATGTCCGATTTTAAGTATTGTGCACATCTCTGTTAATTCAAACATTTTCACCTAAGTGAATGTTTTGGGAACTGACTATACAATTTGTTGATAGCACATAGCCTAATTTTTTGTAACCGATTATATAATATTAAAGCAAGGTTTTATTCATTAGTTTTAAATTCACAAAAATATATTGAAATAACCTTATTTTAATTATGTTATTTATACAACTTACCAGTATACTATTTTTTTTTAATTCTTTATGTAATTCAGCCAACAAAAGAACGTTTATTTGAATACGACCCTGTCACCATGCTTAGTGTAAAGAAAGCTGCGTGAATGCATTAATCAGATTTCATTTGGGTTATGTATCCCCCGGGGATGCGATACAATGACTGTGGTAACGACATTCTTTTCACTTTTACAACCATTTTACTTGAAGAGATGTCATACATATAATATACTAGGCAAACTTTTATTTGGGCAGAGGAAGTTATGTGAGTTTCACATCAGATTTATTTATTTATTATTTATTTATTTTATTTTATTTTATTTTATTTTATTTATTTATTATTATTTTTGCATAGGTGGACAGAAGTGGCCCGATAAATGTAGATTTACAATCTGAAGGGCCGACCTCATTTAGACTGTAATGTACAGTACATACATAACAATGGACTCCTCCATTCCCGTTTTCAAGTTCACGATATCAATTCCTGACTCCTACGTGGCTGTGGAAAATCGATACGGGCGTGACCTTCCAAACCTAGGAAAGTTACGCAGCAAAATGTTCTGGAGCCTTCTGATGCCGTAGGCAAGAGTCCTGACTTCCTTAACCATTAACTACCGTATCTTTACAGCCTAGTTCTCGAGAAGACTGCACTCTTCTGGAATAATCACATTATTTTAGTATCAGCAGTGGCGTACCAAGGCTACTTGGCGCCCAGGGCTAATTAGATGGTAGTCGCCCCCTAACACTAAAAGGTTCAAGGTTCAATGAGTTTAATTTTAACACAGTTTAATGTTCACAATTATTTATTTTTAATAAGTTATATATTACTTTAACACATTATAAAGAGAAAAATATAAATGAAATAAAACTGTATTATAAGTAGGGGGCGGGTTTCTATGACATGTCATATTTTTCCCCTTTGCATTATTTCA
Organism: Ectobius pallidus; assembly: GCA_964059195.1. Taxonomy (NCBI): domain Eukaryota; kingdom Metazoa; phylum Arthropoda; class Insecta; order Blattodea; family Ectobiidae; genus Ectobius; species Ectobius pallidus. The sequence goes on along the minus strand of CAXKWD010000006.1, from coordinate 103,178,482 downwards.
GGTTTCAGACTAATTTAAACCCGATTCCAAGCATCCTGGTGAAAATGGAACGGCTTTTATTGCGCATATAACTGCATATTTAGGAAATTTTCAACTATTGTAGCATATTTAGTATAAATATGCATAATTAGGTCATATTTTTTGCATATTTGTGTGAATATTATATTAATTTTGAAGTTTCATATCATATTTTGTAAGTTTTGCATTATAATGATACTTTCTGAGAATTTCTAATATCAAAATGCATTTATTGAAACCATAATGAGCTGAGATGAAATGTGATAAACTGCAAATATTTCCAGTATAGAAAGATATTTTAAATAATTAACACTCTATTTTAATAAAATGTATTGTAATGAAACTTAAAAAAATACACAGTGTGTAAGCGGTAAAGTCATATTTTAAATTTTAATGGTCATATTTTAATGTTTTTTAGGTTTTAAATGCATGCATATATCTTATTTTTTAGGTTATAAATGCATGCATATATCCTATTTTTTAGGTCATAGAAATCCGCCCCCTAATTATAAGGTTAGTTTGTTGGAAGAAAAAAAAATAAAGAGAAAAGAAGTTTCAGAGTCATAACAAAAATTTAAAAATGTGCCTTCCTAGCCTTGATAGATGCAAACTTATTTATAATACAGTTGAAGTCAATAGTAGCAGCCACATCACGTTCAATTGATACAATTGCTCAATTACACCGTAAACTTTTCCTGTGTGCTCGGCGCCCACGACCTATTTCGTATTGTCTATAAATTGTTTAAAACGAAACGTTTATTTCATTTCTAAATAATATTACTGCAGTATTTAACAAAGTAATAAAGAAAATTCGACCATTAAAACCTTATATTTTGCCTGAAAAAAATATTTTTTCTTAAACTAAATTAAGATATTTTTCAATTTTGGCGCCCCCCTCTTTACGGCGCCCGGTGCGGCCGCCCCGTTCGCACCCCCCTTGGTACGCCACTGAGTATCAGTGATTGTTATCAATAGAGGCCCGTAAAGATGCTGTCAAGTTCGTACTGCTGTTGGTAACTGTATATCCCGAGTCGACTGGAGGCGTAATCCAAAATACAGTGACATCAAAACGAAATATTAAGGGGTTGTAGGAAACAGTATAGGTAGCCTACATAGGAGAAATTTTTTAATGATTCTGTTTTATTTATTTATTTTGGCTAAGACAGTATTCTAATATTATTTTATAATAATATAATAATAATAATGTATAGGTAGCCTACATAGAAGAAATTTTTTAATGATTCTGTTTTATTTATTTATTTTGGCTAAGACAGTATTCTAATATTATTTTATAATAATATAATAATAATAATGTATAGGTAGCCTACATAGAAGAAATTTTTTAATGATTCTGTTTTATTTATTTATTTTGGCTAAGACAGTATTCTAATATTATTATTATTTTATTTTCCTCCATGACCAATGCCACTGCCTTCTTTATTTTTCAATGCTAAACATGGTGCGGGAGAAACTACGCCCTACTATTGATCCACTGTTGTCAACGCTACTGTCCTTTAAATAAATGGTGCAAAAATATGTTGCACAAACTTTCTCGCATATACGTGTTAAAGGCTAGCACAGAAAAAAGTAAATTAAGTTATAGAGACAATTAAATTTTATTTATTACATTTTTATAAAACTAAGAAGTATCTAGAATGGAAAGCTTCAGGGTCGATCTTTATGTTCAATGCTTTTACCGTGAAGTAATAATAATAATAATAATAACTAAAAACTCCGTGGCGCTACATCCCTGGAGGGACTATAATAATAATAATAATGATAATAATAAAAATAATAATAATAATAACTTGGGGTTTGCATGGTTTTCTAAATCTCAAAGGCAAAAATGCAGGATACATTGAGATATAGCCGAAGAATAGAAGCAAATGCTGCACGAATGAGTTAATACGAGAACGTACTGGTAAATTTGGGCAGCGACGAAATTTGATTTAACCCCAGGACCTCTTCCCTATTGCCCTATACCACCTCGCTCTAATTGATTTTGGTGTGTTCATTAGACTGTGGTAAACTGACTACATTTCAAAACAATAATTAGACTATAGTATTCTTGTTACTATGGGCAACAGAAGAATATCATTCATATTTTATTCAAATGTATGTTCTGAAATTCGCATTTAAGTCATGTTATTTCGTTTTTATCTTGATACCTATTAATTTGATAAAGAAATGTATTTAACAAAAAATGTTCATTTTAATTTTCTCTACAACTTTACTCTGGTAGGTTTTCATGTATCGCCTACTGTAATGGAGATCAACTAGAAAAATTGAAAATGGATACGAGTAAAGTATACCCCTTAAGTCATTTTTTCAGAAATACGGATATAGCCATTTTATTATTCATAGATAAGAGTTTCCAATTTTAAATTTTCATTAAAATCGTTAGAGCCATTTTTTTTTTATCAAAATTATTTAAAACGTTTTCATGAAAAGTCCCCTAAAAATTTCAGTGATGAATATCAAATTCTGTGCGGCTCGACAAAATTTCGAAAAAGTCCTTAATTCAAAAAATGAAGTAAATATCCTACAATTAACCGTTTACCCGCTGTTTACAGACGGACAGACGTCATTCCAAAAACACTTTTTTCGGTTTCTAGGCATCGTGAAACATGTTTTCCCGGTGTTATCTCGATTTCGATTTTTCGTCACGATCACAATACTATCTCTATACTACGTAGGCCTATATGCGAGAAAGTAAAAGGATATGACTACATGACTGTTCTGAAGTGTGATCAGTCACTAAGTAAATATTCCTTCAAGTATGTGGTATGAAAAGTATGTGGAGTATGTTTTGGCAATATTTCTATTATAAGCCATCACATACACGTCATATGGTTAACGTAACGGGAACTGAAACTAAGTTTGATAGCCACAACAGACTGACATTCGTCTGTATTCTGTGAACATTCTGTGTATGACGGTATTCAAATCTTGTTATGGCCTGATTAGTTTATTAATATTATTGTGGTTATTGTTCATTGTTGTGGTGTTATGGTGGTATTAAACGTATAATAGTTCAGAATTATGAGTTTTCGTAATGGCGAAGAAAAATGCGAAGTCTCTCAAAAGCTGTACTCTTACATAAATGAAAAATGCGAAGTCTCCCAAAAGCCTTACTCTTTCATATTAATTATTTTAGTTTACAATAGCTGAGGTCGTTGGAATTTTTCAATTGACCTAACCCTTCTGGTGGCACTATGACCCTGTGGTTGACTCAGCCTCTAACTGAAATGAGTCGCCCAGGGGTAAAGGCGACTGGTGCGTAAGGCTGGCAACCTTACCACCTTCACGTGCCGAATGTCTAAATCTGAGAGCCTCAACTTTCTGCTTAGGGAACCCTTTACCCTTTTTTATCATAGCTAATTAATAGTATGTACATCCAATGTGATTTGAATTCGATATAAAGTTCAAAATTAGTTCAAAAAGCTAATTGCCTGCCACTCAAATATTGATACAGTATTCATAGGCTTCTGCTGTGTCGTCGCTTGCATATCAACAGCAGTAAAATGTTTTTTTTTCATATCTTGAAATCTGGCAAGCCTAATTTTACTGTGAAATGGTGACAAGGGATACAATAGATTGTCGTGTTTTATTTTTTTTAATGGGGTTTGGTTAAAAAATAAACTGTACGTTTATACGTTTAATAATAATAGATCCACTAATTGTAGTCTACTAGCAGGTGCCCGCGGATTCGCCCAAGATAATTAATTGAAAAACTAAAAATTAACAGTAGGCTATAGCCTAATAATTATTAAAGCATTATATTTATGAACACTTGCACGCGAATCATTCATAAACTAAACCATTAATAATTAATGAAACAGCTAAAATTCCGTCTTTAGAGTACATTCCACGATTAGAAAGCGCCGCCTGGGAAAACGATCTCAGATTCGATTATGCAGATCCAAAGCGACCTGTTAACACTGATAATACGTATTGTTTCTAACTGTTTGTTGACAAATGAATATGATGTGAATTTTATTTGATAAATTCAGTGTAATTTTCATAAATTATATAATTTTTCAAGGGAAGGAGTTATTTTGTTTGGATTTTTATTGTCCGCGATACTGCCCGCCATTATTAATTGACTCCAGGATTTTTAAGAAATTTACACTGGCAGTCTATTAAAAATGTTTGTGGTTTAGAGCTATGAAAATTGTAAGTAAAAATAAAATTAGAATATTTGTTCATTGTGTTCATTTCACTTAGGCCTTATATAACAAAGAAACGGTTTTCCTAATTTTGTACTCTTCATGAAAGTTTAGACTGCGAGAGACGAACATCGCCGAGTATAGCCTACCCGATGTCTCACGAAGTGAGCGAGGGAGTGAGCATGCTATTTAGGGCCGTTGAATTGTATAAGAGTAGATATACAGTGAAATGTAAAACGTTCACAACCTTCTTCCAAATCATGAAGCATTTCATTTTCGTTCTTGTTTAAATTATTTCTCCTCACGGTATAGGACGCACGGTTATTTTACCATTGAGGCCTATAACCTGCTTCCTCAATTAGGCCTATAGATCTATATGTGAAAATTATCAAAGAGCGTATATTACTGCCATTTACGATTATTCAGCTAATAAAAATACATTCTAATCCAATCCTTTCCACTCCGTGCATGGAGCATAGGGCCTTTAGTTTTTGTGGCAATGTTCTAAAGCCAAAGCGGTGGATTTTATCAGTAAATATAAACTAAATTCACTGTTTGCTGAAAATCATATTTGCTTCAGAACCCCTGAAGATAAAGGCAGCCTTTGAAACATGGGGTATTTAAATAAATCCGTAATAAGACAAATATTACGCCGAAGCATAATCACTAGAGGAGGAGTTTGGCCACCAGATAAAAGAGACTTAATGAAAAGATTCTTAAAAGGCTTCTGTAAATTTGTGAATACGATTGACTTTACTAATAATGCAGTTGTTTAAATTAGAACAGAACCAGAGAAGAACCAAAGCACATATCTGTAAATAATGTAAACACTTTAAACACCGATGTAAACCAGAACATGTAGTGTTACACATTTGTAATGGAGCATGTTGTTAAATAAAGTTCCCACTCCCAAAAAATACTACATAATCAATTTAGTCAACAAATCAACTTCCTTTATCGACACATAGTCAACTACCTGTCAACCAGAGAGACGTTCATGCCTTCTCTAGCCAGGAAAATCTCGGATCTTATATCGGTAAGAAAGAAAATGAATAAAAGTTCTGGGGAAAAGGAAGAAAATGAATAGAACAAATTGTACGATACAGTAAATTCCCTACAAAAGATTTTGAAGGAAAGGGCATTTACAAGAAGTCTAATTCCACCCAGGAAATACTTCAAAGAAGAAACAAGGATTTTATCAGTAAATATAAACTAAATTCACTGTTTGCTGAAAATCATATTTGCTTCAGAACCCCTGAAGATAAAGGCAGCCTTTGAAACATGGGGTATTTAAATAAATCCGTAATAAGACAAATATTACGCCGAAGCATAATCACTAGAGGAGGAGTTTGGCCACCAGATAAAAGAGACTTAATGAAAAGATTCTTAAAAGGCTTCTGTAAATTTGTGAATACGATTGACTTTACTAATAATGCAGTTGTTTAAATTAGAACAGAACCAGAGAAGAACCAAAGCACATATCTGTAAATAATGTAAACACTTTAAACACCGATGTAAACCAGAACATGTAGTGTTACACATTTGTAATGGAGCATGTTGTTAAATAAAGTTCCCACTCCCAAAAAATACTACATAATCAATTTAGTCAACAAATCAACTTCCTTTATCGACACATAGTCAACTACCTGTCAACCAGAGAGACGTTCATGCCTTCTCTAGCCAGGAAAATCTCGGATCTTATATCGGTAAGAAAGAAAATGAATAAAAGTTCTGGGGAAAAGGAAGAAAATGAATAGAACAAATTGTACGATACAGTAAATTCCCTACAAAAGATTTTGAAGGAAAGGGCATTTACAAGAAGTCTAATTCCACCCAGGAAATACTTCAAAGAAGAAACAACACGGAAATTAAAAAAAAAAAAAAAAAAAAAAAAAAAAAAAACCCTCAAGAACTGAAGAGAACAGCATCAGAAAGAATAAAATACATGCTGCATCGACAAGGAATAGCTTTCAGAAGTAATTGATGATCTAACTATATTGGTAGAGGAGGCAAGGGAGGAGTGGGATACTTGAAATTGTCCGTAAGTTACCTATTTCAAAATATTGTACGGTAGTTCAGTATATTCCCACAAGTGAGAGTTACAGCAGTTGTACTTCCTCAAAAAAAAATTGCTGCTGAATCGAGTGAACAGAGGAGATTTTAGAAGAGAAATTCCATCATACTGTACTTCAGGTAAATGTAACGAGCAATAATAATATAAAATATATTAATATATAATATATTAATAATATCTAAATTAAAGATAATGTATTTCGCTTGATATATCAATTGAAAGCAGCTTTTTAATAGTACAATTCTGCTATATAATTTTCTTACTATACCCGAGACGAGCTAAGAAGGAAACCTGAAGTAAACAAAAACCAGTATGTCTGTCTCACTCTTAAGTTATACGAGTAATGTGCTAGAGTGAGACAGATGTACTGGTTTTTGTTTACTTAAGGTTTCCTTCTTAGAACAGTCAGACTTTAGTTCCGTGTGGTTCTGAGCTAAAGCTTGTATGATGCAAAAAAGTCCTACATGGAGGTATGGGACACTGCAAATAGGGAGGAACGGGGCAATGTCCCACTCCTCTCGCATAGTAATTTCCATGACATGTAATTATATTTGAAGGTTTTTATTTTCAATGAAAACGCCAGATAAATTAAAGAAAAAGTTTCCAGAAACAGTAATACCCACAAACAATGTATTTCGTCAAGCAGTGACCAATGTGCGTGAGGAGGGAAGAAGTTGAACAGAGTTGCATTTGTCAAAATAAGCTTTAGAAAGACACGTTAAAAAATTAAGTGCCAATTCAAAGAGTCCTTTGTATTTCAAGCTAATTTGACTTCTGGCTTGCAAAGATATTCGTCAATTTCCTAAAGCTGGTCCGTGTAAACAGAGCAACCGGGGAAAAAAAGAAGGGTCGAACTATAATTTTAACTAGTACACCCGAAAAAGCAGAAGCTGAAAGAAAATTTTTTGCAAGATAGAAAAAAAGAGCACCACAAAATAACAAGGTTGCTGGTAAGAAGAAGATTTTTTTTCATAATTGATAAAAATCTTAATCGTGCATTTTCTATTCCTTCCAAGTATGACTGATGAGTTCAAAACCTAACATGTTGTTCTTTTGTAAAAATAGTAATTAAAATAAATGTTATGACCATCAAATAACTAACTAACTCAGTGGCGCTAACATCCCAGAAGGTACAAGGCCCACCACCCGACCGCTGCGTCATCTGCCATAGGCAGACGGCAGGATGTGGTCAGCACGCCGACACGCACGGCCGTTAATGGTGGTTTCCATGAACGGAGCCGCTACTGCTCAATCAAGTAGCTCCTCAATATGAATCACACGGCTGAGTGCAGACTTCCCTACCTCAGAAAAATCCGAAGAGGTACCGGGGATCGAACCCGGGCCGATCTGAAGTCAACGACGCTAACCACAAGACCATGCCGGCGGTCTGACCATCATCATCATCAAATACTTAAGTTTTATTTTTATTTTTAAGAGAATGCTATCTAACAGAAGTACTTCTATAACAACCCCTCAACTAAGTGCGATTGGGACAACAAGCACGTGCTGTCAACGTGCCTCGTTCTAAACGGTATGCTTGCAACGTGATTTTCCATTGAACACAACCAATCAGAATCCTCAACTGCGCAACAGGGAGGGGATTCTTCCCATTCTGAGCCAATAGATGCAACCCGTAAGTGGTAACTTCTCCTCTTAGGGTCTGGAACATTCTGTTTAGAAAGCTTGACACGATCAAGAATATTAGATGAACATATATATAAGCTCGCCCAGCACGGCAGCATTATCAAATTGAATCGATTTGTGCCAGGAGTTGGCCACAAGCGCATCTACGTCAGTTCGTGCACTTTATTGATTCTTGCTTGGTATATAGCAATTCAGTTGTGAGTCAGTTTCAGCAGTGTGAAGACAGTCGTGCTTGCAGAATACTTTAATTTGTAGGTAACACTTTTTTTGCAAATCGTATTCAAACTGTAAGTTTGTAGTTAATCTGTACCAAAACTCCGTTAAGTGCCGTTATGAGCAGCTCAGTGGAATTCAGTTAATTTATAAATCATTGACGCTTCGTATATATATATTTTTTTTATCGATAAATAATCTTACTGAAATCTTGTACACTACAATTAGTAGACCTACCTAATTGGTTTTATTTTACAGGTTTTAAGAGCCCTTGAAATAATAACGATGTCTGCAGGATTCCTCGTAAACAGCCCAAATGTTAAATATTCAAAGGAATATATTGAAGCTAACTACGGCTATCAAATTACTAAAGTTGAATCTAGCGGTGATACTCTGTTGGTGAGTTCATAGCATGAAAGTGCGTAAAAATATGTTATAACATAAGCCGACAGCCTAATATAGTGTTTATAAGTCATAATTTTGCATCATACTCATGGGTTGATAACAAACGCTCTAAAAGTATGACAAAAACTTAAATTTAATACATATTCAAAAGCATATTAATAAGACAAAGATTTTTCATAATATAGGCAACACCAGTGACTACTGAATTAAACATCAGAACTAAAAGGGAAGTGCCAAAATTGGGACTTATGCTAGCAGGATGGGGCGGCAACAATGGATCCACTGTAACTGCTGCTATTCTGGCTAACAAGATGAAAATGTCATGGGAAACCAAAGAAGGCATCAGGAAAGCAGACTGGTAAGATACAATTTATTCATGTCACAGGATCACAATGAAGAATTAACTGTTTTCCTTACAAGAAGGATGTTTCCGTGACTCATGGGACTGGAATCAATACAGTGAATCCACATTATGCAATCTACTCAGTTCCTTGTTATGTTTTGATGTAACTGACCTACAGTATGCGGTTGACCTAGTCCAAAGGCTAGACGTTATCCTTGAAACTAATGTTTATCAACACACGTCTGCTGTGGAGTCACTACTATTCTAAGCAGCCATTATCTAATATCTAGTGATTCATACAATACCGGTAACAAAACAAAACTTGACACAAGCGGGGAATTTTTCTTAAGTAAATAGTAACCTATTCATTACCCTTTAGCTCATCTTGTTTGACATTCAAAATTCAAATTTATTCGCTGTAGATTCTATACAGAATTTTAGCTTCAGTATAAAACAATAATAGGAACAGAAATATTACAAATATTGTGTATATAACATTACAGTAGTACCGGTACTACAGAGTTATTAAGTGCCAGTATGGTACCTTATGATTAGGGGGCGGATTTCTATGACCAAAAAAATAGGATATATGCATGCATTTATGACCTAAAAACATTAAAATATGACCAATAAAATTTAAAATATGACTTTACCACTTACACAATGTGTATATTTTTTTAAGTTTGATTACAATTCATTTTATTAAAGTATAATGTTATTTATTTAAAATATCTGTAAATTCTCAGAAAGCACCATTATAATGCAAAATTTACAAAATATGATATGGAACTTCAAAATTTCTTTAATATGCACACAAATATGCAAAAAAAATATGACCTAATTATGTTTTTCGTATTAAATATGCTACAATAGTTTAAATTGTCCTGAATATGCAGTTATATGCACAATAAAAGCCGTTCCATTTTCACCAGGATGCTTGAAATGGGGTTTAAATTAGTCGGAAACCTGAAATAATGCAAAGGGGAAAAATATGACATGTCATAGAAATCCGCCTCCTACTTATGATATTGTGTCGGGGACGGGAAAATATGTCTGTCTGTCTGTCCGTATATTTGTACGCGCCATAACTCAAATACGCTTTATCAGATTTTCATGAAACTTGGTATTCGCATTTATAACATCCATGGGAAGAACCCTATTGATATTGAACCAAATCGGTTCACCGGTACCGGAGTAATGCCCAATTTAGGGTCTATTTTAATAGTATTATATTATAAAGGCGCCATAACTCAATATCGGATTTTCATGAAACTTGGTATACGCATTTATAATGTCCATGGGAAGACGTGTATTGATATTGGATAAAATCGGTTGACCAGTATCTGAGTATTGCCGAATTTAGTGCTAATTTTATGGTAATATATTATAAAGAATTTAACAAATGCAAATCTGTTATCGTGACAACATATCGTTTTACAGTGTTCATATACGGCTTTGGAATTTACAGTAGTTAGCCATGACACATCCTTTGCATTTGATTATCAAAATTTAGTCAGTTGTTCTTTTCGTTCATCAACTTGAAGAAGATATATTACTCTGAAATAATTAGTCCTACATACATTAAGTGGAGTTCTTCGCCAGTGTATTTTGTGAAATGTTGACATATTTTAAGAATGTCTTATATCAGTGTATACGAGTTTGAATTAAGGTTAAGTATCAAACTGTAGACCTTTGTTCTTCCGTAAGTCCTGCTTAATGAATCAATCTGCAGCTTAACACGGAAATTGATAACAAAAATAACTTATTCTTTGCATATCATAATTGCAATTAACTTTTTACTGATTAAACAAAAGCATTCTGGCACTTTGTTACATCAGTTTACTTCTATAATACTAATTTTACAATCTGTGATATCTTCACTTTAGAATTTCACAAAATTCTATTATGTTGATATAATAATGCCTGCTATCTTTTCCTTTAATTATCCTGTCATAATTTATTTTTTCTTTCATTCAGGTATGGTTCCATTACACAGGCTTCAACTATTAGATTGGGAACAGGGACTGATGGAAACGATGTTTATGTTCCCATGTCAAAATTTTTGCCCATGGTTAACCCTGATGACATAATTGTTGATGGCTGGGATATCTCGTCCATGAACTTGGCTGATGCCATGGCCAGAGCTCAAGTTCTGGATGTAAATCTTCAGAAACAGCTTCGGCCATTCATGGAAGACATGAAACCGAGACCTTCAATTTACTTCCCTGACTACATTGCTGCCAATCAGGTATTTAGTAGTGTTTACTACTTCAAATTTAGCTAGACTGGTTTTCATGCAGGTTAAACGTAATGGTTGTCATAATTTTTCCTAACCCAAAAAATAACCCAATAGGCTTTCTCGACAAGAAAAAAACCCTACAAAAAAGCTGGGATTTTTTTGACACAGAGGGTTTTCTTGGGCCTGGGAAAATTAGCCAACACTGGCCACTGTAAATTCAACTTCCCCACTTCTACTTACTTTATAGTATTTACTGTCCACTCTATTAGTGTCTAATAATATCTGTCAATTATGGTCTTTCCTTTCTTCCACTCCTAACTACTTTTGGCATGCTTAAAAAAAATATATGAGATTGTCTTAATGCCAAATGCTCACATATACTTATCAGAAGAGCAGCCCACATTATGCATTACCTATTGTAAGATTATGTATTTCTTTCATGAAGATAAATTTCAGTATCTTAAATGATTCTTTTTGTGACAGTAAAATAAGTTTGCCTTCTGAAAATAATATTAAGTTACCGGTAGGCCTATACTAAAATAAAAGAACAATGATAAAGAACGAAAATTTAGTCATCTATGTCAACTTAGTTTCTGCACCATGCTCTTGAGGTCGATTAATTCCGGGGTGCGCAGGCAAAGAGAGTTAAGTCCACTTTCTTGTAACTGAGAATTAGAGTGACTTAACACACTATACCAGCCCAACATAGCTTTAGAGATGGATAAACCCATGAGGCACACATCCATAACTACCGTACAATTTTGAATATTACTTACTGGACTTAACACAAATGTAGAGAACATTTTTGTCTATAACTCTATGGACATATCTCAATTTTTTAGGATGGTGAACTTAACTCTCTTTGCCTGCGCACCCCGGAATTCCAAGTCTAAGGTGAATGCTTTGACTTCTCTTTCATATTATCCTTTGAACCTTCCACACTCTACCATACTTGTAGTTCTGATCAGGGCCGGCTCATCCCTATTGGCGAACTAGGCAGCTGCCTAGGGCGGCAAATTTTTGGAAACATTTAGGGGGGGACAACATTTAGAAAATAAACTTATCTATATGTAGTTTCTTTTTTTAAATGTAGATATAAAAAGTTATAACCTTTTCAATTAAATGTATTTTTTATTTAATCCCTACACTATCAAGATATGTTATAAAGTCTTCATAAATACAAGCCTTTCTCAAATTAGGGTAATTCTAATCAGTTTTATTTAACCACTTACCAATACCAGGCTAGAGAACGTGAAATTCCATGTTTAATGAAATTGTGCAAAATGGATTGATTGAGATGGCAATTTAGGGGGTGCCGAAATTATTTCTCACCTAGGGTGCCAAAATATCTAGAGCTGGCCCTGGGTATATTACTGGTATGTATGAGACCTCCTGAGGTTGAACCGCGTGCATCACTTTGTATCCGAGATCTATGTTTAAAACTTTCCACATTCTTTTGCACAATGGACTTCTTTTCAAAATTAATGGACTCTGAACATAAGATACATGAAAGTTTCCCCTTTTCAGCGACAAAAATAATCTGTGAGAAACTCACAAACCCTGTGAATTGCATTTACAACAAGTTTTGGCATGCTGGAGTTCAGTAACTTAGATATGAACTGCTCCGATTCAGATTTTGCACTGACCATAAAACCATTAAACGTTATGTACAATTTGTTCATTGTTGCTGGAAATATTTTTATTTTTCATTGACTCTACTGTTAGATTTTAAACAGGCAGTTAATTTTCCAAGAATTATGCTTTACATCTGCGGTTCCCAACTTTTTTGTCCTGGGACCCACCTTCACTTAGAAATTTTTTTCGCGACCTACTACTACATAACGATAACAAATATAGGCTATAGATAATACAGCACATGTTTTCATATGCCTATCAATAGTTTTATTGTGTTGAAATGCCCTGCTGAGAAAACACAGTTGAAATAAAAATGGTAAAGGTTATTTCATAAAGAACATTTAATTTTTCCCGCCCTTTTCGCGACCCATAGTTTGGGAACCACTGCTTTACATAAATTATTGTGCTTTTATGTTTTATTTTTTAAAATTATGCTTTATTGTGCTTTTAAAACTTACATTATCCAAACCCTTAGATCATGTTCTGGGTAGAAATCACATGTCTAAATCCCTGTTATGCTTTTTATGCTTATTATGCTTTTGGGTTGCTCTGCTTATCACTATGAAATTTGAAGTTCTGCTTGAAAGACAAGTTGAAAATGGTCACTCATCACTAACTCTTCCCTCTTATAAATAAACCCCAGGACACTGCAACTGCAGCAAGGTAATCAGGTAAATCCCCTGTGGTAAATTGATTAGGGATTCCCCATTACATTTTTGCATGGATAAATGTAATAAAACAATTTTATCTTAAAAAGAAACAACAACAAAATTAGACCTTTGTTGAAATTCTAAAGTGGGTAGGTACTTCAGAACAGACCAGCTGAAAATTATTTGTGATACAGTAGAATCCCGAAAACTCTGCACTCGATAACCCAGCAGTCCGGATAACTCGGCCACACCCTGGCAGAGTGCAGTGCAAAAAACAACAGGACATTGCGCATTTATTTTTAAAAATGTATCCAGTTTTTGCAAAGTCAGCTAGTTAATTTTCATTATAGACAGCTTTATGCCTATATGCCTTATTTATTCTCAAGCAACCGATAGATACAAGTACTGTATTATCTGAGGAAACACTCGTACTTATTCTTTTTTAAAATCTTTCCCGATAACCCGGCATTTTCACACACTCTGCCACCCTTCGGTCCACATTAGGCCGAGTTTTTGGGACTCTACTGTATCGTTGAAATCCGTTTAAGGGAACACTATACTATACTGAAAATTCTAAATTTAAAGATACACGCTGCAAATGTTGGGGGCACCTTTACTTTCCTAACAGTTCTCACTACAGTACAATGTTGCTTCATATTTTTTTTTGGAAATCACGAGCATTTAATAAGAATGAGATTAGAGAATTGGTATGTTTGCACCTTCTTGATACCATGATACAAATGTTGTCGAAATAGGAGCAAGACCTGTGGAGGGCTAAAGAATATTAAATAAATCACAAATCTTCAGGGTCGAGTAGCGTTGCCCTCTTTTGACAAAATATGGGACACTTACTTGAAAGTAAGGGACGTTCGTGAAGCACTTTAAAGTTAACTTACTAGTTTAACTAAGTTTCTAGGCCCATTGCACACCGCAAAGAGTTTATAATGTTAATATATGAAAGTAATAGTGAATAACATTAAATGAGCTTACAAGTGCTGTAATTTGTCCAATGATTTTTCCCATAAGATTTATTTAGAATTTGATTTAACTGCCTTCACAGCATCCTATAGGGCATACATGGGCATTTACTGATTTGGGAACCACAAGTGGTTCTTGACCTTCCCGCATAAGACACAAGATGGCATTGCGGACATTCGGTGTACGTGGTGGATTATTCCCATGCATGAGTCATAATCTCTTTGCAAGCAGGGACGGGTCGCGACACAGTTCTGGTTGGAAAGGTGTTATGGCACATTCTAAGCTTTTGTATAATGAAATAATTGCTCACGTAAAAGAGTAATTAAAAATACAAAATTGTTTGTATTATTTGTTTATTGTAGTGCATATTATAAAGTGAAATTAGTGTTTCAATAAGAATGAGCAACCGCCACTACACTTATTGTCTGTTTGTGTCTCCATCTACTCGTTCTTTTCAAACTATGTGTAAGTTGACCAAATTTACGGGTTGCATGTCAATGGATAAGGGTTTGCCCATGACTGCTATAGAGTATCATGGCATGTAGCAAAAAGGCAAAATTTCTCTCCGAGTGTATCAGATAATAACAGAATTTTTTTCTCTCCTCCGATTAGAAGACTTCATTATATAGTGTGAGACATACATGCTTTTTACTTAAAATACAGGAAGTGCTGTATAATTTGAGACTTTACTTACTTACTCAATGGCAATAGACAATTCCTCAGCAAGCTAAAGGAATATTATCTATTTTATGGAACCTGAAGGTTCATTGCGCGCTTACCTGAGCCTGCCATTCGATCCTATTCTGTGCTAACTCTATCCAATCATCCCTCGCAAATCCTACTTCCCTTAAATCTATCCAAATATTGTCCTCCCACCTACATTTAGATCTTCCACGTGGTCTTTCCCTCGGGTCTCCATCTCAATACTTTTGAGATATGTCTTTCCTCCCCCATGCATGCAACATGTCCAGCCCATTTCATCCGTGATTTAATTAATCCTTACTATATATCCGGTGAAGAGTACAGTTGTCATTATGCAGTTTTCTCCAGTCCCCATTTTCATCTTTCTTAGGCCCAAATATTTTCCTAAGCACCCTGTTTTTGAACACACTCAGATTATGTTCTTCCCGATCAGTAAGCGGCCATGTCTCACATCCATATAATACAACCGGCAGGATAATAGGCTAGTTTTATAAATCTTTATTTTTAGATTTCTGGACAGAAGACGAGAAGATAAGAGTTTCTGAACTGCATAAAAACAAGCATTTCCGGATTTAAGTCTACACTTAACTTATATTAAAATTATTTTGTTGCATTTTGAACACATATTGAAAAAAACTGGTTTTTGCCATCAATTTCAGTCTGACCGTGCAGATAATATTCTCTCTGGAACAAAATGGGACCAGATGGAACATATCCGGAAAGACATCCGTGACTTCAAATCCACTCACAATTTGGACCAAGTGATTGTTCTGTGGACAGCTAACACAGAACGATTCTGTGATGTACTCAAAGGTCTGAACGACACTGCAGACAACCTCTTGGCATCTATCAAGGCAAATGCAGCAGAAGTGTCTCCATCAACTTTGTTCGCAGTGGCTAGTATTCTTGAAGGGGTAAGTAAGATTTTATGTTACAGATGCTGTAGTTCATGGGTACTGTATTTAAATCAAAACATAAAGTTATGAAAACGCTGCAAATTTATGTAATGGTAAATTTTGTTTTTATGCTTTGTATGGCTTTCATGGCTTCAGTTCCTAATCCGGTATTTTATTTACAGGTAACTTATATCAACGGTTCTCCCCAGAATACATTTGTACCTGGTTGCATTGAACTAGCAGAAAAGCACAAGTGTTTCATTGCAGGAGATGACTTAAAGTCTGGTCAGACCAAACTAAAATCTGTTTTGGTTGATTTCCTAGTCAGTGCAGGAATCAAGCCTGTCTCTATTGTCAGCTACAATCATCTTGGTAATAATGACGGAAAGAACCTTTCAGCTCCACAACAGTTCCGTTCGAAAGAGGTAGGCAAACAAATTCTTACATGAAGGAGGAATTAATAATTAATATTGTTACCTTCTTTACAGATTGTTTCGGGAGTTCATTAGTTATTCAATAGTAATTAATTTTTGTTAACAGATTTCAAAGAGCAACGTTGTGGATGATATGGTGGATTCCAACAGAATTCTATTTGCACCCCATGAAAAACCAGATCACTGTGTAGTAATAAAGTATGTTCCTTATGTAGGTGAGTAGTAACTGTTTACCCATGACATGAGCAATTTTTTTGCACTTATGAATACAATATTTCAACAAACCACCTTTTACTTTCTTTTTTATGGTTAACAGTGGAGTTCTTGTTAAAGAATCCTTGTTGGAAAGAATCTAGAAGTTTAGTATTGCACATAGCTGGGTTTCTATGCACGGTGCTAGGTGCGATTACACGGCTCATAGATTGGCCACAAACACTTCTATTAGCAACCTAAGATCCTTATTGGATTCTTGGATTATTGGTCCTTCCCACACAGACTTATACAATGTTGCAAATAGCTTATATAAGTGTCCTTCGTCAATCAAACCTTGTTTGCAGTGTCGTTCAGACCTTTGAGTACATAATAGCCTATATGCATGTCTAGGTGGTGATAGTGGGAATATAGAACACAGAAAGGATATCAAAGGGCTGGGGGGGAGGGCGCAAAGCTCCCAAGGGAAGGGGATCTGGGGTTCCCCCCCCCCCCCGTGGGGTTTGAGAGAAAGCCTCTAACGTGGAAACAAGGGAAAGAGATACTGATCCAATATCATGTTTTTGAAGCCTCCAACAAAATTACACGAAGGTAGTCTGATACTCTTGGTAATGTTTGGGGGCAAAACCCCTAACATAGCAAGACAGGAAGGGGTTCTGGGGCTAATGTCAAGTTTTTGTCTCCCGGTAAAGAGCAGCGATAGTGACTAAGCCACTGAGACCACCATCACCACCATCAGGTTTCCAGCACTGAATCTTTGCCAGATGACCTAAATCCTCATAAAAGAAGTTGCTTATGGAATCTCTAGGTTCTAAATAATAATAATATCAGATTTGGCTGTGTTCATGTTACTAAAACCAAAAAATCACACTCTGTGATTTGCTATACTATCCCAGAATCAAGAATTTTAAATTAAATGTTCATTACGTTTGAAATATTAACTTACAGTTTCTTGTCAGAAATTAATAGCTGAACTTGAAGATCGCTGTTAAACTTTTCAGGTGACAGCAAGCGTGCCATGGATGAGTACACCTCAGAAATTCTGCTTGGTGGTCACAACACGATTGTTGTTCACAATACATGTGAAGACTCATTGTTAGCTACTCCCATCATTCTGGACCTTGTGATTCTGGCTGAACTGTGCAAACGAATAGAATTCCAAAAGGAAGGAGAAGCAGAATTTTGTGGTTTCCATTCAGTATTGTCACTTCTCAGTTATCTCTGCAAGGTAAGAAAAAACAATATAATACCGGTATATAAATATAAGTTTTGAAGACTTAAATTAATTTAACTTCCTTCTTCAGATTGTTTATCATTTCATGTTTACTGTTACAATAATTAGTTACTGTACATTAAAATTTGACAATACAAGTTCTCACAAAACTGAAAATGAAACTACTAAAATTAAAAATAGGCATTAAGTTACGTACCTTATTGCTGATCATATGTTTACTGGTGAGGACATCTTAGGCATATTGGTTCCAGTAGCCTTATATACCTCTTTTATCTTAATATTTGTGGCATCAATTTTCTTATTCTCAGTAATTTTAAAAATAAGGTGTTTTTCACCTTCTGTAAAATTTGTTTCATCTATTTGAGATTATTTTCCATCATGTCTGATATGTCGGAAGCACACAGTTGACATATATTATCTCAGGAGGCTGTGGTGATAACAATACCAATAACAATAACAAACCACACTTTATCTTGAGCCGAAAAAATGCGGGGGTGAGGGGAGCTGATATTGCATGCAGTATAAGAGACTGACTACTGCAGAAGGCGGTGAGTTGAAATTGACGTCATTTCTGAAGGATTGCCAACTACTAGAAAATATAACGTTAGTTTTATGCTGGTACACAATGGAACTAATTGTAATTCGTAGCAATTTCAACTCTCGTTACCAAACTAAGAGTTTTTTTTATGCAGATATTATAGTATTATCTATCGCTGGCGAAAGGAATTAAATAATATATTTCTTTAGACAATATCTCTCCCAGTCTTCAGAATATAGAAAATCTGTTTAAAAGTCGTAGCATTATACATGTAGGCCTATCTGAATACGCACTTTCACATGCCTGAATTAATATAATACAGTACCACTAAATATCAATCACGAGAGTTTATAGGTAAATAATACAACTTTCTAGCAAAATAATCAAGACTGACTTGTTCTAATCTCCAACGACAGATTCAGGATAAAACACATTAAATTGCGTTTCCTTCAAATTCATTTGGTTTATTGTTTATTCGCTTATGTCCAACACTTCTTGTTTTAAAGAATCTTCATTTTTAACTTTGTTGTCACTTATATCGACCATTTCCACAACATCTTTAGGATTTAATTATGTCATTTGCAGAATAAAATGTAGTAAACAAATAAAAAAAATAGACTGTAGTTCAAGAATGTCGCTATGGCACATTTTTTGGGCATGGCAACACTGGGAACGGGCCGCGATCTTCATTTTTTCGAGCAAGGCCTTCTTGATATGGACTGTTTTCAGCATTATGGAGTGTTTAGCTCAAGATAATGTGTGAGCATAATACAGCCATCTAGCGTCTGTGTTTGGTTGAGTAAATAGATTTTCATAACATATGGAAGCAACATTTCCAAAAACTCATCGCTGAATTTAGAACCAGTAACATAAGAACACAAAGCGATTGAATCCATAGTTTCGTTTTCCAGAACCAGAGTGTGAATAAATGAAATATAATATAATTGTTACGAAGAAATTTAAATACTATGAATAAATTCTTCATAAAAGAATAGAGCTAAAATCAGCTCATATTACTGATTCTATAAGATGTTAGCATTGGATGAACTTATTTGTAATCTTTTTCAGGCCCCTCTTGTTCCATCTGGTACACCTGTAATCAATGCCTTGGCCAAACAAAGAGCCTGCATAGAGAATGTTCTAAGAGCGTGCTTGTCCCTTCCTCCTGAGAACAACATGCTACTTGAGCACAAGCTTCAGCGTAACCTTGTCAACTACAGCAGTGAAGTCAGCAATGTGTCTTCAGTGAAGGTGAAGTCAGTCTGTGAAAATGAACTGATTAAAAATGACGTATCTACACCATTGATTGACAACATTTACCAGAATGGACAAAATAATTGCATCCAAGGTTAAAAATCTGCAGTTTCTGAATCAGTGTAGGTAAAATGATCTCATCCTTTGCTATTCAGAGTTGTGTATCAGATCCTTTAGTACAATTGCCTCTAAGGAAATCGTAATTCCATGTTGAATGGGAGAAGCAGCATTGATGCACTGCATTTTCTTATTTTACATACTTACTTTATGTACAAATACTAACTCATGAACAGAATCCAAAAGGGTGAGTTTGAGTGATAATTTTGACATTATATATCTCATAAAGATTAACTTCCTTTGAACTTGTTCTGAATTTGAAACATTAAGTAAAACTTTGTTTTTGCTTTAATTTGACACTTGCATTGTAATACCCATTTCATTTTTTATGTCAGCTTCCATCACTTGGGTTCCATACACTTGTAAAGTCATTTATAGGCAACATACCATGCATGTAGTCTATGACTTCACCTTCCAATAAAGGAAAAGTAGACTGTTAAGTTTGTATGGTAGCGAGAAAACGAGGGTTTCTGTTTCATTATGGTTTAAACGCACATTCACCTCATTTTCTTGTACAAGTCAGTTAAGTATAAGTTACTCCCAGTTTCAAGATCCGAGAAAATCATGTTAAGTAAAAAAATAAAGTTGAAGTAGTGTCACTGGATGGCACTTGGTGAATTGTACAGAAGAAAGTATTGCATATTGTAATGCTATTAAGTTCTGCTCTAGTTACGGAGCACAGAACTGAAACGTGTGATACAGAGACTGTATTTTCTTAACCTTTTTTGTAAACATGACAAACAAGACTATATTTTCTAGATTCTGATTTACCTTAATAAGTTTGAAGTAGAAGTGCTCAAAGGTTGGAAATGTAAGATTACACAAAGGTGTGCACTGTAAGATTGTTAGTACCATTGTTCAGTATTGTATATACTTGTTCACATTAGATTATGTTATTTTATCACATGTTTCAAATTTCATGAATAAAGTATGTTTGAATAATTCTTTTTCTGTTGATTATATAATTTACCATATTCTTAATCTATGATCTTAAATACTGATCTTTGTTAGGCCAACTTTTTAATACTTAGTTTTCTGTTGTAAAGTTTTCTTTGTTTAGCTGCCACAATTTAGTACAAACATTTATTATTCACTGTAATGAATTTTCAAATATTTCTCCTTGCCTACCATGTATGCAACACTAAACATTATCCAGCAATCTTAGTCCAAAACTTGCTTTGAAAGCAATTGTTCTATTTTTATCTAGATCTGGATTTTCTCAAGATAAATTCTGGACCTCAGATTACATTTATTGTTAGTATTTAGCGAATAAAAATACAAATAATTAACATCCTAATAACTTATATTATTCTGTATTTACTGAATATTCTTTATATTCCTCTCCAAACCGTTTGCCATCTTCATTTAATACAGCAACTAGAGACAGCACATGGGTCCCAATAGAACAGCGGCTTCCATTAGCAGTGACAGAATTTTCAGAAGAAAGTAAACGTTTTATTTTTTACTTTAGATGCTTTGCTATTACACAGTAGTGTGTTACTAATATTGTAGGACCACTTGTTTGTAACATTTCACCATACAAAAACTCGTATCTTCATATTGCTCATATGCAGCTTTATATATATACCCAATAGCAGTGTTTGTTTTTGATCAAAGAAGCTACTGACATGAAAAAGTTTCAGTGTTCAGTTTTTATGAATTTACCTAAAAAACAAGTGTACATAGGTGAAATAAAACGAAAGCAATACAAAATTAAATTATTATGATAGACACTTGTTTTTGGTTGAAATTCCACATATTCTTATACTGGATTGGTCGCAGATTCATGAGCTAAATAGTCATACAAAACTGCCTGCATTGATTTTAACTGGTAGGAAGAGCAACACTGACAAAGTTTGCCAACAGTTGCTTTCAAAGCAAATTCCAGACTAAAATTACTGGAAAATGTTAATGTTACATATGAGTACATGGTAGGCCGGGGAAACAATTATACATTCATTACATTTACTAAATCTTGGCAGCCAAACACAGAAATCATTATAATAGAAAACTAAGTACTAAAAGAGTCTATTAAAATCCTATAAAGGTGACCAAGCAACAAATTTATGCCACAAGGTGGTTGAACATTATACAATGTACAAAGTTTAAAATGTTGCTCAAAATTTACTTGTCCTGTAATAATAATATTTAATGAAGTTATCTTAACCTAAGTAGTAGAGAGAAAACTTTTCCTACCGAATTCCTTTTGGGTAGGGGGAGGATATCAGTTAAATATTACCGCCTTCATGTTAGCTGTTTAGACGTGACCAACTAGAGACAGCAATTGGTAAGTTATGGAAGAACATCTCTCTATAAAGAAGCCACAACTACAAAGAAGAACCTAGACTTTACAATTGCCAACAAAATTTACCAACGTAGCCAAACGTGTATTTATTCCTAACTTAAACCTTCTCTCTCTGGTTGTGGACATGACATTAATATGACAAATCATGGATAATATCCTCATGGCACAAGAAGTAAAGAATTATGTACTAATTAAGGAGAGAAATTCTCTCTCAACTTTCTAATTTGTTATAACCAGGGCACCAGATATTGATAACCTAAAAATTGCAACATTGTACATTAATAGTTTTATATATAAATAATATAACTTTTTATCTTTTTTAAACTAGTAGCTTCACTAGGTTTTAAAACAAACCTTAAACAAACATGCTATGCAACTACAAGTTAGAATCCAATTGAAGCAGAGCCAGTGCTGGATCGCAGAACTCAGAAATGGGGAATTCCCAGTTAATGTTTGCAACCCAATCAGAAACAGCCCTTGTAGAAACAAAACATCTCTGGCATTCATCATTTGTGAATTCATTAGTGACCAAGACTGAATAGAAAAACAGACCCTAAGATTGCTAAAAGTGAATAAAACAACCATGATAATTTAAAAAATGACATAAATGCCCTGGAAACTTTAAAAAATGTCATAAAATATTTAAAAGGCAAAAAATAACCAAAAAATTAAATTTCTGTAATCAGAAGTTCATATTCAGGATTTATATATGAGGGGCATAAGCAGAGGCAAGAGTTTTTGTTTTTAATGAGAAATGAGAAAGTTGTTCAAAATGTTTTGTATGCATTTGACATAATTTTGAAATGATGTATGCGCTTTTTTATTTTTCATATTTTTGAGAATAATGTGCATTTATTTAAAGTTACAAAAATATAAATTTAATTTAACATTTACATCTTCATACCATAAGTTAGAAGTAGCTGTAACTGAAAAAATGTCACAACTTGTATGTTAGCAGTTTTGTGATGTTGCTGATGTCTGATACGTGATATTTGATTTTATTCATGATGATATTGATTTGAAATAAAAGGTTTGAATTTGGAAATAAGGGACTTCAACAATAACTTTAGTTAGCTGTTAATTTCCATTTCAGTCATGTCATTACTTGGTAATTCTACCTGAAAATTAGCTCAAACTTAAAGCAATTTTATAGTAAAACATTTAACACAAAGCACCACTAATTAAAATTATTAAAGTGAAATTTTAAAATAATTGTCACCACAAAATCTTGTCTCTGGGCATAAGTCATGAAGCTTTTTTATCTTTAAATGTGGGATCATTTTGAAAATTTGAAATATAAAAATGAAAGGGCCGGGTATGGAAAGTACGTACGAAGCAGATTATGGGTACTAGATGTGGGACAGAGTAGGGAGCAGACGCCCATAAAGATGCATACATGATGGCATCATGCCACTCTATTGTTTTGCAGTAGTTGGAAGCATGAAAGCATTACAAATTATAAAGCCTTCGAAATACAGTATGGAAGGTCATTATTCTTGAAGCTTCCACCATCTCCCTGCCTATAAACTTAAGCTGATCTATTGCTATGTCTGTAATTGTAGTGTATTTTAATGTGTGTGTGCAATGAAATAAAAGTTTTCTTCATGCTGTGGTTAGTGTGGTGATCAATAAAGAAAAGAAGCACCACAAACAAACTATTTTTCTAAAATACAAAACTTTCATCAAAATGTGAGAGTAAATTTTAAAAGTAATGCGACTCAGCAGTGATTTTGAATAGTGTTTCTCCCTCAGATTCGCTGGATCATTCCCATCTAACATCAAATCATTGTCATCAACATCATCACCACCACCATCAAGAACATCACAGCATAAAATCAATATAGGTAACGGATTATCCATATGTATGGTCTGAACAACAATGGTTAGAGTGAAAGAAAAGACATCAATGGCAACAACAGTTAAAACATTAAATCCTTCATACCTTTCTTGCAAACATGCAATAAAATGAACGCACAACACAAACACTATTAATCAAACATATTACTTGTTGGAAGAATAGCTTTAATAACAACAATGTTGGAATAACTGTGTTTGATAAGGTGAAATAATAGATATAACTAATTTCTTATTCAATCTAAACAGGGGGGAGCTGCCCCCAAAACTTTTTCTCTTTTTCTCTTTAGCATTTAAAATCATAAAAACCTATACTGTACACTAGGCTCTTCATGCGACCCCAGAAGAAATAAAAAGCCTAGTGTATGTGACTCCTGTTGAAATTAATACGAACCTGGTTGCTAGGATTGTAACCGCCTCTGATGATGTGCGCGAATCTCCTGGGGTTCTAGAGCATGTGCAAACAGTCCATGAGGCATCACTGTGAAGTTTGTCATGATCATGGGGGTCGACATTTTGAACAATTACTTTAAATAGCGTGTAATTTGTGTTGTACAAAATTAGTTAGGTTAGAAACAAAAGCAATGCAATTACTCAGTACTGAGTCGACATTTTGAACAATTACTTTAAATAGCGTGTAATTTGTGTCGACATTTTGAACAATTACTTTAAATAGCGTTTAATTTGTGTTGTACAAAAGTAGTTAGATTAGAAACAAAAGCAATGCAATTACTCAGTACTGAGTCGACATATTGAACAATTACTTTAAATAGCGTGTAATTTGTGTTGTACAAAAGTAGTTAGATTAGAAACAAAAGCAATGCAATTACTCGGTACTGAGCCACAGGAGACCATGGGTTCCTTATATAAAAAACACTCAGAAAATATCCCTGAACAACTTGTGACAGTTGGTCGGTAGAGTTCTGATTCATTCTGTACATACATATATATATATATATGCTAAACCTGATGGCCCCTCGAAAACTTGACCCTGGCTACAAGCCTGAATCTAAACATAATCTATTAATACACATTTGAAACAGAAATAATCACCTTTCAGCTAATGATTTATACTACTACTTGTTATACTAGTCTTAAAACCTGGGAGTAAAATACAATTTAAGTGTAAATTATGTTATATCATAAACCATATTTTAAATTTTAATACAGTCCATTTTGAGAAGATATTCTTACAGAAGACTAATATATTGGTACAAAAAAATTGAAAAACTGTAAAAAAAAATAGACAGGAAACATCTCTCTTCCCTCCTGAAACTATGTAGAGTAATGTGTATTTAATAGATCATGTTAAAGATAAAATTAAGCTAATGTTGTTTTAAGAAACTAACATTTGTTTTAACTGAAGTAAATTACATGCACGAAAAAATTGGATTACTGTTACATAGCCTGTAATGTAAACTGTGTAATTGAAAAGATCTGCATGCATATCGGCAAAAGTAAACTTCTTTTCTTAGAGCTACCTTAATTCAATTTTAAAGAAAAAGGTATAATTTGTATACACACCAATCCAAGAACTATAGTTTAAATTCATATAATAAATAGGTACCCTTTACCTGCGAATAAGAGATTTACATTTGTTTGAAACCAAACATTAGAATTATTATCAAAACGAATGGCAAATGAATGGGAAATTCAAATAAAAATGTGATTCATTATCTTAACACAAATATGCATTCCATTATATTTTAGCAGGATATCAGTGATACTGAAAATTACCCATAAAAATGGAAGTTTTGGATGAAGAGAATTTATAAAGGTAGATATTATGCAAAATATTTCATGCCAAACATTATTTTCAAGCAATCAAGAACATGCATAGCTGCTTTATTGACAGCATGCTTTGCAGTGATACCTTGTCCAAGACAGACAATGATGGGACGTGTGGAGATGCGAGCAATGCACTGATACAGGCATTCTGGAGTTTTATCTTCTATATCTTCATAGCATATATCAAACTTATTCCGAATAGCAATTTCTTGAAGAATGTGTGCAAAGTTGGTTTCCTCACCATTTGTAAGGACCTATAATACAATACCAATACATGAAGCTGTAAGATTTTTAGTTCAAAAGAAATTAAACATAATTTAAAAATCTAAGTTAAAATTAAAATTACTGCTTCTTTCTATGACAGCCATCTACTCCTAGATCTTGAACTTGATTGTAAAAGCCAAGGAATTTCAGACTAAAGATGCTGAAAATGATGATGCTAACAATAACAGCCATAATATGGTATCAAAAATAAAATAATAAATTTATTGTATATAAACATTAGAGAATAAAGAGTTGTCTTTCCCCTAACATATTAATAAATAAAGTATCACCTTGCTGGCTACACATGGGCAAAACTAAAAATGAATTGTTTATAATAAATGAATTATTGTACTAAACGAACAAATCATGATTCAGTTAAAGAAATGAATCAAATCCTTTGTGAATCAATTATGACAGCTGAGATTCAGTTCCAGAAATGAATCAAAAGTTCTGTTGTTTGTCATCCCAATCCCTGAACATGCT
Source organism: Ectobius pallidus (assembly GCA_964059195.1). Classification (NCBI taxonomy): domain Eukaryota; kingdom Metazoa; phylum Arthropoda; class Insecta; order Blattodea; family Ectobiidae; genus Ectobius; species Ectobius pallidus. Next base: position 103,152,035 of record CAXKWD010000006.1, on the reverse strand, counting down.
GATTCAGTGATTTCTTTTGTCTTCTCGTATTCTAAATCATGATTCCTTCATAGCTCTCTATAGCATGGTTACTGAAGGGAGGGCATATAACTTGAACCAAATACTCACTATGGGTCACATACAGGCATTTCTTTACTCTTGTCAAAAAACATCAAGGGGGCTGCCAGACTTAACATCCTCATCGAACGAACGAATCACTATCAATAGTGACATATTCCTCCATGTCATACGCACAGCAGAGAGATTTGGGATTGAATCCAGGTTTATTTTGTGCACGACTAGTGATCAGAAGCTGTACACCACCACCTATCCTAAATCCAGCTCTCGGGGTCAGATTAAAAAAAATCTGATGTGAAAGTCACATAACTCCCTCTGCCCAAATAAAAGTTAGCAGTATTCACATATCCTTTTACGGAATCGCAAGACACAATTTTACGCTAATTATCCTATAAATATCTCTTCTTTCAATGATGCGACTAAAAGCGCAAGGCTATATAACAAACTTAAAAAAAAAAAGAACAAGTGACTGCAGACTTTCCGCCGTAAAGAATAATTTCCGAAATTTATCGAATATTTCCCTCAGATACTTCTTTACTCTATGCATGGCCAACAATACATCTTTCTCACTTCACATTGTTATATAGAATAAGAGGCCGTGAAAGAGCGCTATTCAGTTGTTCATCACACAAGACAAAATTTCTACAAATAGTGGGTGAACAGTGGATGGCTTGTAACTACCCTCAGAGAATTTTTTCGAAAAAAAGTTTCAAATAAAAGTTTTAGCTCTCAGTAAAAGGAACATATGTGCAAATTTTAAAGAAAATCGTTAGAGCCGTTTTCGAGAAAATCGCGAAAAACGAAAATTTCTTCATGTAAAGTCCCCTTAAAAATAAGAGAAAATAGTCGCCAATCTTATCCTCACATCTTCAGAAGGTACCTGACCCAAATACGAAATTTTGTTTTCATACGATTTTCCGTTTTGGAGCTAGCTTGTTCACAGATATTCCACACAGACACACACACACACTGACACACAGACATGTTTCCAAAAATAGTATTTTTGGATTCAGGGGGCCTTGAAACGTGTATATATGCTAAAAACTCAACTTCGAATTTTGGGGTCGAAAACAATACTTCCTCTACCTATAGTACCTATGGTACGGGCAGAGGAAGTAAAAACCCGTTCCTACTGGGAATTGAATCCAGTCCAACAGGGTAGAAGGCAGGCATGCCACCAACCGCACCACGGAGGTGAACTAAAATTTATCAATGTTGTTCAATTTTAAAGTAGCATATAAGTTCTCACACGTGTTCTCCCATGGTGTGGCTCTTTTTCCCAATGGCTGTAGCTTCATGGTACTTATAAACTCCCACCACTTGTCTGGTCTGTCTGGCTGGAACCCTATAGCCCCTATGTTGGGTTCTCATATATATCTGAGGGTATTCGAAAACAGGGTGCTTAGGAAAATATTTGGGCCTAAGAGAGATGAAAATGGGGAATGGAGAAAACTCCATAACAATGAGCTTCATAACCTGTACCCGTCACTGGATATAGTAAGGGTAATTAAATCACGGAGAATGAAATGGGCTGGACTTGTTGCGTGCATGGGGAGGAAAGACATATCTGAAAAATATTGACTGGGAGATGGAAAGGGAAAAGACCTAGACGTAGGTGGGAGGACAATATTAGAATAGGTTTAAGAGAAGTAGGAACTGTGAGGGATGGTTAGCACAGAATAGGGTTGAATGGCGGGCTCAGATAAGCACGGCAATGAACCTTCGGGTTCCATAAAATAGATAATATTTCTTTAGATTGCTTAGGAATTGTCTATAGTCATTGAGTAAGTACCGGTAAGTAATAAGGCAGTCATCAAGTAAAAAGATCAGTGGGATCTTAAATTTAAAATTAAGTAAAATTTCAGTGGAATAGCTGGTTTCCATGAATGACAAACATAACAAATAAACAAAAATCCTCATGTTTTACATAAAGGATTACTCTATTAATTTTACATCTCTGCTTTTATACAATCCTTGAGGCAAAGCGTTTATATGTCAGTAACAGTGTTAATATTAAGCCAATTTATATTGCCAAAATTGAAATCTCAGGCAACATTTTTCCTTGCATTTTGCTTTTAGACAGATGTTATTAGATCTGTCTTTTTGGATTCTATAATGTTTATATATTTTATGAAGACAATTTCATCTAGGACATCCTTGTCCACCTTGGAAAAATAAAAGGAACGATCCTTTGTCTGCTTAATTTTTCGGTCATTTATTTTTCCTTTCTTTTGCACAACACAGTCTGAATACTAAGGAAAACAGAGTAACAATGCTCATGCCTCACGACACTGTTTATGCCATGTTGACAAGTGCTCACATACGAACTGGGATCAAAACCAAACTTTGATTAGTTGATCTTAGACCAGTGTTATACAACACGACTCCAGTCTGAACTCAGATTATTTTCTGAACTTGGATCATAAATGATCTCCAGTCAACGATGTTTATACAATCGGCCCTAAGAGAACAACTCAGGTATTTTAATTAGGCTACATCGCCAGTTCATACTGGTTGCATTTTTAGTATGATTAGATTCAATTTAATAATAGAGAAACCGGTATATTCTGTATTCACATAAGGAAACGAACAATAAATCCATATGCTTACTGTGAACCACTGCCTTCTAGACTCTATTACTCTTGTATACACTGTCTGTCCTATGAGGCTAGTTTTGCGTAAGCGGCAACGGTACAGATGGCAGCACCTATCGCACTTGTGGCAATACCTTACACATTACCGTAAATATTTTCTCAATCAGTCATGGATTTGCTTTGGGAACAAACCTTATATCAACAATGTTATTAGCAAAGCAATCTAGGTGTGGACAGTGTCGCCTCTGCTGGTGAAATTTGACAACCAACCAATACGCTGAACTCAATGTTAAAACATAGCATAGGACAGGCAGTGTATTCTCGAGACGGCGGTGCTGTGAACATAATAGGCCCCACAATAGCGTAGCCATGGAAACACTTTTAAATCCTGTAAGCTCCCCTCCATAGCATTCTCACTCCTTACTTAAAAAGGAATGTTAGAGTTGTTCTCTCAATGTCTCAAGTATATATTCACATGCACACCTTCCGAACTAACAAGGGAACTATTAATGAGCTTATATTGAAACTTACCTTCAAATTTCACTGACTGAACCTATATCCTATAGGATGCTCATATATCAAAGCAAGCTGCATTTTAAACTGGAAGGTACCCAATTTGAGGCTACAATATCGCTAGGTAAAGCACCTAGCCAGTAGCATTTGGACATCCCTTGCTAGCTAGATAGCGATGCACCCTGATCTACTGCTGCTCGCTTGTGCAATAGTCAGGGCTGCCAACATGACATATCAATTCCCCTATTGTTTTAGTACAAACTTCCGTTCACTTTTTGGGAACTTCGAATTAAGAAAGTAGATAATTTTTTGGTACATGAGCTTCCTACAGAATACAGGACTCTCAGAAAAATTTGAAGAAAAGTTCTAATATGAGCTCATTAATAGCTCCCTTGTAAGCTCTTCATCTTAAAAGATATTATTAGGACTATTCCAAACTGCATTTTGAATCAGAAGATTAGTTTTGAAATTATTGCCATGATATGTCAACTTACAGCATTGCTTCTGAAATCTGTATCTTCTTCAACATTCTGGTTTGATAGCCATTTCAACATTCTAAGAGCTGCTTCCTGTTTTGCAAACCTCTTAGATCTTCCAATTCCTATGGAAAATAATAATAATTAAGTTGGAGATGAGGGAGTATGTGCAGATTATTAATATCCATTCCTGATCAAAGTTCCAACACTTGTAAACTTGCATTTGTTTAATTTTGCCATAATCGTTTTGATTGTTAATGCATAAAGTGTGGAAGTAGTACAACTATGCAGATTTTAACAGCTGTTCCTTTGGTAAAAACAAACAACATAATAAAATACCCTTTTTTCGCATGTGAAAAGTTTCTCAGAAACAAAGGTGCGGAACAAGAAATGACTGCATCCATAAATGTCAATGATGTAAATTTAAGGCACGGGTACCATACAGAAGACATCAACCTCTGTACTGTAGTTACAAATAAATACATAATCAAAATTTAGACCCTAGTACAATATTATATTATTTCCGTTGTCAACATGCGTTTTCCTCAACTAATTCAAAGCCTACCACATTGAATATGGTATAAATGCATCATACTGGGATTTGACGTCTATATGTATATAAAAGGAAATGGCTAGTATGTGTGTCCTTGATAAACTAATAATCTACCAAACCAAATTATGTGTGGTGTTTTGGAAAATATTCTGTGTTGTCCAGAGAAGGTTTAAAGCTAAATTGGAATCCTCGATGTGACCTGCAGAAAGAAAGTTAAGGATCTAAATATTTAAATACTATATTACTCCAATTATTCGATCCAACTATCCGGATTTCCAATTACACGGATCACTTTGAGGCCATGTTCAAGTATTTTTTGCAGCAGCGAGCATTGGGAATCCTCTTTCAGTGCCAATTATTTTCAAAAAAGCAAAACTTTTAGCCAACAAAATCAACAGTTGACAACAAGACAACTGACTCTGACAGATACGATTAAGATGTAACACTTTACATAAGTACAAACTGTAGAATTGAATTTTCTAAAAATACCCTTTTTTCGTTATTTTTCAAATATTTGATTATCTGAATCAGGTGCAGTTCCAATTAATCTGAATAATTGGAATCCTACTGTATTACACTGAATTCATCAAATGCAATTCAGTTCTCATGACAACAATATTATTTGCAGTGCTCACATAGAGCTTTGGCAGTTGAATTTTACTGGGCTTTGACAAATAATTATAATTAGAGAGGCTATCGATATAATTTGTTTTTTTGTAAGTCAATAATGGAGTAAATAAATATTGGGTGTGATGCATCAAATAGTTTTCTCTACCCTGGACATGGAGAATATCATTTTCTCACAACACATTTTGATTTATAATAAAAGGGTATTGTGGGAAGAGTGTTTTCAGTTGTCTCAGCCTGAGTTTAAGCCAATGATGGGTAATAATGAGTATGCTATATCAGAAGTTTGTAAACAATTCTGTCCACTAGTACATTACTCATTGCTCTAAGCTTTGTATTAGTTGAGAAATAGGGATGTTTTTTTGAAAGCAGTTAAAAAGAGACAAAAATATTATGGAACATTTTTAGTCCTATGTGGGCAGTAAATGATTATGTCTCAGATTTTGGGGGAAGAATATGTGAAAGTTATATTGATTTTCTTTTGATTTTAGCCCTAAAATGCTTTCAACCCCAACGAGGTTCATAAATTAACTTCCTTTCACAATTGGTCAGAAAATCCTCTGATAGTGGCAATGAAAAGGGTTACCGAAAGCTTAAATTTGGATTACAGAGTGTCTACTGGATTTCAATGGATCAAATGCATGACTTTTACATGAATTTTCCATTCCTCTTTAGTAAAATTCATGACACTGGACAATGTGTATGGCACACAATAAAGGATTTTTTAATGAACCCAAACCTGAAAGCCAGTTATGAGAATGCTAAAAACTCCACAATTTTCAAAATAAAAACAACTAATAAAAAGCAAAAATTTTAAAATATTAAACTTCCTTAGTGTACATCAGCATGCCAATTTTCACTTCCAAAGGGCTTATGAAATTTGAAAGACAAAATTGCTGACTTGTAATAAAATTGTATTAAGCTATGGTTTGTCTACGGTGTTCTTTGCCAGTGAACACCACTGGCATTCAATGTAGCCTGTTCCTCTCAATAGAAATCAATGCAGCCGATTTGTCTACGATGATGAATGCCAGTGATGATCACCGGAGTCGACGATGTTTGCCGGTAGTTGCTTTTGAGGCAAATTCAGAGTGTGATCGCCGCAGATTATCGTGTATATAGTAGGTCAAGAAAAACAAAAGACAGCATTTAGTGCTTAATCATGGCCAAAGTATAGTAATTTTTCCCAAGTTGCAGATGATATTAATATATTTCTTGTCTAAATACAATGCCCTTTATGACATGAGATAAAGGACCATAAAGATAGCTACGTAGAAGAAAAGATGTGGCAAAGGGTAGATGAATTAATCCTAGAATTTGTAGGAAGTTTATATAGTGAAGTTATAATCAAATTGAAACTTGAGATGGAGGTTTAACATACGTAACTTCACTTAATTCAAGCACTAACCTGAACATGTTTCGAGCAAACTTCATGACTCATCATCAGCTATACTCCATCTGGATGGAGTATAGCTGATGATGAGTCATGAAATATACAATTTCCAGATGGAGTATAGCTGATGATGAGTCATGAAGTTTGCTCGAAACATGTTCAGGTTAGTGCTTGAATTAAGTGAAGTTACGTATGTTAAACCTCCATCTCAAGTTTCAATTTAGGTAGATGAATTGTTAGAAAAACTGTTATTGTAATTATAATGTATGAAACATACAGTAAATTTACCAGTACATTTATTACTAAAAACAATATTTACAATATATTATTAGCAGTTTGATGTGACTACCAGTATGCAAAATTGAAGAAGAATTTTATGAAATAAACAACATAAGTGTGTACCTCAGGGCACAGTGCTTGGGCCCACCTTGTTTTTAATATATTAATAGTTTATTAAGCATTGACCTGGTGCAATTTAATGATAGTATGTATTCCTATGCAGATGATACTGTAGCAATATTTAGTAGCATGAATTGGAACAAAACTTTTTAAATAAAAAAATGGCTTGACTAAAATCTTCACTAGTTAAACATTTCTAAAACATAGATATATAAGCTTTCATGAACCACAGATTATTGTCTCCGCTGGACATTACATGAGAATATTATAGGAGAAAAATTCATCTGACACTGGGACTTGAACCCAGGACCTTTGGCTATTCGCGCCAATGTTCTACCAATTGAGCTAAGCCGGAGTTCAATTCACAGCACCAGATGGAGGTCTGTGAGGTAGACCATTAGGGCAATCAGTCGTAGGAGAGAAGTTCCATTTGGCGCTGTGAATTGATCTCCGGCTTAGCTCAGTTGGTAGAGCATTGGCGCAAATAGCCAAAGGTCCTGGGTTCAAGTCCAAGTGTCGGTGGAATTTTTCTCCTATAATATTTCCTTTCTAAAACAAACATCACAAAACATCAAAAGTATAGATTCTAATCTTAATTTAAAAATTCATAAATGAAATTGTATATTTCTTCCAAACTGTGACTGTACATCTTTAACCGAATGCACACAAGTAAAATATCTAGGTATCCTAGTTGACCAGCACCTTAAGTGGGAAAAACACATTGCATTTTTATGCAACAAATAAAGGAAAATTGTATATAACTTTTTTATCTTATGTACTTATCTACCAATCAATGTGCTTCGTACAATTTACATATCTACGCTTCAGTCCATACTCTATTATGGTACTACTGGTTGGGGCAATGTTTCACTATCTACGAGAAAGCCACTTGAATTATTACAGAAAATTCCATAGTTTTAAAGTACATGTCAACAGACAATTTGAAAATAAAAAATCCCTTTAAGCAGGCCTACAGGCGGAGGTAGATTTCGAAGTGCTTTTGGTTTAATTTATTGTCGCTGCATAGCACTCTTCTTCTTTAGCCTTGGCATGGCAAACCTGCAGTAAAGAGGAAGAGCCTACAATCAATTGTTTTGACAACAATAATAGGATATAATATTCTGGGAGGCCGTGCGCAAGATCAGCAATGAATAAAATTAGCAAAGCCGCTAAACAAGACAAAATTATGATATTATAATAATTCTTTCAAGTGTTATTATTTTCAAACATTAAAATCTCGCGTCATATGAGAGCTATCAAGAAACTATTTATTGATTTGTAGAGTACTCATCAAGAGCTTTTCAACGATACCCCACAAGACGTGGTTTCAAAAGTTTCGAATTTTCATCCCCCACCCCCACCCTCACTCGAATCCCCGAATCGTTGGTGTCACTGTGAACTCCATAGGGAGTACTCTAATTTATTCAAACAAAGTTTCCCTCTATACTTCATAGGGGCCGAGATATACATTTTTAAAAATTTCAACCCCCTCCCCCGACCACCCCCTTGGGCCAATTTTGCTCATTAACGAACTTGTCCGAACTATTGGGCCTAGAAATAACATATTAAAATTTGGTTCAAATATCTTCAAAATTACGGCCGCTATCGTGTAAAGATATATATATATATATATATATATATATATATATATATATATATATATATATATATAAATATATATATAAATATCACAATTTTTTTTTTTAACGGGCGGTGGTTTCGTACTTAGGGGAGCATGAAACGTAAAGATATGAAAGAATTTTTCGAAAATCATAAAGTGGTATCCATTGCAATAGGTAGATTTTCTTCGAAATCTACCTAAAAAAACAAGCTAGAGTTTTATGTTCGAGGCCATATCAGGAGCTCGGGATCGGTGTCTATACAGCAGGCCATGAAACTATAGATTGTCAATTATTTCCTATCGATGAAATTTATGGAGTATAATTCAACTGATATTAATTTAAATTTACATGATTTAGGACGAAATATCGAGGATGATACATTATATGTAAATATCCAATTCAACATTTGACTTTATGAATGGGAAAACAATGAAAAACCCATGTCAAATTGGCCGGCCACGGGATTTGAACCTGGGACCTCCCGTGGAAATCTCTTCTCACTGCTACGAAAGGAAAACCTAACTGTAAGTAATCAACGTTTATTTTGTCTTCCATAAATGTATATTTGACTGTTTTGTGTATAAGTAACACTGTTCTTGAAATGCACTCTCAAGACTTTGTATCATACGGTCTTAATGGCAACAATAAACTGTTTATTACACTTGTAACCTAGCAACCGAAAGCAGTCTATTAAGGCCATGGATTCTGAAATAAGTTTCATAGAGCACATCACTATTCATTGTTTTGTACTACGTAATTCTAAATTCTTCCAAAATTTATTATGTCTTTTCTGAAATTTGGAAGAAATCTCCGTTTATCCAAAATAGATTTGGAAGTAGCGCCAGAGGAGTACAAAGCATCCAGCATGAGAATAGGAGCAACAGCTCTTGCACTGCCTTCTTTATTTCTTACAAGCCATGCTGTTAAATCTGGAAACATCGCATCGGTAGTCCTATCGGCTATCAACATGCCGTAAATAAAGCAATGAACTCTATCAGAATCATCGCAAATTAAGCATATTTCAGCTTAAAGTAATCCCAGTCATCATCGCCTATGGTTTAGAGAACATCTGGACACACCTGAAGAGCAACTGGAGAGCATAGAGAAGGTAAAAACCGTGTACAAAATGAGATATTTATATACACCGTCACCTCTAATTGAGTACACCAGAGAACAGTTTTACAAGCAATTAGATTAATCTGTAAACTACCCAACAGAGCTCATTGCAGAAATTTATTTACTAGACTTAATATTATGTCGCTACCCTGCTTGTATATCTTTCAGTGTCTACTATATATTAAAAACAACCTCAAATATTTTCATTTAAATTCTGATTCACATACTTATTATACTCGACATAGTAATGATATTAAAAAAGACTTCTGCTATTTTTCCACTACTCAAAACAGTTTTAAGTCTACCTCTGCTAAATTATTCAACAAATTACCACCCTCCATCAGAACTTTAGAACCTGTGAAATACAGGAGAATCTTAAAGAAACTGCTTACTCGAGATTGCTTCTATACTACAGAAGAGTTCCTGAATTATACTTTCTAGACTGGCTTATAGAATAATTTTGACCTTTTTTACATGTTGTAGTGTCTGTTAAGGTATTTATACACTATTTATTGTATACAGGTTTTATTTTCAACATCATATGTATAGTAACCTATTGTATATCAATGTATTATTTATATTAATTCTTGTATACTTGTCTATACAAACATTACACTGTAATTGTATTGTGAAAAGACAATAAAATTCTATTCTATTCATAGAATATTTTCATATTCATCAGCTTTTACCATCTACAAACGAATACAAGAGAGAGGTACGGTATGATATTAGTGTCCTTCAGGAAGAATTGGATGGTATTAAAGAAGAATTGAAGAGAAATAGAGTCACTTTTACTGGTATGAACTTTTATCAAGCTGCTCACAGTAGGCCTAATTCATCTCAATGTGGTAGATGCCAAATCGTAGTATATGCAATCTCCTATTCTCCCAATATTACTACTACAAAATCGATTCAGCGTTTTCCTACAGTTTGGTGAAGCCAATGAACGGGATTCAAACCTTAACCTCAAAAGTGCTGGCGAATCAACACAGTTCACCACTGGAGCCAAGGATGAACGAATGGATGATTTTTAGACAGCAAAAAACGGAAAGCCGAGTGCTCCCAAGGAATCAGGCAAAGTTATTCTTTTCAGTGACAGTCATGGGCATATTCTTCTACAAAGTGCATGTGACAAGAAGATAGATATCAGTGTTCTAGGTTATATTAAACCTGAGACAACTAGTTCAGTGGTGGTACAAAATGACCCAGAGAAGTGTAGCAGCTTAATAAAAGTCGACTCTGTTGTGGGTCAAATAACAGAGCTCGTAGGCCTAACAGGATAAGTGAGATTATTACCAATAAAATAAGAAAAAACGCGACATCGTAACATACAATGAGACACTGAAAACTATGAATTCCTTCAGATGTGTGGGAATCACCGCACGTTACGTTATTATGCAGATCACAAGTATAGGCTGTGTAATATAGGCCTACTGATTTGGCTTAAATAAATTCAGTATTTGTGGTAAATAAAATTATCTGCATTAAAAAGTATTCAAATGCTTCCCACAGACCGCCACAGATAGGACTACCTCCTGTGTTGTCAGATTTCAAGCAGCATGGCTTGTAAGAAATAAAGAAGTCAGTGGCTCTTGTGATACATATCTTAAAAATAACATGCGTTGCCTAGCAACGAATACGTTGCAATATCTGGAGAGATACAAAAAGTGACATAATGCAACAACCCTCTGCCATCATATATAAATCAAACAAATTACAAGGTGGCCAGATCGTGTTAAATTATCATGTGAAAAGCAAGTTTTATGAGAGACTATTATATGCCAAACAATGTGGGCATAATGACCATGTGGCAACGTAGTTTCGCTAATATAGAAATGTGGTTAGGCAAAATAATATAATGTAGGCCAACTGTGCGTGTTCTACTGAGTGAGGTGTCATTTCAGTTTTACATATTCATACACCTAAGCGTTTTATTATTGTCATTTAATTGCTTACAAATTGTTTAAGGTAAATATATAGGCCTATACCATTACTACTATTACTAACAAATGTTTATCACTTTACTTTTCAGAGTTAAGGGCTTAAGTCACACAGCAATAGAGCCATGGAAGAGCATGGATGTCAACTACAGACCCACAAGCTGAGTATTACCTACGATCTTCTTATACATTAAGCAGTAAATTCCATTAAGCTCCATCTTCCCATCCCTATTAATTATACACTCTACCATATTCAGTTTCCTTTAAAGTAAAACACGTTATTTGGAAATATTAACTACAATTATTCTAATAATTTAATGACATTTTTAACATTTACAATTTTCTTGCGTGATCGAAAGTTTTCATTAAAGCGAAGACTGATAATAATATTAATCCATTTTTCTGCATTCACATTTTTCGCTAAAGTAAAACACGTCATTTGGAAATATTAATAACAATTCTAATAATTTAATGACATTTTTAATATTTACAATTTCCTTGCATGATCCAAAGTTTTCTTTAAAGGGAAGATTCATAATAATAATAATCTATTTTTCCATAGTCACAGTTTTCTTTAAAGTAAAACACGTCATTTGGAAAGATTAATAACAATTCTAATAATTTAATGACATTTTTAACATTTACAATTTTCTTGCATGATCGAAAGTTTTCATTAAAGCGAAGACTGATAATAATATTAATCCATTTTTCTGCATTCACATTTTTCGCTAAAGTAAAACACGTCATTTGGAAATATTAATAACAATTCTAATAATTTAATGACATTTTTAATATTTACAATTTCCTTGCATGATCCAAAGTTTTCTTTAAAGGGAAGATTCATAATAATAATAATCCATTATTCCATAGTCACAGTTTTCTTTAAAGTAAAACACGTCATTTGGAAAGATTAATAACAATTCTAATAATTTAATAACATTTTTAATATTTACAATTTCCTTGCGTGATCAAAAGTTTTCATTAAAGCGAAGACTGATAATAATATTAATCCATTTTTCTGCATTCACAGTTTTCGCTAGGTAAAACACCTCATTTGGAAATATTAATAACAATTCTAATAATTTAATGACATCTTCAATATTTACAATTTCCTTGCATGATCAAAAGTTTTCTTTAAAGCACAACACAACAGTGGTAAAAGGGATGGTGGAGTCATGCTTGGTTCACATCACTCAGTATAACCATAATAAAATTGTTTTTATTTAATTACAGGGCACTGGCGACGTAGACTGGACCTACTGAGGCATGTACCGACATCTTGTGATGTCACTGGGAATGGAGGAGGAAATGCAGACTAGTGCTCAAAAGTGATCAATAATGAGGTTACTAATACATTCGTATTTCCCTACAATACAAAGCCACATGACCAACTGACTGACATTAATGTTGCCTACTATCAGATGAGCTAGAAAATAGAAATATTCGGACATATCTTTTAATCTTTTAGCTTGTACAAAAGGAAAACAAAACAACATAGTGCTTTACTCAAGCAATGGGCTAAGAGGTAACGTCTATGAGTTCTTTAGCTCATATTTAAGCGACAGAACACAAATACCGGTATTAATTTATTCAACCATTTAACATTCTTTTGATCCTGTCAGCGTTTTATCGTGATTGACTATATCATAGGCTGTGTTGAGGTTATGAAAGCTATCAAAATTCCAATTCCATGCCCCCCCCCCCCTTTAATGTCAACTGTTTGACCTGGCCAACTACAACTGTGGTTAGCAACAATGTCATGAATAATAATCGCAGGTAAAAGAAACCACTTCTATGACAATGATCTCTGATGTCCCCATTCACCAGTGGTGTTTGCCAGCAATGATCACTGTAGACAAACCACAGCTTTAGGGAAAGGTGTACGTCACCCCTTAAATCTCCTCAGTAGAAACAATTGGAGACAATTATGGTATGGCATAATATCAATAAATAATACCTACTTACCAGATTTAAACTTGTCTTCATTCAGGTGCTGACAGAAAAAAAAAATCACAACTATTCACTCAATTTCATTACTTTTTCACTACAATCATGACTATCTGTTCATTTTCATTACCAGTACTTTTTCATGACTTTCATCACCAGTAGACACCCTGAATTACCAATGAGTTGGGTACAAGATGAAGAAGAAATTAATAATAGTTTTTTTTACCTTACCTCTGTTCCTTGTTTGTTTAAATATGAGGGGGTTAAAGCCAAAGTGGTGTAAGTCATGTTTTAAAAATTTTTAACCTAAGTATTGCAATGCAATGTTGAGGTATAGATCTGTTAAAAGAAAGATTGGTGTCAATCCTAGTTGTGTTCATACACTTACAAATTGCAGCAGAAGTTTCACTGGTGAATGGAACAGCTGCTTTGTTAACAGCCATAGTGGTGTAAGTCATTGACTTACACCACTATTCCTGTAAGTGTTTGTGAAGTGTGAGTTGCTACATCTGCAGTTTTGTAAACTTCACACTGTGTCTTATGAAACTGCTTCAAAGCAGCGATAACATCGACATTATTGACCATAAATTTATGGTAAGTGGGCATTAATACCTCCCTAATGATTCCGATTTTGGATCCATAGAATCCTAAGCAAGAGGTAAGACCGTTGTTTTTCCAGCTGACTGACGGTCAATAATCGCAAAGTCAAAAAGAAGAAAGCTTTTTTCTGTAGCAGAATGTCAGTTCAAGACTTCAAGTCTACAAAGAATCTTGAACAAGCCATTACAAAGAGAGAAAAAATGTCACGAACGAATCAATGTCAATAAGAAATACAAAAAACTACTTGAATTATTTTTAGTGATAATCATAATGAAATAATGACACCTTCTGGCAAAGTACAACACGAAAAAAGTGTCAACAATTTCTTGTGTAATTTATTATAATGAATCTAACAAAACCTTCTGTTTCTCAGAATGCATGAAACATGACTTACACCACTTTGGCTTTAACCCCCTCATATCCAGAACTCACTACTCATACATACCTACAAGCTTAGTATTCTGTACTTGAACAGATATAGCAAAGAGTCTGTCATGAGGAGGACCTTGTTCAGACACGAGTGTATAGATAGGATGCACCCAGTGTACTGCAGTGCAAATCTCTTGCAGTTTCCCAACTGGATTATAGATATCAGGTTCAAATGACCTGTAAACAAGGTCATCATTAGATTTATATTATAAAGGGCTGTCCACAAAGTAAGTTTCCCCAGGGTTGTTTACAAAAACAAAACAAAATTTTATGGAAATATTTATTGCAACAGATATACTAAGTTTTCAGCTATTTTTTCAATATATTCACCACAAAAATTGAGACATTTGTCATATCGTGGGACCAACTTTTGAACACTTGTGTCGTAGAAGTCTACCACCTGAGATTTGAACCATTCTGTCTCTGTCAATCTGTACCATTCTCTGTCATTCACTGTCATTTCTTGAGGGTAGGAAAATATGAAAATCTCTGGGTGTGCGGTCGGAAAAGATGAAAATCTCTGGGTGTGCAGTCCGAGCTGTAGGGTGGAGACTTCAACACTTCCCTGCAAGTCTCCTACAAAAGTTCGGCTAGGAGATGTTTCAACATCCACCCTACAGCCCGGACCTCGCTCCCAGTGATTTCCATCTTTTCCTACGCCTCAATAAATGACAGAGAATGACAGAGAAGCGGAGATGGTTGTCACATAGTGGTTCAAATCCCAGGCGGCACACTTCTATGACAAAGGGAAACAAAAGTTGGTCCCAAGGTATGACAAATGTCTGAATTCCAGTGGTGAACATGTTGCAAAATAACTTAACACATCCTGTATGTGTTACAATAAATGTTTCCATTAAATTGTGTTTTGTTTCCGTTAATGACCTGTGGGAAGGTTACATTATGGACATGCCTTGTATTATGGATGAGATTTACTACAGGAGAAAATAACCGAACATTCCATGTTAAAACATTCTTTACACTTTTCAATAAACTTGTTTATATCATAAGGACAGCAATTTAGTAGAAATTTCTTTAATGGTGTATTAAACTTCTGGCATGTAGATTTTTCCTTAATCTACAATGGTAATTTACTATACAGGTAGAGGCCAGTATGGAGGAAACTTTTCTGGTAGGCATTTGTGTTATGAGATGGAGTAAACAGAGCACACTTATTTCTAGCATTGTAGGAGTGCAACTTAGTTGAATATGCCTGCAAATTATTTTTCATAAATATAAATGCTTATTAGAGGTAATATATTTCACTGTTTAGAGAACTGCTTACAACTACTGTAGTTGTTCTGCTGACTTTCATCATAATTGTAATCCCTTCCTTTTGTAGTTTAAAGATTCTTTTATCATGTATACCTAAAACCTTTCAGTGATGCTCTTACCACAAAAAGTATTCCATAACTAACGATCGAATGGAAATATGCAAAATATAAAGCTTTAAGTGTTTCAAATCTACTTGACCTTTTAACAATTGTACATAGAGATTACTAAAATCTTTGTAAAATATTTCGATCTGGAAAGCTTGATATCAGTATTTAGTAGGACCTGATCTATGGTTGAGGATGTGTGGAGTGATAAATGTTGGAGATTGAACAGCTGGTTTAAAGTTATAAATTGTTAACACAATAACTCGGATGTGGTTTTAGATTTATTGTTGAAATCTATGTTAAAATAACAATATATTATGATAAATTTATGCTGCAGTTCAATTTTGTTAAGTGCAATTCCTGAAAAATATTTAAATTTTAAAAACCTAGAAAAACATTGCACTGTTATTATTTTTGTGTAACTTCCCGTAATACCACAGTATAAGTATTAATACAGTAAGGAAACTGTGTGTTAAAAGTCCTATGACAACTTGTTAGCTGGGCGACACTAGCGCTCCATGCGGCGGTTGAGTAAAACTGCATTCTCACCATATAAAATAACTTGGGAAAATGCATAAACACATAACAAAATATGTTATAATAAGAGAAAAAAATCTTCTTTCAAAACTGAATTTTAAATTTAAGAAACAATGAAGCATGTATTATATTTTAGTTAAGATCAGGCACAATTTTTAAATGCCACTTACTTGTAACTTGCACTGCAGTTCCTAGGGCTATTCTTATTACAAGTTTTAATAACTTCAAGATGATTCTTGGAAAACCAATTATAACTCATTTTTATTTTTAAAAGTAGCCTAATATTACATTAGAATAGAAATGTCATCATTTTACAAAAATAATACAATATTACATAAGATACAATACAAAATTCAAATAAAAATATAGGTTTCTATCAATATTTCTCAATTTCTAATACTCCAAAACTGCTTTTAGTATACAGTCGGTACAGCAGTTTTAATTAAAGAGTTCTTATTGGAATTCATAAACTGGCTGTTTTCGAAGTGTTCCAAACATAGGCGGCAATTTACATTTAAATATTTTACAGTTTTTGTTAGTAGGTCTTCTCGCCGACTATTGATGACCCATTTTTTACACCTGAAATCATTACAACAATATTGAAGGTAGATCGAAGCCGTAAGATACAGAAACAAAATACAATCTCAACAATGAAGTTGAGGACGAGCAGTGTGACAAACCTATATTCAAATGTCACTCTTTAATATAATTTATAACTTAAACGTTGATTTTAAAGGTGGGAAAAACCTTGGACTAGATACGCTTCTTAACAGTAGCCTATTTTAGGTAAGCCTATTGCTTGCCTAGGTTTGGATAATGATGTCATGTTAGTTTACTGTCGCAAACACCTTAATGGCACATGTATCCGAGAATTTATGATGTAAGATTATGTTTTCGTCATCTTTACGCCTACATCGTGTTCGAGAAAATAAATATCGTACCGCCTGTAAAATCGGCTATGTGCCCTTTTTTAAGAAATTGAGTTATGTGCACTGATATTTCTTAGCATTGATCCTTACAACCGGGCATGTGGATCTTTGATTGTCAGGTTTGTGCAAGCAAAGAAAAAAAATCGGCTACATGCTGCAAAATGGCCATGTGCATTAGAGCTCACATAGCCATTCTTGACTGCCAACACGGCACACATGTTTGTATACATAACCGGCCCTGACATATACATTACAATGCACATAGGAAATAAGCTGCACCGCAGCAAATATTGTGTTATCTTAAGCGATCACAATACGACATCCTAAATATTGTTATCTTTAACCGTGATATAGACTGCTGACATTTTCATTTCATTAGTATCTATTGTTAGAAATTACAACATAATTAAAGATAAAAATATTACATTAAAGTAAATGTAAACATAACCACACCAGAACATGTGTCAAGAGTAAGCCAGCAGGCATACAATAAATATTACGTATTTTTCTTCTTACCTTTCTGGATCTTTTGGGAAAGTGAAGAAATGCAATTCAGGATTTCTTCCTTTATTGTTACTGCAATTTATAGCAGAACAATAACATCCTTTCCAAACACGCATTGCTATAAAAATTCAAGACTCCTATTTATTTCCATTCTTCCCGCAGTAGTGATTGTAGTATTACTCAATGGCCGGTAGGATCGCATGGAATCTGCGCGCGCATGTCCGTATGGCAGAAAAACGGCCTGAGTTTCTTTACTGTATTAATACGTATACTGTGGTAATACTTCAAACTAATTGTAAAATATGTTTCTCATAGCCTTTTCATAGCATTAAGGAACCTAATATATCATTGTCGTTCTGGCAGAAGTCACTAAGTCGAAAATCTTAGTTTTGAGATTCAGCTGTTTTAAAGTTTGAATAAACCATTGAATATATGGACTTGGTGAAAATAGAAGTATTAGTTACTTGGAAATGGGTTGGGATATTAATTAGTGAGTTCTACCTGCCTATAAAGCATCTTTTCAACAATGTAGTCGTATATGTAACACAAAATGACCACTTTTGGAGTTAGTGACTTATGCTGTAATGATGACAATATTATATTACTAGCTTGATGGGCTTGTCACAGAATTCCGTGAATGCCAATTTACTTTAAAAAAAATTTATATTCTTACTTCATCTAAGTTTTTGTTCTTAATTATTCTCTCTCTCTCTCTCTCATTCTTTCTCTCTTCCTCTCCCTCTCCCTCTCTCTCTCTCTATCTCAACATCCTTCTCGACTTTCTGATCATCATTGATATATTTCTGCGATGCTCTTGTTACCCAGTTTGCTATATATATTTAAGTATACAGTCAACCCTTGACATAATGCCACCATCCATTCTCTAATATTTAGTGGCACAAAGTGAGGGTGGCACTAAAACGAAATTTAATTTTTAAAATAAAAATGGCATAATACAGTGGTGTATTAATTTACTGTACCGTATTATTAGAGAAAAATTAAATAAAAGGCATGTAACCATTTTTCTCTCTCTCACTCACAATATTGCCTAAGAAACTCTGACTAATAGTTTTTCCAGACAATAAAGAAAAATGTAATGCAATAGCCTGCTGGCTAGACTTTGGAAATCCTTCACTGTATTCACAAATTTCTCATTTCTCTTGAAGTGTAACAGCTCTCTTCATTTTAACAATCTTACTGTAACTGTAGTGGACACTGGACTAAAAGAAGAGAAAGTTTGGAATGTCTCATTGTATGAAGGCTCTTTCTACCAGCTCCACACCTCATGCTGGCTGTCTATCCGACTTCTTAACATAGCTTCCTCATTTAACCGCACTAGATTTACAGTTAGTGGCAGGGGGACACTCACTTCTTGAAAATACAGTACAGTAATAAGGTGAAGTGATCCCTAAACAGGCCATGGAGGCCCAGAGGGTTCCAGGAGGTTGAGGCTCCTAGATTTTGGACATTCGACACATGAAGGTGGTAAGTTGTCATCCTTACACACTGGTCTCCTATACCCCCAGGATTGCTCCTGGTACTCATTTCTGTTAGAGGCTGAGTCGACCCCAGGGCCATAGTGCCACCAGAAGGATTAGGCCAATTGAAAGATCTCAACAACCTCATCAGGAATCGAATCTGCGACCTTCTGGTTATACAGTACAGTATGTTCCATAAATAATCTTCCTAACATTCGTGCCAGTTTTAAAATAATTCTGCAACTGAAAAATAAGTCACTGCAAGCTATACTGTATTTTGTAAAAATCTTGTCTTATATTCACTGGCCTAAATGAATTGGCACAGTAACGAGGTGTCTTATTTATTTTATACGGGAGAAGATCCGTTCACTTGCATATATTGGCACAGTGCGAAGGTGGCACTGTAAAGAGCGGCATTATATCAAGGGTTGACTGTATTAAAAATATAAATATACCATACTTTGGATAATGTAAATCCTTGATTAATCTAAGCTTGGATAATCAGGGTCTACAACTTTACTAACCTGTCAGTGTTTACTTGGTTCAACTGCATGTTGTTTCGGTTATCCAATTTTCCCCTGAAAGCAGAAAATAACACAAGAGAATCAACAATGCTATAAAATTAGAATCCTTACTGATAATAAATCTCTCATATATATATATATATATATATATATATATAAAAGGCTTTGTCCTGATTGACAGAGAATCAACGTAGAGCCTAAACTATAATAAGTAGAGACTTGGAATTTTGATACAGCAGGCTCCCTCTAATCCGGCCACCCCGGGACCGGACCCTTGACCAGTGGCGGCTCGTGGCCGGAAAATTAAGTGAAGAGAAAAAAAATGACACATGCTTATGTTAATAACGGAATTCACCTATGTCTTGTAAACCAAAACAATCCTTCGGTAGCCCTATAAGGCTGCAAACTTGTCGATGATATGATCATAGAATGGCTGCTTTTCTTCTAGCTGCAGTAGAAGTTCTTTCTGAATTGAAATATTCGCTAAACAAGATAGGCTACTTGTCAGGTTAGTTAGTATCTGGCAAAATATTTTATTCTTCATTTAGTAGGCCTGACAGCTGACAGCTGGCACAATGATGATTTGATTTTAAACAATGCGGGTAAGAATGTAGTTATTATTTATAAAATCTGATACATTTTATTCATGGAATACTCTTAATAAATCCCACTCGAGATTATGAGTTTCATGAGATAAATTTGATCCTGCTTCTCTGTCGCGAATGTATCTATGTTTATCGTAGTTATTATTTGCCTAATCAGATTATTCAGAATATTCCATTCATGCGATGCGGACTTGGTATTGACTAATAATCTTTAGGAATCGACCAATGACGGTTGTTTATCTTATAAGTTAATATGCTTGCGAAGGTCGGAAAGATGCAATTTTACCTGATAAACTTCAGCTCGTTACTGGATACTTCAAGGCATTAATGTGCAGTGATTAATATGTTCCATGTCATATGATTACCTATGAAAAAATATGCATTGTAGGAATGAAATGTCATGATGCACGTTCTCTTCGGAGTATAAACTGGCAAATGGATTGGGATTAGAAGAACAATTACAGTGAAATTATATTTGTAGTGTTCAACGTATTAACATCAAGGCTGTGATGGATAATATATGTGCTTTATGGTCCTTATATTCAAGTGCAAACGTACCCACCTGTTTCTCTAAGCTGACAGTGTGAGCCATGAGGTACTGGTGAAGAAAATGCCTGAACAAGAGGGACTGCTTCGTGGGTAGTCTGTTCGCGTCGGTATGGGGACATGGGATAAGCAAGAAAACTGCTGCTTGCCATCCTTAGCCAATTTTAGTGGAACAGACCATGGGCGTCGGCATGGGGGGGGGCAAGGGGGGGCAACTGCCCCCCTCTGGATTGCCTTATGGATTCATTTATTTGTTGTACTCTTTGTCAACCAACAGTTGTAGCATGGAGAATAAAAAAAAAAAGATAGAATTACTTTATAATGAGTTTAGCAAGTATTAACTAATTATAACTATAATATGTATTTATAATAATATTTCACCAAGGCCATTGCTCAAAAGAGCGTATTCTGTTAACTTAAAAAACTTTGTAGCCTCGTCGAATTCAGCTTGGGTTCAAAATAACGATCTGGTTAACTAAGTGAATATTAATGTGTTTAGCCTAATCATTTGAAATTGAGGCCCGAAATTGATTTTGCCCCCCCTTAATAAAATCCCTGGCGACGCTGCTGGAACAGACCGAGGGAATGGTAAACCAGTTCTGTTTCACCACGGCTGACTTGAAGCACTTGCAGGATCTCAGTGTCTCCTAGTTTTGACACCAGGTGGTGGCCTGGCGGGCAATTCAAAAATACAGATACATTTATAGTAAAAACCAACATTCGTGATAGGGAAAATAAACTTTAAAAATACGTATTGTAAAGGAAAAATATTGGTGAAGTGCTACTTCACCTACTTCCCCTGAATAGCCGCCACTGCCCTCGACCAGATTAAAAAATGGCCGGACCATCCAGCGGTCTCTTAAACATGTAAACTATAATCTATTAAAGCAAAGTAAACTTTTAAGATGGTTTTTTCGATTTTTTAAAGATATGCTTTCGTTTTTATCTCATTTTTTAGAAGAGTTTTGTAACTACACTAACAGACACATTGTAAAAATTAAACTCACAGTAAAACATACTAACAGCACAAGAGTAAAATTCATGTCTGAAATGAACGCAATCGTCAAGTGAACTGATGTGATTTGTTTACACTTAAGACTGGAAACTAAACAGACATGTTTATAGTAATGATTACTGCCGTGAGAAACCCTTCTGCACGCAGATGGCTCATTCCAAGAAGTTGGCTGGACCATCCGAGGCCAGACAAGAGGGAGTCAACTTTATACCTTTGTTTCATCATATGAGTGGTCACTAAAAGAGGATTTTGAAAAATTTTGATTTTCAATGCAAAAAATCAAATGTTTTTGAGAATACTTTATCCTTTTTTTACACAGAATTATCAAATCCAAATCACAGTTATATGACAACAGTGTATTGTTGCCAGTGGTCTCAGGTAGAAATAAATGAAACAGGACTTTGACAAACTAGAGAAGCTATCAATATAATTCATGTTATACATAAATATTAAAAAAAGAAATCCACGAAAATAATGCACAATGTGGTGCAATCACATAACTTTCTCTACCCTGGACATAGAGAATACCGTATGAGGTATGATAATATGTACATTATTACATCGCAGGTTTTTGGGGAGGGAAGTAGTAGTAGTAGTAGTAAGTATTCTGCCTTCCGGCAGGTTTTCAAACTTGGTACGCGAATTTTGTTTTCCAAAACTGTCTATCCTCTGCTTCCTCCTTCAGCATCCAATATTTCCACTTTTCCCTTAAATCGTCCAACAGCTGAATTCTTCTTCTTCCAAGTCTAGTTGTACCCTCCAATCTTCCTTCTACGACATCATGTAATAAGCAGTTCCTTCTGAGAATGTTCCCAACCCAGTTTGCTTTCCTCTGACGAATTGTGTGTATGATACGCTATTAACACCATCAAATATGCGGACGACCTGGTGATTCTGGCAAAGAAACAAGAAATATTGCAAGGAATGATTGACAGGCTGGTGGAAACAGGAAGAAAGTATGGAATGGAAATCAACATAGGTAAATCGAAGGTGATGAGGATATCGAAGAGAGAAGAGCCGCTTCAAATTATCATGGGAAATCAAGAATTAGAGAACGTGAACCAGTTCAAATACTTAGGAAGTGTACTGACGAAAGATGCCTATTGCACCAAGGAGATAAGATCAAGAATTGCCATGGCCAAGAAAGCATTTATGAAGAACTCTGCTAACTAGTAGTCTGAACCTAGAGCTACGTAAAAACCTGGTGAAGTGTTATATTTGGAGTATTGCTTTGTATGGATCAGAGACATGGACTTTGAGGAAATTAGAGAAGAAATATTTAGAAAGTTTTGAAATGTGGTGCTGGAGACAGATAGAAAATATAAAGTGGATGGACATGGTGACAAACGAAGAGGTTCTGAGTAGAGTGGGTGGAGGGAAGTATGAAAGTGATATTGAATTTATTTTTTATTTCATCCCCAAAACTGTTGTATGGTAACATGAGAGTGAGAAATGAAATATTCTGCAAAGACAATACAATTTTATGTTCCAGAATTTCTGTTTCTTCTTATTTCAACTCCTACCAGGCTTGGTGGATAGAAGCGATGGGATGCAAATTTCTACTTCCTCTACGGCCATAAAAAGCTATATCACGCGTTTTCTGAGCAAATAGTTTGAATGTGGTAAGTTGTTTTTCTTCATTTCAAATTCTAAGTACTTATATAAGGACCTACGATTTGAAAATCGAAGTCCTTCATAAGTTAATTTCCAATTACAAAATAAAAAACCAGGGCGACGCCAGGCCTTTTAAGCTAATAATAGATAATCAAAGATATTACAGTAGTAAATCTAAGTTTGTCACTTCCCCAGGGAAAAAAAAATACATAGTATGTCCTATTAGTACTGATCATGCTTGCAATTTCATAGTATGGCTAGGATTATGCAATGATTATTAGTGTCATATGATTCCTTCAATATCTTGGAAAGCACTGAGCTAACAAGGAGAACATGAACTATAACAAGCACAAGAAAGGGAAAAAAGGGTAAAATGCTGCAAGCTGCACAGCTAGGTACAGTAATTAGTGATGGGAGATCTCAAATGAAAAAATCAGAATTAATCATTTGATTCTTGAAAGTTCTCAAGATATCAAGTATTGTATAAAAAGTATTTGAATAAACATTCGAATGAGAAGTCAGAAGTGGTGATAAGTTCTCGACAGCTGTATCACTTCGACTAACTTTGTTAAAATGTTGTAAGTTTTACAGGCAAAAAAGGCATGTACGTGAAGGCACAGCGAAGGTACGTTATCACACAGGGCAGTTCAGTGTTTCCAGATTGCAGATTCTTAACAGAAGATCACAGGGCAGATAAGACACTGCATAGACTAATAGCAGTAGATCTAGTAACATGATGAAATTGCTGAGCTGTACATTCGAATAACAATTCAGTTACTGAAACAGTTTTTAGTAGTTCTCGGTTACCAAGTTCTCACATCTTGCATCACGAGTTCTAGGCAGGCCAATGTGCGGATATCAACACTGCATTGAGTGCTACATATACTCTTAAAAGGTGCAAATTGTACAAGAACTGAAACCAGATGACAAGCCATGTCGACAGGCATTTGCTACTGAAATGATGGACCATATGAACAGGAACCCTGAACTCCTGAACTTCTTGGAAACGTTTTGTTTTCAGACAAGGCAATGTTTCATCTATCAGGATGTGTCAACCAGCATAACATAAGGATCTAGGGCATACATGGGCATTTACTGGTTCGCGAACCACTTGGCATTGCGGACATTCGGTATACGTGGTGGATTATTCCCATGCATGAGTCATACTGTCTTTGCAAGCAGTGACGGGTCTCGACACAGTTCCGATTGGAGAGGCGTAATGACACATTCTAAGCCTTTGTATAATGAAATAATTGCACACGTAAAAGAATAATTAAAAATACAAAATTGTTTGTAGTATTTGTTTTTTGTAGTGTACATTATAAAGTGAAATTAGTGTTTCCCTAAGAATGAGCTACCACCACTGCACTTATTGTCTGCTTGTGTCTCCATCTACCCGTTCTTTTCGAACTATGTGTAAGTTGACAAAAGTTTGCGGGTTGCGTGTCAATGGATAGGGGTTTGCCCATGTCTGATCTAGGGTATGGAAAGTCCACACTCAACTTAATTTCTTTGTTTTTTACTAAAATTTGAACAAATAAATTGTTATGTATTATTGTTGTATTGCTTCGTACCTTTGTATTGTAAATAGAACATGTTCTAACCTTTCATACATAACATTTTGTCATACTTCTCCAAATTATGCATTTTTTTTTTTAAAGTAATTGTTTAGTATAAGTATTTCTAATATATAACTGAACCACCCCCGAACACAAGCTCTGCTTCTTCGGGGGGTGTATCAACTTTTGTATATATTTTTCGTGTACTTTGGAGTAATAAATTGTAAATTGTAAATTGTAAACTACAAACATTCTCTAGATATCCTAAAAATAAATATTTGGTGCAGCCTGATTAAGAACAGGATTTTCTGATCAATATTTTAGGGGTTTTCAATTCCTAGTTCAAACCAAATGGTCTGATCAATTATTTCAGCAGAAAATTTTGAAAAATTATGAAAAAAAAAAACTGAGGAAAAGAACACAATGCAGCATATTCTTTTTTCTCTGAGTTGACTTCTTAATTCTCTAAGTGAGCATTCACACCGAAGTAGTATAGCATGCGAATCGCACTACCTGAATGCAGGCTGCATATCGAGTTGCATGGTTCACAGTTTTGCATTCATACTGAATTAGCGAATGCGACCTGCAGTTTAATGTAATTTATATATTTTCACTTGTACAATTGAGAAACCCATTTAAAATAATGTAATTTACCTAAACAGGATATAGTTTCAGCAATTTTAATCGAGGCTTTTTTCCTACTAGTTTCGATTGCCATATCGTATAGTCTACACATGTACAAATTGTATGTTAAATATCTCTCTTTCTAGCAGTTTTCATGACATCTTTGCCATAATCTACTGCTATACAAGCGAATATGTGTTGAATTTTCTTAACAATCAGAAAACAGCTGAAAAGGCAACTGTACGCATGCGTCATCCCAAGTAGCATCGCATGAAATAAGTCCAGATCTATCTGAAGAAATGAATGTCGCACTCTGCGAGATTGCTACAACTCGCTTGCTACGCTACTTCGGTGTGAATGCTCCCTTATAGTTTTCTAACCATCTTGATGATCCAATTGAAGTTCTGAAATGCATTTCTGTCTGATTTTTCCATAACTCCTTTCTATATTAACATTCGGGTCACTAACTGATTGCAGCATATTAATGATACTTTGCTCTATATCTGATAGAATACAAGGGATGGAGCATAAGTCATGGCAATTTTTTTTATTCTCAAAGTAAGGTGATGCTACCATGAGATGTCACGGGAGAGTGTGGCATCTCTAGTATATGGACACATCATTTGGTAGCATTTTGATGTACAGTTAGACGAATAGAGGCCATGATAATTTAGTTGTGAGTCAGCGACCATGCAGAATGGATATGACAAGATGTGATCAGCATTCTTACGTCAAAATAGTCACTAACTGAGTGAAAAATGCCAGAGAATACCACAAGGAGCTGACAGAAGCTTTGGGGAATAATGCTCCTCCATACTGAACTTTAAGAGATTCATGGAGTGGTTATGTGTGCTTTCATGCTTCCAACAACTGTAGTACATTAGAGTGGAACAATGCAGTCACATATGGATGTTTGTGGTGTCTGTTTCTTACACTATTCTACATCGAATACCCATAATATGCATTGTACGGTACATACATTCTGTAGGCCTACCCTGCCCTTTCATTTGTATATGTCAACATATTAAAACGGTCCCATGTATACATATTTAAAAAAAAAAAGTTTCCATGACTTATATCCCATTCCTCGTATGTAGATAATCATTCTCTGGCTTGGGCAGCTTCACCATCTTACTCAAATCCAGAATCCCAAGAAACCTCCAAAGATCATTTACATATGTACACATGAAAGTTATATAAAATACAGAAGAAAATAGCCAAATTAATTTTAAAAGTTTCCCTTCGTTCACCTTGCAGAGACGTATTCAAAGATTTACAAATACTGCCAGTTTTGTGTCCATACATCTCAGAAACAGTTAACTTTGTTCATGATCATATAAATTACTTCAAAAGAAACTCTGATTATCACCCTCATGACACTAGATCTTCACATCAAATACACCTCAACACTCATAGACTCACAAGAGCCTAAAAAGCATTTCCCACAAGGGTGTTGTTCTATAAAACAAACTTTCGGAAAATGTAAAAAAATTAACTGGAAAATCTTTCAAGAATAAAGTTAATAAACTATTAATGGAATACATGCCACTTCATGCAGACGAGTTTCTGAGTTTGAATCTTAGGGAGAGCTGAAGTGTTCCATTTGTTTATTTCATCACATTTCATTTAATTTGTTACATGTCATTTTATTAAGTGCCAGGATGATATTTTATGAGATTGTGTGTGTGGGGACGGGAAAATATCTGTCCATCTGTCCGTGTGTCTGTACGTGTGATAACTCTAATACGCTTTATCGGATTTTCATCAAACTTGGTATACCCATTTATAACGTCCAAATTGGTTGACTGGTACCGGAGTGATACCCAATTTAGTGCCTATTTTATGGTAGTGTATTAAAAATAATTTATCAAATGCAAATCAGTTATCATGACAACATATTGTTTTAGAATTTCCATATACGGCTTTGGAAGTTGCAATACAGTTAGCTATGACAAATAACACTATTCCTTTAGATACGCTTCTCAAACTAGACCGTTAAACTGACCGAGGTGCCCGAGATGGTAACGTCTTGGACTCGCAATCTGGAGGTCCTTGGTTCAAATCCTGAAGTCGACCAATTTGACATTTTTCGTTGTTGCATTTTTATGTGAGTGTGCATTTGTCATTATGTCTCAAATCTGTAAAGTGTAGACTATAGTTCTGCTGATGCTGGACGATTTTAATCTGATTTTTTTTTTTAACTGGACCTTTGTTCTTCCGCAAGCCCTGCTTAATTAATTAATCTGGAGCTTAACTTGGAAATAAATTTTTTTTTAAACTTATTTTTTCCATATCATAATTGCAATTATAACTGATTAAACAAAAGCATTGTGGCGCTTTGTTATATCAGTTGACCTGATTTTATTCTGAGGAAGAATTCAGAACCACAAAAGAGATGCATAGTATGGAAAAAGAATAAAAGAAAACAAGTTACTACACAAACTTATGACTGCAGGAATATATTGAAACTATCTATTGAAAGTTTTCTAACAACTGAACTAACATATATTTTTAAAACGCAATAATTCACAATGCTGAAATATAAAGCTGTGTACAGCATTTATATATCGGTGCAGGGTAAACCTACAAAAGGCTACTCGGCATTTAAATGTATGTCTTGAGGGGTTAAGAAAGTGCTAATGCTTCTCTATATACTTTATATTATGGAATAAAAATTTTCACCTCTTGGGCACAAATTGGTTTGACATACATATTTACATTGGTCAGTTTATTCCATCTCTTTAATTTGAATCCAAGTTT
Source organism: Ectobius pallidus (assembly GCA_964059195.1). Lineage (NCBI taxonomy): Eukaryota > Metazoa > Arthropoda > Insecta > Blattodea > Ectobiidae > Ectobius > Ectobius pallidus. Next base: position 103,123,698 of record CAXKWD010000006.1, on the reverse strand, counting down.
TTAGTGGTCCAATACTCTATCAACAAAGAAAAAATATACTCATAGCATTAGTAGCTTACTTACATTTCAGTGAAATTTACTTGTCCCTTTGCAAATGTTCCTCCAATCATCATATTAAGGAATGATCTTGCAGCTGCGTGTTTGGCCTCTTTCTTAGATCTTCCAGATCCTGTAGCTGCAATTGTAAAATTTTTATTTGATAAAAGGCTGTAACTCATGTCTTTCTGTGTGGAAAGTGAAGATCAGTTATATAGGCTAATCAATTTTCTAAATTATTTACTATCAGAATATTTAACTTTTAAACACTTTAAAGGCTTAGTACTGATGAAACTAAAACAAATCTGCTTCTACAAAAATGATGAATTTTTTGAGGTAGCCAAAAACTTTAAATAATCTTTCAGTACCTACTATTTGACCTACACATTGCACTTTTTATTTATTTATTTATTGTTTTGTAGTGTTGTATTGATCCTGTATTTCTTTGTATTTCTTTGTATCTCTTTATATTTCAATGTATGTATTTCTAATATTATTCTTGTACCCTTGTACTATAATAGTTTGTTATATTGTTGTTATATTGTATCCTATACCGCAGAACTGCGGTCAAAATGGATTAAATAAATATGAAATATGAAATATGAAATAGGCTACCTTGGATTCAATTCTTGAAAGAAAAACAAATTATATTAAAAGTTCATAATGAAAGAATGCCCGATGTGAGTGTTACAGGCCATGAAAGTTTGCAATAGTAGGCTAAGCTCAGCTTACTTGCAATTTGTATTCTATTCATTATAAAGAAAATTACATGGGACTTATTAACATACACAGAATAACAATAAATAACAATTAAAAAGGAATACAACAAAACAGTAACATGTATAAAAAAATATACACTTAATCAAGTTTTTCCCTAACACCCAGTATAAGTAAAACAGAATAAAACAAAACCTTGTCTGTCATCACTGTTTTTCCAATATTGTATTGTCTGCCATGCAGTCTTAGGGTGGTTGGGACTCTTAACTATATAGTAATAAATAAGTTTTTGCATGACGTAACTAATTAGTGGTACTTATGAATATTGTTGCCGTGGATCTTAAGTTGACATTCCCACACGCAATCTGGTTGCTATGAAAACAAACAAAATCTCTGTGCGGTAAAAATTACAAAAAGCACAAGTGCTGTAAGTAAAATCATCATAATACAAGCCTTTATGGAAGACCGGAACCAAGGCCCCCCAGTTTGTGGCAACTTTAACAGGACAAATATTCAGTTCCCATAACAACCAACACATGCGAATCACTTTCTGAAATATAACGTCCATCTTCAATAGTGTACATACATAATATTTTCAGCTAATATCTCAATCAATATATTTAAATTGATAAAAATAATCATCGTGCAAAAAATAGCATGCAATACTCGTGCCGTAAGCACATAACGGATCTCGAAAATTGAAAAATCTCTTTCCTCGATCCGTATGCATCGCTTACGGCACTTGTATCGCAATACACTATAAATAGGTTGAAACACGAATAACTGTACAATTAAAATGAATTAAAAGAGAAAAGAAATTTCTATCCATCAATTTATTAACTACTTACCAAATTAGATTGACACCAGTGGCATAGCAAGGTATGTGGGGGTGGTTCGCCCCAGGACCCGCTTTAAACATAGGCCCCAAAATTGTATTTATGTATTTTTACCAGACCAATGAAGAGTCTTGGACTGACTGAATAAACAGTTGTCTATTAAACAACATATATACATTTTTTAAATGAATTAAAAAAAACAGATTAGAAACAACCATATTGGAAGTGCCATAGGCCAACTATAATATGATAATATAAGCCCTGATGAACAAGAGAAGAGAGGGCAATCTCGTTTGTCAAGCTTAGCCCCGAGTACTCTGTTACAAAACAAGTCGATTTTCATGACGTAATAACATTTGCAGAGGCAAAAGTTAGCAAGAAATATTTTTAAGTTATGTACTGTTTAGTTTTATTTTATTTTTATGTACAGAAGGTTAGTATTTTACTTCATATTATTTACCCAATTTTACATTTAAGTAGTTTAGTTAATGAAAATTCTTGTACCCTGACCTCCTGGTCTAGAATTCTGTTTCCCCCCTCCCCCCATAAGTGATTCAAAAGTGATTCAATTTAATTTTAAAAAAGCAATTATCTTACCAAATAAATTTAGGGTTATGCTAATGATACAACAAAGTGAAGTGAAAGGTAAAGTGATCCCTATACAGGCCATGGAGGCCCAGAGGGTTCCAGGAGGTTGAGGCTCCTAGATTTTGGACATTCGGCACTTGAAGGTGGTAAGGTTGTCAGCCTTACGCACCGGCCGCCTTTACCCCCAGGATTGCTCCTGGTACTCATTTCTGTTAGAGGCTGAGTCGACCCCAGGGCCATAGTGCCACCAGAAGGATTAGGCCAATTGAAAAACTCCAACGACCTCATCGGGAATCGAACCCGCGACCTTCCGGTCTGTAGTGCAGCGCCTCGACCACTACGCTACGGCGTACCCCTAATGATACAACAACAAAATTGAAATCTGGAAATTCAATGTGATAGCCTATTTTGATTGTTGTTTACTATCACAGATTTTCTTGAAGTTGGAACAATAGGTGACAATTGAATTCTCATGTCAGATGCAGCATTAAGTCTATTTCTGTACTGGTGCTGTACTTTGTTTTCATTTAACCATATTAAAAAAATCCCATTTCATACAGATATATGACTGTAAATCAGCAAAAACCAGCGAACCAGTAAAATTTCTTGGAATTTTTATACAAAATGATTTAAATTGGCAATCACATATTAATTATATTATTCCAAAGATTAACAAAGGTATAGTCTTGATAAGAAAACACTCTAACACAAGATGTGTTATTTTATTAATATGAGTTGATTAACACACTTGAACTTGAACTTCACTTACCAATCATTTGATAGGATGCGTTTCACAGGCATACCAGGGGAATGACCTGTGAATCAACTCATATTAATAAAATATTGATTCACTTCACTGTGTTAAGTTCCAAACTCTTTATAATATTTATAATATTAGATGTGTTGTTATCTACTTATTACGGATATGTTCATTCCCATCTTAGTTATGGGACTATTTTATGGGCAAACACTTCTTATTCCAACTGTATTTTTATTGCTCAAAAACAAGCTCTAAGAGCAATGTTCAAGAAGCCTCCTAGAAGTCACTGTAAGCCACTCTTTATTGCATGAAGAATTATGTCTGTACCATGTATTTTTATATTTCAATGTCTACTATTTATAAAAAAGAATGAGAACAGCTTTCAATCATACTCTGACTTTCACAATTACAATACTAGACACAAAAATTATATAAACAAACCTCATTGCAATTACTCAAAAACTTTTAAAAGTTTCCGTTGTGTTTCTATAAAATTATTTAACAAACTCCCCATTTCAATTAGAATTTTATGTGCATTCAGATTTAAAACTGTAATAAAGAATTCTTAACTATGTCCTGCTTCTACAGCATAGAGGAATATTTAGATTACAAATTTCAGTAATAATAGCCTATGTCTGTTCCATATTGGTCTTATATAAAATTAATTGTAAAACTTTGTTCATGTGTAATTTAACTCTCTCTATTATAATGTTTATATATTCTTAGATTTAAGTTTTTTTTTTGACGATGCCTATACAGTCTTTACTTTTGTAAAGTATTGTTTATGGTAATAAAGAGATTTTATTTTATTTTATTTGTTGTCACAAAGCAAGAAGCACAACATTATTTTATCATTATTGAGAATAGTAGAAGGGGAAAAGCAAGCCATTGATGGTAGCTGTCGCAACAACGATTTTATAATAAACAGGGGCAACAATACAGCTATTACATGTCATGTCTGGCAGAATGAAATGGTTGGTTTCTAATAAAAATTAAACATCAGGAATTTCAATTGAAACACCACCAAGATCACTGAGACCATTGCATATGTCTCATGGAACACTAATGTTCTGTGGAACACAGTTTGGGAAACAATGATAATAGAACATACTCATAACTTTCCATACCTGATGCTTCTCCGACTGAAACTCTGAAGCAGAAATAATTAGTGTTGCAGTTAATAACACCTTTGCTTTCCTGCAGAAGTTCATAATTTGGTTTCTTTCCTTCATGGCTTAACCATTCTTGAAGTAATGATATGGGAGTTTTATTTATGAGCAGAGAAGACATTTCCTTAAAAGAAATACAAATAAAATTCATAAAGCAGTGAAAAAGATAAACATTTTTAAAAACTGAACTTTATAATACTCTAGACCAATGATTAAAGCTATTTAGACTGCTTAGATCCTCTTTCTTATAGAATAATGAAAGAAAGATAATAAAAAACTTCTTTTTTTTTTAAATCTAGATCTAAACTCTGTGGCACTACATCCCTGGAGGGACTTGGCCTACCACCCGACCGCTGCGTTATCTACCGTAGGCAGATGGCAGGATTGGGGGGCATGTGGTCAGCATGCCGACACCAATGGCCGTTAATGGTGGTTTTCATGACCGGAGCCACTACTTCTCTATCAAGTAGCTCCTCAATTTGAATCACAAGGCTGAGTGCACCCCTACCAGACCTCCCTAACTCAGAAAAATCCGAGGAGGTACCTGGGATCGAACCCGGGCCGACAGATCTGTAGTCAGCGACGCTAACCACAAGACCACGCCGGCGGTCTTAATCTAGATCTAGAGAGTGAAAACCCACATTCCTGAGAGCGCTGATGTGTCATGTTACACTATTAACCAATTGGTACCGGTAATCTGCTGGCTAAGAGTCTTCATGAACTATAATAATAATAAGAAGAAGTATTTGTCTGTCTGTGCGCGATGCCCAGCGAAATCTACTGCATGCAGAGATCTGAAATTTTAAACATAGATGGACTGAAGGATGGCCGAATGCAACTCGAGGCCAGATATTTAATTTTTGCTTTCTTTCGTGAGTTATGAGTGAAAAACTGGCGGTCAAGGTGAATGTTTTGCACTATCAAATCATCAGTTTTTAGTAGTACATTTCAATTGTCAAATCAATTGCAGGTGGCTTTGCTTTTTTTTGCCATAACTTGAAAATAAGAGAACTGTGATTTTTCCAACATACCACATGGAATTATTGATCGCTTCAATTTTGTAAGCCCTCTGGTTGATTAATTTGTTCATAATGTCAAGGCAGGAAGACATCTGAAATTTTCAACATAGACAGAAGAGGGATAATCCACATAGGCCTAAATGGGCAAACATTGATCGATTTGGATGGAATTCACTGTGCAGGGGTTTTCTGGGCTGGGGAACTAGAATATGAGGTTGCTTTTCCAAGGTGGTGCTCTCTAATCGTGGAATGCACTCCAAAGCCGGACTTTTAGCTGTTTCATTGTAATTCCGGGGTGCGCGGGCAAAGAGAGTTAAGTCCACAATCCTAAAAAATTGAGATGTGTCCATAGAGGTATAGATAGAAATGTTCTCTACATTTGTGTTAAGTCCAGTAAGTCATATTCAAAATTGTACGGTAGTTATGGATGTGTGCCTCATGGGTTTATCCATCTCTAAAGCTATGTTGGGCTGGTATAGTGTGTTAAGTCACTCTAATTCTCAGTAACAAGAAAGTGGACTTAACTCTCTTTGCCCGCGCACCCCGGAATTATTAATCATTTAATTTATGAATGATTTGCATGTGAGTGTTAATAAATATAATTCTTTAATTACTGTACTCCTAATTTTTAATTTTTTCATTAATTATTGTGGGTGAAGCTGCGGACACCTGCTAGTGGAGGATAAATCCGAGTTACAAGCTGCCGTAGGACCCTTCAGGAACTACTTTGGCAGGAGATAGGTAGACATAGGAATCAGGTCATTGAGGAGTTCTACAGCATCTGTACAACGATACACAGAAAATGGGTGAATACAGACCAACCCCTATGCTATACAGCCAAGGGACCCAAGTACCATACAACACAAAAACCACCTGTTCTATTGAGCAGACTAGCACTACAAGTGTCAACAACTAGCCATGTATGCAACACCACATGCTAATTTGTAGGAAAATCACCAGAACAGTATGGAATATGAACTGAATATGCCCTAGAAGACAGTATATGCACAACCTTGTGTGCTCCATTATTTAATTTTAAATTTGTATATTGGCAAAAGGTCTATGAAGAAAGTTTATGGCGATGAGAACAAAAGTCAAGAGCAATAATAGTGAGCTTGACATTGACATAAGTTATATGGTATTTTAAATATTTTAATATCTGAGCATTTTAAATTGCAAATCTGTGTTTTTCATATATCCCAAGTAAATACATGAAAAGACCAACACATCTACTAATAAAAATTTAAGAACAGAAATGTTCAGGTATCACAAAACACTAAAGGTATGTAAACCTTATAAATCTCAATTATTACTACATTTTCATGGAGAATTCCAATTGATTTGAATACACTCATTTTATTGAAATCATCATGAAAATGGGAATTCAAATTGATGTGAATCTTTTCACTTCAAAAGCTCAAAGTTCAGACTGAGTTCATACTCAATTCCATGAAAACATCCACTGTTCATTGGTCCTCGGGTGTGAGGCCAACACGTCCTGCAGGTCATCTTGGAAATCGTTAACATGTTTGCATGCACATTCAGATCAACCTGCACTGATTGTACTGAGTCCGCTCTGTGTTTAGAAGAAAATTTCTATGTTGTACTCAGAACAATCTGAATTTTCAAAAGAGTTACATGTTTGTTACCTCTTTATTGTGTAATGTTTTTACTGGCAGCAGTAAACAAAAGCCTGTGATGCGATGCTGAAATATAGATTGGCAAATCGAGCACTAAGACTTTGTGAATTACAACTTTCAAATTTGATGCATACGGGTCATTCTCCAGAAAAGGGCAGATTTCAATGTTAGAATTTTTTTTTTTTAATATTTTTTATTTTGGATCATGTAATTTTTTTATGTAATATTTCCTTCTGCAGAGTACTACTGAGGTACTTGCCCTACTTACCGAGTGGTATTTTGCATTAAATTAACAAGGTTAGAAAATTGCGCATTCATGGAGGTGAGAAAATAGTATGAAATAGTAATTATAATAGAAGGTATGTGAGAATTAGAATTAATTTACTGTATTAAATGTTGTCATGAAAATGAACAATATTTATTACCATACAAATGGATTAACACGTAACTTTTTACTTATTTTTATTTATGTTAAAATAGATTATCACCTTAAAATCAAACTTTAAATCAAAACATGACATATTGTCATAAACTATTAGGCTATACCAGTATCTTCTTTAAACAAAAATAAAAAATGCAGACAGTTAAATATGTCATCAATTACAACATTAATTACACCTCCATGGATAGGACTCGAGAGTAACAGTAACGGAGATGAGGGTAACGGAGGTGAGATTTTTCTCTAATTTGTCAAACAGCTTGGGAACATTTGAGGTTAGAAAAATCTCAGTTCTAGAGTTTAACTTAGCATTCCTTATTATTATAATTTATAGCAAAAGTAAATATAAAAACAGCCAACTTTACCGTTGGGTGTAGGTAACGGAGGTGAGGAAGTCCAATTACCAACTTTGCATTTAGCCCTTTTACACAAACAAAACAACACTTAAAATCACACTAACAGCTTGGCTTTATATAAATGATAAGAAAACTGCCAAAAGTTGGAGTCCAAGGAAAATAGAAAGACTACAGTGCCATATCTGTGGAAATAATTGAACTTTTATATTGTTTCACGGAGGTGAGGTCTCACCTTGGGACAAGCATGTTTAGTGCAAAAAATTGTCTTTACAAAATGATATATTTTCTTTTCAGTTACCGGTATTAATTACTCATTTTTTGAGCTGTTTGTTCTTGTTATAACACTAAAATGGAATAAAAATTAAAGCCTGTTGAATTATGAAAGAATGAAAATGACAAGTCAGGCATTGGGACATGACACGGAGGTGAGATCTCACATACTGTGCCCTAAAATGCAGAAAATTGTAACTTTTGTTTAAAAAGTGGAATATGGGATCAAATAGACCTTATTTCAATCTAACTTATCATAATAATTAATAATCCATAAGTACTTATTTTACACCAGAAAATCAACTGCAACATGAATCTGCCCTTTTCTGGAGAATAACCCATATACATGTTGAAAAAATTACACAAAATTTAATTTAGAGAAGTATAAATTATAATTCCCACTTAGGCTGGAAATTATGGAAGTTTGATAGTTCATTACAATCCTTCCCAATTCAATCTGAATACAATCCACATCTACATGGTACTCAAAATCAACTGAGTGCAAGGCAATCCTACTTTCTACTTTCACTTGACACTGCAGCGAACTCAGATCATATTGGATCAATGTTTAGGCTACATGAGTGTATACTCAATACGATCAGCAAACTCAGATCGATTTAAATAAGCCATATAAACGGATCTTGATTATTTAATCATATTATTAGCTAGAGTAGATGTCATCCCGAGTGAGTAGTAGCTTAAATGGATTTTGACATCTGTAATACATTTGTTGTAGCCTATTCACTTGTTATTACAATAAAGATTTATTTATTTATCATTTAAAAATGTAAAGAAGAAAAAAGGGAACTTATTCAGTATGTACAGTAAGTAGGCCTATACTTAGAGTGACGTGAATTCTCCATGAAAATGTACATGATAAAGTGTATAAATGAATGCAATCTATTAATAATATCTTGATAAAAGACATGTTAAATTAAATGTAACAATATTTTAAAATAAACTATTCTTACTCGATTTGGCTTATATATGGAATTATATTTGTATGCGAAATTAAAATCATTCATATCTGGAGCTGAATCCTCTGTAGCTGTACAAACGAATTATTTCTTTCAGTTGAATTTGCCACCTATAAATTGTAACAATTACTGGAACAAGTGACACTGATCGGATAGATTAAAAAAAAAAAAAAACAACTGAATAACTAAACAAAACCTACTACTGTATCAATTTGTGTTTTAATATAATTCAATAATTAGTATTTAATATTCGGATATTCTTTTTTTAAATTTAGTGACCAAATTATCACACAAGATAAATGTTTTGGCATGTTCTTGTAATCCCGTCCCGAGCATCCGATATAGCCAACTTCTGAGTCTGACTACTCACTAGAGCAAAGCAAACATAATTATCTTTCGGTACCGGATAAACACATCCAGAAAGAGGAAACTACTTTTAACAATAATTAAAGTATAAATGTTAGTATAAACTTGTCACACTATGAATGGTGAAACAAATAATGTGGCACAACAATTTTAAAATCTTGAGATATTTGTTAGTCTTGGAAAGTTTAGCAGTGGTGACATCTATACAAAAAAGGTTGGTACTTATAAATTAGCTTCATTTGTTTTAGGCAACTCCATCGTGCTCATGAGAGGTTATGTTATGTTATAATGATGTCGGAATAGTAGAGTTTGGTAAAGTAACACCTAATTGAATGGTCTGACGACTAGAATGTTGTCATTTCTTGTATATTAATCAACAAAAGGTTAGTATTTTACTTTATTATTATTATGTTCTATTACCCAATACTCTAGCCACATGTAGCCCTGTTTTATCATGTTAGGTAGCATTTTATAGTAATTTTCAAGTTACAAACTAGAATTTACAAAATGTAATTTTACTACATACTTAAGAATATAAGTATGTTAAAAGCCAAGAATTTAATCAGCTGAAGTAGTTATTACATAACTAGGGCCTAACAATTTGATTGCCAGTAACTACATAGCCTACTACCGGTACTAGTTTTCCACAAGTATGTTTTAATCCTATGCAGTGCTGTCCTGTTACTCAGCCAAAGATGCATGTTGAATCAACAGTGTGATTCACGTAGGCCTATGAGTTGACCAATCGTGCGGTTTCTGCATCGCGGCGGCCACAGCTCTAACTCCCGAGCGATTGGATGAAATATCTATGCAAATAAAGCCGCTAATGGTGTAGCCTAATGATTCAGGTTCTCACAATTAAAGTTAAAATTACAATGAAAATAACCACATAAGTTACCTCATCACAAGAGCTGTTGGAAATGTCTTCTCGCATCCACACAACACTGGCACCATTTTAGAAAATTTTCTTTCATTTGCATAAGTTCAGCTTCCAAGATTGAGTTATTTTATCTTGTGATATTGTCTTTAAGTTCTTCTAACAGTATGTACTGGCAACTAATTATTTATGGTGGAACTTGAATAATAAAGTGTATAGGTCAATTTCCCATACCGGAAGCTGAACTTATGCACGTAAAAGAAAATTTACTAAAAAGGTGCCAGTGTTGTGTGAATGCAAGAGAAGGACATTTCCAAATCTCTTCTGATGAGGTAGGCCTATGAGGTTATTTTAACTGGAACTGTGAGAACCTTTATTTGCATAGATATTCCACCCGATTGCTTGGGAGTTAGAGCTGCAGCCGCTGCGACGCAGAAACCCGCACGATTGGCCAACTTGTATGCGAAACACACTATAGTTGGAAATAGGCTATGTAGAAAAAGCTACGTATAGGCTCTCTGTTATTTCATTTTAATTATTTGGTCCAGGTACTCATTTGCATGCTGTTAATTCTGTCCATTCGCTTGTAAGAATGGTCCAATAACTTGCATTCATTAAATAAACTTAAAGAACTGTACAGGTATTAGCGCTAAAATTTGATCACTAGAAGAACTCATGCAATGTTAAGTGTCAATTTCATGAGATGCGAAGCACTGTGGAAGCAAATGGAGAGCATTTTTAAAATCCATTATGAACAAGGTAGCCTAAATATGCATACGAGAAGTTTTATATTTTTCTCAAATTGCAAAGCCCATGGCTTGCTGAATATCCCACTCTTACTTACGTTATACTACTTTTGACCACTAAAATGGTAGAGAACGAAGTGTTCGAACCAATCATGACTGCTTAACCTACAATTTTTATTGTCTTCTTAGCATTTGTTGTTTTTTTTTTTTTTTTTTTTTTTTTTGTGATGGTCATTTTGTTTCCCGCATAGATACTCAACTGAAAATGGCTTTGTCCTAACGTTTTGGTGAAGCTAACATTAGTGAAATAGATAAAATGATAGACAGCTGGACACCAAAGAGAAACAGAAACAGTATCAGATAGTCTATATGGAACCAGTTTGATCAATTTTGTATTGAGCAGGGTCATAAACTGCTAGGTGACTCTCCAGTTGAACAGATTGCTACAGTTATGAAAGACTGGGCCATCAATATGAGAAAGACAAACAGACAAGAATATACTCAGTAAAAACCATAAGTTTTGGTATGGAATGTTAAAGCAAAAACTCTACAAGAAAATTGTTATGAACAATATAACCACTAGTCCAACCCATTTTCTGATATAGAATATAAGTGTGTTTTCAAGACAATTAAACTGGATGAACAAAACCTTCGTTAATAGCAAACATCCATGGGATTGTGAATTGTCACGTACTTGTATGAATGAAACTGTTTTAATAAAAATGTTTTCAAGGCATTTTATTATTTTAGTAATTTAATTAATATTTTTTCTAATCTTTATATACTATATTCTAATTGTGAACTAGGCAATTAAAACCCATCAGAATTTTCATTCTCTTAGCACTATATTAACTTAAGGTTACCAGCATGGGCGTACGGTGAAATTTTGTTCGGGAGGGGTTCAATGTAAAGTAAAGTAAATGTAAATCTCAGCACCATGACCTTGCGCACATTGTGAATTAATACTTTTTAAATTACTAAACAGTTGTATTGTGATATTAATACACTGTAATAAATTAATATGCAGCTCAGTCTTTGAAACTGATTTTCTTGATATTTCTATCCATTTCTCGTTTAAGCTAGTCTATAAATAAAAACTTTCTTTTGAAAAATTATCATAATACTGTATGGTGTATAGGGCATGTTTTTAAAGTCATCTGTAAATCCACCGGTGGAAAAGTCCAATTAATGCTGATTACTTCATGATAATTTTGTGATGAGCTCGTGATTACTGTTGGCATTTACAAATAGGTTGATGGATTTCGGCAGGAGTATTCGAGTTGTCTTTTGACAGAATCCGAAGGGATTTTTGTTTACTAGTAATACATCACTGTTGTTAAGCTGAAAAACTAACAAAACCATGATATTTGAAATTTGAATCTTAAATAAATTACGATAAATCTTAAATAATGCTTTGATGTGTACGAAATTGTAAAATATGTAACAACCGAATCAGAGTTTTTTTTTTTCTAGTATCATTCCATGATTTATAATCTTTGGAACTAGTAGGTAGGTAGGTAGAAATGTCGGCCTACATACCAAAGTGTGATTGGCGAACTGCTGCTATATGGCTATTCTCTGAAAATGTGATTGGCGAACTGCCAATGCTTATTTATTCTCATATCCGCTTTCATTCTGTTGCTACATCGTTAACATAAGCACATTAAGTTAGAAACCTGTTTTCATTTCCAGAACAGAGTTGAGGTCAGGGACGTATCCAAGATATTTTTTCAGGAGAGGCTATATAAGTCTAACACTGTTTTCACTAGGGCCCGGAAAATTATGAAAATCATATTTTTAATAATGCAAATTATTACAAGGTGTCAAAGAAATATTAAGAAATTGATGGTTTAATTTTGCATATTTTGTTAGTTTTGCAATGATGCATCATATTTGCTCAATATTAAAATATTTGTGCATATTTAACCAATTTGTCACATTTATAACAGCATATTATGAGAGATGTCAAATATTGTGCATATCTCTATTAATTTAAAAAAAAAAAGCTATTTGGCTAAGTGAATGTTTTGGAAACGACTATAAAATTTGTTGATAGTAAATAGACTATTTTTTTGTAACCGATTATATAATATTAAAGCAACGTTATATTCATTATTTTTCAATTTACTAAAATTTATTGCAATAACTTAACCTTGTTTTATTTTAATTTTTATTATGCAATTCATAAGGCTTATACTATCTTTTAAAATTTCTTGATGTAATTCAGCCAACAACAGAACGTCTAGTACAGTATTAAATTTACTAAAATAATAGAGCATACCTCATTTTTCCGGAGCATGTTTCACAAATTTCAGGTAAAAATTCGATGTTTGGCTGAATTTTTTCAGGATGTGCAATTAAACTGTCTACTAGACCTATTTGTCAAATTAAAATGTTCTTATGTGCAACATATTAGCATTACTTAACGTTTCGGGGGGGGGGGGGGGCTGTAGCCCCCTCAGCCCCCCCTCTGAATACGCCCCTGGTTGAGGTCATCCCATTGTGGGTAAAATGCTTCGACCTCAGTTAGCTTATTTGGGCTCTGGGATCTGGCTGTTTTCGTTGTTGACTGATTGTATCAACAATCATTTATTACATCCATGTGTGTGGTTTGTGCTTTATACTGTAGTTTAACTTTAATGATGATTCAGACGAAAATGTGTAATTTGTGATAACTAGGGTTTGGATGTTTATGACATGTCATATTGTTATCCTGACCTCCGTTCTTGCCACAAACATGAATTACGCACTTATCCTAGTTGGACGGTTTTTATTTTGCATATAAAGTCATATTTTGGTAATTTTTGTGGTCTTGGTCATATTTGTAATTTAACGTCAGAGGTATTGGTGCTAATGGTTGCAACATGGTGAAATTGAAATAGTATGATGTGTGCAATAAATATACAAGCTGTATATTATTTAATTTCAAATTAATCTGAAAGATTCGGTGGGACTCAATATGAACACAATTGCTGCTAGTATGGCATGTAAATTGATATAACACAAACACTTAGACAGGTTCTTTTAAGTTCAAAGTTTCAACCTACCAACCTAACAATGCCATAAATAAAATTTACTGTTACAGATAGGACAAACAAAATTTTGTCAGTAGGGGTGAGGGTGAAAGGATCCATTATGTCCAGTGCATGTTACACCCCGAGTTAAAAGCATCTGTTTCTCCATAAAATGTGGTAAAATAAAAGGGCATGATACTTCCAAGAGCTAAAAGCAATGTGGTTTTTAGAGGAAAAAAGTATCATTAGAGAATTCACAACCCGTCAACTCAGTCTCATGTAATTGATTGTGTACTGTAATTTCATCTTGTTTCAAGATGCCGAGTTAACAATAGCTTTTTTTTCTTTATTTCAGGTTTTTGCTGCTGTTGTACTGAAAAATGACAAGATTTGCTCGAGCTCAAGGATCAAAATCCTCTAATGAGAGATTACCAGAAGAGGCAACATCATGGCATACCATGAAGCATCAACTTCATGAAAAACAGAAGTCATCTCCTAAAAAACAATCTCAGATTGACAAAAATAAGTATTCAGTTGTTGAAGAAACTGTCAGCACAACTAAGTGGGCAGAATTTGAAGAACCCATAAAATCAAATTCAGACCATACAGTAAGTAAAGAGTTTACCAAGAAAAAGGAAAATCTGTGTAAACTGTCACAGAATAGTGCCGTTATTCAAAAGAAATCCTCTAAGAAGAAACGGCTGAAGAAAAATAAAGGTATTTTTAAAGAGATACCTATAAAAGATGGAGAAATCAAATCATTAGGAGCTGTTGTAGGAAGTAGTTTTACAGTTGATACCAAGAGTAAGAAAAAAGGAAAAGAAACCAATTGTATTGTAAATGAAAGTGGAAGTGGTGAAACTCAACAACAGAAGAAGTCATTCTGTGATGCCAGTAGTTCACCAGATAATGGTTCCAGTTCTGTACTGCCCAATAAGAAAAGTTGGAAGGAGAAAAGGTTTGAATATTATAAGAAGAAAAGAGAAGTAAAAGAAAAGAAACAGGGAGCATTTAACAGAAGAAAACCAGAACTTACAACAAAAATGTTCATAAATGGTAAAGAAATTGATGTTGTGCTGTTTGATAGATTCCCTGTGAAAAAGGAGGATGCAGAACGACTTACTGAATTACGTAATAAGTTGTTAGCTAAAGGTATACCTCGAGAAGAAATTGCTTATACTATGAAAATGGAGAGGCGTAAAGCAGAGAAAGCACTAGCTAGAGAGAGGAAAAAAGTTTGTTTTCATTGTAGAAAATCAGGTCACATATTATCTGAATGCCCTGAACTTGGAGAATCAAACGATACTGGTACTGGTATTTGTTTTAAATGTGGTTCTACTGAACACACTCATTTTGAGTGCAAGGTTGTCCGTGGTCAGGACTTCCGATATGCAGAATGTTTCATCTGTAAAGAGCAAGGTCATATTGCTCGACAGTGCCCAGATAACCCTCGAGGTTTGTATCCTAAAGGAGGGGGCTGTAAAATATGTGGTGATGTAACTCATTTGAAGAAAGACTGCCCTGATCTCGTTGAGAAAAAGGAAGGTCAGACTATAACATTAGAGACATTAAACAGCAATTCACTCGAACTTTTGGAAGAAGACGTTAAGAAAGTAAAAAATGAGACACCTTCTGAGCTGAGTGCTAAGAAAAAGAGAAAAATTGTAAAATTTTAGGCTGTTTTTATGTGAATAAATTAAGTTTTTCTGAAGAAGGGCCCTTTTTTATCCTCTCCTTTGTAGTTTTCTTTCCTGTTCTTACCAAATACAGTACATTAAATCTAAATAATTATAAACTTTGTAATTATTTACCAGGGTTTTAGAACTGTTAAACTTGACCCTTTTTATATATTAAAATTTAAAGTATTCAACTTCACATAATTGAAGGGGTCGGAGGAAGATAGTGCTAACCCTCTTTTTGTAAAAGCTGAGATTGTTGCACTATTTGTAACTTTTCTTAGTCCCTATTTATTACAATGTTTCTGAGCATAGACTAATTCTGTCAATATTCTACAATATTAATAATTTAATATTATGTACCCCCAAAAAATATAAAAATAAGATTTGCAGATTTGAGCTAGCTTTAAAAATGTAATATCCCAAAATAGCACTATTTCCCCCGACTCCTTGAATTATTGTAAGTAAAAACCAAATTATGAGGTGCTACCCAAAAGTAGCGTGCAACCAAGCAGTAATACGAGAAAATGCTTTGTTTCAAAACTTGGGAAAACTGCTGTAGAAACACGAGGTGTTAGAGCAAACATTTGGAGATAATGTTTAGGCCACAATCAAACCTACGAGTGGTTCAAACAGTTTAAAAATTGCCAATCAGTTGATGATGACCTTTCTAGATGGCATTCATCTGGCATTACACCCAAAATTAATGTCGCAGCTGTTCGGGTTGTGATCTGCAAGATAGCAGGCAGACCATCAAAGACTCTGCAACATTGTTGGACTATCATATAGCATGTGCCAGAGGATCAATTTGAGAAAGACTCCAGCAAAGTTTGTTCCATGACTGCTGAATGCTAGCAAAAATAGAATCACCTGTGTGTCTGCAGGGATCTTCAGAATCAGCTTCATGATGATCCAGACTTCCTTTCCAAGGCTGTCACAGGTTTTCCCAGAGTTTGAAACAAAACTTGATGCAGACATTGCATCCCTCGCATGTTATTGTGAAACGCAACAGTGGAAAAATATTCACAAGTGAGTGCATGCATTTAAAACGAAGCTGTTTGGCTCAATGACTCATAAGAGATTATGAAGTGTCACTTAGCTCCATTTTTTGTACTACTGCTTGGTTGTGCACCACTTATGAAAACTGGGAACTTTTGGGTAGCACCTCGTAGAACATTTATTATGTTTCAATGGGATTCCCATCATCATCAGCTGAGATCTACGACAAATTTACTTCTCTGTTCACCATGCCCTCCTGGTTGTATTGATTTGAAAGTGAGGTCACTGTCCTATCTTTGTTTTTTTGGATGTATACTTTTCCCCAAACAGTTAAAAGAAAGTATACATACAAAATACAATAGAAACGAATAATCATAACCAACCAATCTGAAACTTACATGTGGAAATGTTGAGTAATCAAAAAAACAAACTAGCGAGTCATAAGGTAACAAGTACAAAATTATGTAGTTTTTCCTTGTCTCCTCTCCCTACTGCTCAATAGCGTTTCTAGCATGCAGGCAGGGCCGTCTCAAGGCACCCTAGGCCAGAAACAACTGCCAATCAATCTTTCAATCATTCCATTTTTTACCATTTGATTAAACATGGAATTTCACATTCCCTAGCCTGCTACTGGTAAGTGGTTAAATAAAATTGATTTGAAAGGCTTGTTTTTATGGAGACATAACATATCTAGATAGCATGGGGATTAAATAAAAAGTCTGAATATGTTACAAATTTAACATCAGAAACTATCCACACATTGTACAGTCGGTCAAATAAAAAACGTCGGGCGGTATTTGATTAAGTATCACGAACGAGCATATGCGCATGTACAGGAAGACTTAAGGTTAGGTTCACACACGCCTCTTGTCTATCCATGTATTTTCTTGATTATTTAGTCAGTTTTGTTCCAAAACAAACATTTATAGAAGGCTGTGGCTATATGCCTCAAATCCGCCATATTCTTGGTTGCAAATTTTTATAATATTAAGAATTAATAGATTCGCGAGGAATATGTTTATTCAAGGAGCATTTTTTTAAGATTTTATTTTATAATACCGGTACTTCTAGTGCAAAATCAATAACTTACGCTCAACTTCTGCAACCAATCTTAGCATCGAAATACGCGTCCGGCCAGATCAACGTTTGCTATGAAAACTTCCGGTCGCATTATAGTCAAGTTCCCTCCTCTGAGCTGCTCTTTCATAAATATGGAACCTTCTCGCTGCTTCAGAGACCGAAAAATGCAGGTCAATTACAGCCCTAACTACACTTTCTCTCACGTTAGCATTTGTATGTGGCGATGACACAAAGCAAAATGAATTATGACAATGCATTAAGTTGAATATCGTGTGTTGCGCTTTCCGCGATTTTCATTTTTTCCCTCCTTGTTCATATTTTCCCTCCTGCCGCATGGCATCATATGTTCCGAAAATGACCTGTATTTTGTGTTTTTTTATAGGAAACTTGTGAACTAATGCGTCAAAACTTTAATTTTAACAGCATACGAGTCCCGACGTTTTTTATTTGACCGACTGTACCTTTCAGAAGACTGGCTACATATATATACAGATGGTTCACTCTCAGATCCTAAGACTGGTACTGGAGCAGGTGGAAGTGTCTCCTGTTTTCCTTTTAGCAACATGCAGGAAAAGAAACAACAAATTTTTATGGTGAAATACATGCCATAAAAATTTCCCAAAATCTACTGCTGGCAAGGAAAGACACTTCAGAAAAAAGTGATCTCAATCTCCGGAGCAGCTATATAAGCAGCCTGTTGGCCAAGATCCTCTGACACAAAAGAACGCCACAGCAGTATTTCTTAATTCCAGTATACTTGTTACACTCCAATTGATACCCTCCCATTGTGGAACTCCCAGCAATGAAGCAGCAGACTTCCTGGCCAAAAAAGGATCTTTCATAAAGCCATTACCAGTCTCTAAACCCAGATTTTTTTTTTCATCTCAGCTCATAAAACAGGCTCATTTCTATTGTTTACGTTTGGAAGTTTCTTCATTTAACGTCCTCTCTCGCCAAACTTTCCGCCTTTGAACACAGAAATACGAGCGTGAGCTGATGCGGTACATTAAATTTGGTTTAGCAAAAATCTTACAATCCACTGTAACAAGTATCTTTGGATGGCAGTGTTTACACTTGAATAAAATGTCACATAAGAAGCAATACAAGTTGTGAACAACACTAGACTACACGCAGCAGAAAACAAAAAATGGGAATGCCTATACCACAATTCAAGCTAATAACAGGACATGACTGCCTAGCAAAACACCTGCATAGAATCAACATCTTTACAACTCCTAAATGCATCTTATGCAGCAATACAAAGGAGGATATGGACAAAGACCATCTGGACAACTGCACTGCATAACAAAATAAAGATTGCAGGGCAATGAAGTACTGGAGAGGTACACTGCTAATGACTTTGGTGTCAAATGCAGCACATTAGAAAACAACATGACAAAAATGTGGATTGGTACAGGTATTTGGACAAAAATGGAATTTGGTTTTGAGCAAAGCGTCAATCAGATTTTAACCATCAATCAATTGACACTAACTTGGAAAATCACAAACACCAAAATGCTAAGAGTTTAGCCACAGCAGCCTACATGATAAAACAGTATACTATGACACAAAGACTGTAAAAAATGCCAACGTAAATTTCTTTTATTGCGAAAAGAGAAATTTGGGGTTAGACTAAAGTTAAAAGGAAAGCATATCCTTTCTTGGTAGTGGGTTTAAGAATGTCACTGTTCAGCGCCTCCATCCAGCTAATGATAGTTATTTGTACATTCCTGGTACAGCAAGGACAAAAGCTTTTGAAACTCATACAAAATTGAGAATACGGTAACCAAATCTGCATTCTTCATGGGCCTCTTTCATCATTCCGAGGGATCCATGGAACACAGGTTGAGAATCGTTAGTTTAGACTATAAGAAACAATAAAACAATGTAACATCCCTGATGGTGAAGATCACTAGTAATATTAAACAAGTTTCAAATCTGGCACAAAAGAACTCTACTATTTAGATAAATAATCAAGGTAATGATGAATCAACAATTCCAATTAGAATCTGAAATAGTGAATGACTGACCGGACAAGAGCAGTCCACAGAAACCACCCTCCGATGATTCAGGCCAAAGTAACTGGCAAAATACTGGGTACAGATAACTACAGCCACAGCCTTTCAGCACAGAACCCATTTACTTTCCACTAGTGTTGAGGAAGAAAATTGACTCTTTTTCTACTTTTAATGGAATGACCTGCTATTGCGGAATATGTAGTTGCCAGGGACTCCTGAACCTTTTACCTGGTGTAGATGTGACCACAAAGAAAATCTGCTTAAATGTGCCTACACGGAATCAACAATTATAAATTATAATATGTACGAGGGCCGTCCATAAAGTAAGTTTCCCTGAGGCTGTTTATAGAAACAAAACACAATTTTAAGGAAATATTTATTGCAACAAACACTGCAAGTGTTCAGCTATATTTCAACATATTTGCCACCGCAATCGAGACATTTTTCATTCCGTGGAACCCACATTTGAATACCTATGTCGGAGAAGTCTGCCGCCTCAGATTTGAACCATCGTGTGGCAACCATATTTGCCTTTTTGTCATTCTCTGTCATTTCTTGAGGCGTAGGAAAAGATGGAAATCAATGAAAGCGAGATCCGGTCTGTAGGGTGGATTTTTAAACACCTCCCAGCAAGTCTCCTGCAGAAGTTTGACTGGGAGGTGTTTAAACATTCACCCTACAGCCCGGATTTCGCTCCCAGTGATTTCAATCTTTTCCTACACCTCAAGAAATGACAGAGAATGACAGAGAGGTGGAGATGTTTGTCACACAGTGGTTCAAATCCCTGGTGGCAGACTTCTACGACACAGGTGTTCAAAAGTTGGTTCCACAGTATGATCAATGTTTCAGTTCCGGTGGCAAATAGGTTGAAAAATAGCTGAACACTTGCAATGTTTGTTGCAATAAATATTTCCTTGAAATTGTGTTTTGTTTCTGTAAACAGCCCCAGGGAAACTTACTTTATGGAGGTGCCTCGTATATTTGATTCTATAATTAAGTGGAATTAGACATTGAAGTTATTATGAAAACATAAGTGAGTGGAGATTTTATACTCAGAAGTTAAATTTTTAACTGATCTAGACAATTGTTTTGAGAAATTCATTCTCATCCTCTGCATATTCAGTTTTAGTGAAATTTTGTGTTTTCATAAATATATTTCAAACAACATTAAATGGTTTCATGTGCTATAATTTAAATCAATATTGATATTTCTGAAATGAACCATAAACCACAAGAGACATACTATCCTTATATATACAGGAGATTATTCCAAGTGAGCTGCCGTAGCCTTGATAAAGACCACGGCAAGATGGTCAAAACATCAGCAGACATCTTAAATGTGACGAGGCAGGTACCTGGAAGCCAAGATTTTAAAAGAACTAAACAGCTTCTGCTTTAACTGAGCATTGTTACATTTGTGTACAATTATTTAAAATACTTTTCTTTTACTACATAAATCTATTTTCAGGTTATTTGAGTCTGTTCTTAAATTATTTAACATTTTAACTGTCATAGCCATCACTGTGATGGCAGAAGATAATTTTTAAATAATGGAGGAAAATTTCTATTAAATATCTGTGATATACTGCGATGGCAGGGTATAATTTTTAAATACGAGTAACTGAGGAAAATTTAAATGAAATAGCTGTGATTTATTAGCAATGTTTGTAACACAAGGATAATGATCTGCACTTCTTAACATAAAACATTACTGTATGCTTATTTATAATAATTTGTCAATTCTATGTGGGCACATTTCAGTTACTTTTCCTCTTGGTCACAGCCACACTAATTAAAAGGTTAATTCACAAAATTTAATCTACATTTTTTCCTAACTTTTACACTTAACTTTGAGTACTTCCGAATATTCAGCAGCATTATTGTGACAACTGAAATTTACATATCAATACAAATCTCTGAAGTATTTTTTTTTTTTATCTGGGAACAGAACACAATAATTAAGTCAAAACATAAATTAAAACGACCATGAGAATTCTGGAAGCACATGCTCTTATTTGCAGGATTGTGAATGGTGACTTGTACATTGTAATGAATAACATACGTATTTAATTATAATAAAAATCTGACTTTTCAGTGTATTTCACGGTGTTATGAACAATTTAAAATTACATGTTCCAGTTTTGAGGGCTGTACAATTATGCTAGGTTGGGAACACTGAAGAAAACATGAAGCTGCTACGTCTTCAACACAAGCAACAACACCTGAATACAAAATGTTCACTTTTCCTTTTACCTGTCATGGTAGTACTTTATGAAAAATAGTATTTTGCTCACTGTAGGAGTCTTTTGAATTTTCAGATGCAAGCTACACTTCCAGTAATGTATATGGACCAACTAGGGGAAATAAGCTACGTAATAAGTTTTTATGCACTACTATTTCTCATTTCTCACACTTTCGCACTTCACACTTTTACTCTTCTTGTGAAAAATGTTCCTGATTAAACTACAAAACTTTACCTACATAAATGTTTAATAAATGATACTTACTGGAAAAAAGTCACAATCAGTTTCATTACCAAAATGTATCCATAGCGTTTTGAATTTTTATCTATTTTTACAAGAGCCAAGAAAGGCCAAAGCTATGAGGTTAAGACTAGACTGTACCATCTACGTACCTTCACAATGACAGAATATATTCTTATGTATTACTTTGAACTTTAGATTTATCATAATAAGAAATACCTATCCAAGTTGAAAAAACTGACATCCCTTGTTACACAATCACAAAGTGAACCAAATAATTAATAGGCATGGGGTCATCATGAATGATTGCTAAGATTCAAAACTGTTATTTTAAAATAAGCATTTAATGGATATACTCTTGGGATGTCTTAAAATATTCATAAAAGTTTTAGATTTATCTTCGTACACTTCAATATGGTTGTCATTTGTAGCTCTTGTGATGTCTTGTCTTGCCATGTCTTCTGAATTATGTCTAGAGTCACGGCTGCAATTGCTGGATGTTCCTTATCTTCTCAGTGTGTATAATGTGTTTAACGTATCCCCACAGAAAAATCTAGTGATGTCAGGTGTGGGCTTCGAGGTGGTCAGGGTATTAGTCCACTTCTTCCAACCCAAGCATTTACGAAGCTCTCATTTAAGAAAGTGGGTACTTACATGCAGTTAAGAGCTCCTCCTATCATTCACATTGCACAAGATGTTTTAAATGAGAGGTTGACCAATACCCTGGGCACCTTGAAGCCAATATTACTAGATGTTTTCTGTAGTGATACATAAAAAAAAAAAAAAAAAAAAAAAACTGAGTATACTGAGAAGATAAAGAACAGCCAGCACCTGGGAGAGGATCACTGCATCAATGGCAACCGTAACTCTGGACACAATTTAGAGGATGTGGCAGGAGAGTGTTTAGACATCACCAGAGCTACACAGGGTGCTCTTATTGAAGTGTACTGAAGTAGTCTAAAACTTGAAACTTTTCTAAACATTTTAAGATACCACATGTGTATATCCACTATATACTTTTTATAGTAACAGGTTAAAATCACAGCAATCATGCTTGCAACTCTGTATTTCAGAATTGGGTATACTTTATATTGTAAGCAAACACAATTTGTTTAAATTAATATAAACCACATACAAAAATGTTAAACTACACTGTAGGATTTTGTTTTATAAGCACTTGCACAAAACAATAATTACATTCTTGCTATACTTATGGGGCATTAGCTTCGGTTTCACTCTGGTTATTTCATTTTTCCACTTACACCAATTTATACAAATGATTTACTTGTTCTATAAATTTTTAGAAAACTCCATTTCATTTCAAAGACTTCCCATAAACTTAAATAAACTACATTCTGTAGGAATTATTTCCACAAATATTCCAGTAGATGATTTTGATGCTCTACACATATAAGTGGAATATACATAATTTCTACTGGAAACCCATTCTGGAGCACACAATTGATGGGAATCTTGTAGCAAATTAATGACAACTGCATGTGAAAAGAAAATGACAGATAAAAAGAAAACATATGGGTATCATGGCCATAAGAACTGCCGACAATAACTTCAAACACAAATCCCAGATCTAAACATGAATTCATATTTTAAGTTAAGCATTGATTTGAGAGAGGGATTGTTAAATTACGTTTTGAAATATAACCTTTAGCTCATCCAATAATATTTTTATTTGAATGTAATGTCAGTGCGTTACATAGTGAGAAGCACTTCTATTGCTTAAAAGTAACTTCCTTCACTCTTAGATCTTCTGGCATTAGTCTACTATCTCAGGGTGATAAATTTACTTTTGAAGAAAGGCATTTTTATTTTAACTGAATGTTAATGATGTGATTTAATGCAAAGCCGTGTGATGAATGACGATACATGCAATGTATAATAGATAACTGGAGCATTCCTGCTACTAGCGATATCTTGTGTAATTTTCCAACTCAGTTTGTTCTCTATAATGAAGAATTGTATTGTAAGCCAATTTCCATGAACAGATTTGCCTGTGTTGAGTGAGGTCATGACCAAGATAAAAATATTGTGGACTCACATTCTGGATGTTGCAGATTCGAATCCCATGGCCAGCCCATCTGTGGGTTTTCTGCCTTCTATCGAACATGCAGGCTCGATTTTAATTAGTTAACACCTACACAGGATGTGCCATGTTCATGGCCTGTTCATGTATGTATTTCTCTGTAGGGAAAACTGAATTGTACTGATACACCTGAACACTTTCCATGTTCTGTCTTAATATAATTATGTGATCTATAGATTTGTTTCCTTCCTTTTGGGCATTGGGCTAGACCTACAAAACGTGATGAAATATAATTTATATGAGAGAATGACAAAGAACAAGGTCATAGGGAGAGAGAAAATCTAAAGGGTTCAGTTTATTTATTTGTGGAAAATAATTGAGCTATCAGACTGGTTAAAATAAAATACACTAACAATAGAACCCTGGCGGCCCGGGTTCGATTCCCGGCCGGGTCGGGGATTTTTCAGCAGTGAAAAATTTCCTTCCTGGGTTCAGGACTGGGTGTTGTGTTGTGTCCTTTCATTCCCATCCCGCGAGAGGCAATGGCAAATCTCCGCGGTATCACCCTTGCCTGAATCACCTCGGACGAGTCGTGGTCATCACCCCACGGTTTCGTCCCGGGTCTGGACCTGCCTTCGGGCAGAACACTCATCATCATCATCATCATCATCAACAATAGAAAATAATTGACAATCAATAGTTCCATGGCCAGCCCTACACAGATCCCGATGAATACAGCCTTACTTACTCAATGGCAATAGAAAATTCCTAAGCAAGCTAAAGGAATATTATCTATTTTATGGAACCCGCAGGTTCATTGCCGCGCTTACCTGAGTCCACCATTCAACCCTATTCTGTGCTAACTCCATCCTACTTCCCATAAATCCGTTCTAAGATTGTCCTCCCACCTACGTCTAGGTCTTCCACATGGTCTTTTCCCTTCGGGTCTCACACTCAATACTTTTGAGATATGTCTATCCTCCCCCATGCTTGCAACATGTCCAGCCCATTTCATCCTTCGCGATTTAATTACCCTTACTATATCTGGTGATGCGTACAGGTCCTGAAGCTCATCGTTATGCAATTTTCTCCAGTCCCCATTGTTATCCATCTTGGGCCAAATATTTTTCGAAGCACCCTATTTTCAAACACTCTCAGACTATGTTCTTCCTGATCAGTTAGCGGCCATGTCTCACATCCATATAATACAACAGGCAGGATAATAGTCTTATAAATCTTAATTTTTAGATTTCTGGACAGAAGACGAGACGATAAGAGTTTCTGAACTGTATAAAAACACGCATTTCCTGATTTGAGTCTACACTTAACTTCTGCCTTAATATTATTTGTATCTGTAATTACTGTTCCCAGATATTTGAATTCATCCACTTGTTCAAACGATTTGCCGGCTATTCTAATATTTTGTGGCGCATTATTTTGACGTTCCATGACCAAATACTTAGTTTTTTTTTTCGTATTAATTTCTAATCCAACATTCCTGCAGGCATCGAAAAAACTTTCTGCATTTCTCTCGAATGTGTTTACATCATCGCCCAATAAGCAAACGTCATCTGCATAAGCTAAAATCGGGTGACTACCATTTCATTCTAGGCCTACGTTGTCATCCTGAACTTTCCTAATGGCGTATTCCAAAGCGAAATTAAAAAGTATAGGTGATAGTGCATCTCCTTGCTTCAAGCCGCTTCTAATGGAAAACCTATCTGATATAAATTTCCCTACCCTGACTCTGCTATAGGTTTCATTTAGACACATTTTGATCAGCCTAACTAACTTTTTTGGTATCCCAAACTCAATGAGGACGTTGTACAGTTTTTCTCGCCTAACTGAATCATATGCTTTTTTAAAATCTATATATAGCTGGTGAACAGGATTGTTATATTCCCACTTTTTCTCCAAGATTTGGCGAATACAAAATATATGTTCAATGAATACAGCCGGGGGGGGGGGGAATTCTCTCAGACTAAAGGAATATTCCAAGTAATAATAATAATAATAATAATAATAATAATAATAAAACCAAAACATCACTAGTTCTGAGATAAGTACGAAAAAATACTCAAGGAGCAGTATAGTTGAACTACAGTCCATTCAGAGAATGAGGAAAGTGGATGTACACAAAACTAATTCCACTAACCCCCCTTGTAAGATGCATCAACTACAGTTAACATTAACTGAATAGACTCAAAATATGAGAAAATATAACTGTGTTAAAATTTGACATTACTAAATATGAGAAAATATAAATGTGTTAAAATTTGACATTATCTATTTTTTTTTTATATAAAATCACCCCTAAGAAAAGGTAAAGCAAAGGTAAAGTGATCCACATGCAGGACATGGAGGCCCAGAGGGTTCCAGGAGGTTGAGGCTCCCAGATTTTGGACATTTGGCAAGTGAAGGTGGTAAGGTTGTCAGCCCTATGCACCAGCTGCCTTTACCCCCAGGATTGCTCCTGGTACTCATTTCTGTTAGACTCGACCCCAGGGCCATAGTGCCACCAGAAGGATTAAGTCAATTGAAAAATCTCAACGGCCTCTTCGGGAATCGAACCTGAGACCTTCCAGTTTGTAGCGCAGCGTCTCAACCACTATGCTACAGAGTACCCCACCCTAAGAAAAATTTTTCTTTATTTCAGCTGAAAATATGTGACACCAAATTTTGCTCTTTAATATTTCAGAAACTTAAGTAAATATTCTGGACAAATCTTTGCTAAAGGTGAACAGATCTTGAGTAAATCTAAATTAGATGCATGGGATAAGAATTAATATTATTACCCAAGGAAATATGAGAATTAATATTATTGCCAAGGAAAGCTTTAAAAAAAAAGAGAAAGAAAAAAGAAAGAAAGAGAAAATAGATACAGTCAAAGAACGAAGAAGATGTTGCATTATGTTATGTTATCATCAGACAGCCTGGAATTATGATCAGTTTGTGTTTTATGAATTACATCCAGAAAGACACGACGAAAGTAACAGTATAGTAAAACTAGCATGTGCCTGCGGTTTCGCCTGTGATTACTTACTCAATTGCTATATGTTTTAGTTAAATAATTTATTTAACAGAAAAATAATTGTATTTATTTATTTATTTATTGAATATCCAAAATTGGATTAAACCCTACTTCACCGGAAGGTATATTAGGGTTAGAGATATAATATATTTTCAAATGTATAATATTACAAAATAATTATAACATTACATTTATTAACAATAACATCATTTTTACTAAAATTGCATGATGACATAATTTTATTCTTAATTATATTGTTCTTCCATTACAAATATAAATAATTAAACGAATAGAATGAATCTTGTGCTCCCGTATAGGCATAAGATTTGAAATGAAACGAATAAAACATACCACTGACTCATGAACCTTACCCAAGTCATGGATAAACAATTAAAACAATAAAAAGGTAAAGTGATCCCTATACAGGCCATGGAGGCCCAGAGGGTTCCAGGAGGTTGAGGCTCCTAGATTTTGGACATTCGGCACTTGAAGGTGGTAAGGTTGTCAGCCTTACGCACCGGCCGCCTTTACCCCCAGGATTGCTCCTGGTACTCATTTCTGTTAGAGGCTGAGTCGACCCCAGGGCCATAGTACCACCAGAAGGATTAGGCCAATTGAAAAACTCCAACGACCTCATCGGGAATAGAACCCGCGACCTTCCGGTCTGTAGCACAGCGCCTCGACCACTACGCTACGGCGTACCCCAATTAAAACAATACTGATAACTAACAAGTTACAATTCTGGCTTTGATGTACATTTCACGATTCAAGTGCAATGCCCAGAGAGAAAAACAACCTCAGATTCGAGTTCCCTAGCCCGGATAGAGAGTTTCGTCCAAGTTATTCAATGCTCTTTTTCTTCCGGTTGCAATGGCAATTAATCTCACAATTGAATGTCTTTAATATGTGGTGTTGGCTGTGTGTTCATGACATATTATAACGAATGGTTTTTATATAGTAGATTCTAGGTTTACCCAGAGACACCATGCTTCACATCCTTATGGATTTTTATAGGAAGTTCGGCTTGAAGAACAGCCTTATCAAAGACAATTCCTTCACGGCCATTAAGGGTTCACTCTTGATATACGAGGCATGTCCGGAAAGTAAGTTCCGACTGCCGAAATATTTATTGCAATATTTACAGAGATTCGTTGGCTACTTCTCTACATAGTCGCCACCATTATCGAGGCATTTATCTTAGCGGTGTACCAACAATTGTATGCCCGTGTCACAGGACTCTGCCGCCAGCGGTACAAAGAGAAAGGTAACGAGTTTCTCAATAATGTTGTCACTGGGAATGAAACATGGGTGAAAAATCTGAGGGCGATCCAAAACAAAAGACGTGGAATGCTTACAAGAGGCATTATGCTTTTGCACGACAATGCATGGCCCCATACAGTTAACACCACACGAAATCAGTTGCTTCAGTTTGGATGGGAGATATTTGACCATCCACCCTACAGCCCCGACATCATGCCAAATGACTTCCGTCTTTTCTGTCTCATGAAGCAATTTATGGCAGAAAAATGTTTCCACAACGATGCTGAGATACAGACGGTAGTGATTCATGACTCCAGACGTTGGCGGCAGAGTCTTATCACACGGGCATACAAATGTAGAGAAGTAGCCAATGAAACACTGTAAATATTGCAATAAATATTTCTTACTTATTAATGTTTTTGCTTTCTTTATCGGCGATTGGAACTTACTTTTTGGACACGCTTCGTATATATATTAATGCTTGAGATGGAGATTTAACAAACACAACTTCGCTTAAATCAAGCACTAACCTGAACATGTTTTGAGTGTGCATCACAACTCATCCTCAATTATATTTCATCTGACTGTTGGACAACAGCAATAACTCCTGGTGGGTTTTTAACTAATCTCTTAATGAGATCGTCATCCATAGGTATTTCAAGTCATCATAGGGCCCTTGTTCTTTTTTTAATATAAATTTTCTCCCAAACTGTAAGCTACTCGTGTCCCTAGATGGACCTGCAGGCCAGAGTTCAATATCCGGTACCTTGTTCGAACTTTTCTGAGGTAGGCAGGTCTGGAACAGAGTGCGCTCAGCCTAGTGATACAAACTGAGCTACTTGATTAAGAAGTAGTGGCTCTGATCATGGAAACTATCATCTGCCTATGGTAGATGGTGCAGCAATCAGATGGTAGTGATATAGCGACAAAGATTTTTCTTTTTAGATTCATATTATATATGTTTAATTTTCTTGCCTTTAGAAAATAATACCAAACACAATGACAGCATCTTGGTGAACATAACTAGCAACAGTGAGTCTAATTCTAATGTCACCACTGTACTTGAGGCATGCTAGGAGGAAGTAAAGAACACACCAAATTCCCAACACTGATAGTGATAGTGATATCAGTTTCTTGGCTGTCCAAGAAACATAAACAATCTTCATTTTAGACTACCACTGATAATGATATATATGTTGGCCAAGAAACACTAACTTCATTTTGGACTATATAATTTATTTATCGGAGTAATAAACTTTATAAATAATTATACCAAAAACAGATTACCAATAAGTAAAGTGTCCCATATATAGGTTTTTAATACTTCGGGAGGTTTAGGCTCCTAGATTTTTATACATTCAGCACGAGAATGGCAATTTTGTCAGTCTTACACACTGACTACTCCTGACGGACTACCAATGCTTGATTAATTTATGTCTAACATTCATGAAGGGCTTTCATTTTATTTATATAAATATTTAATAATTAAAGATAGGCTGACCACATTACCTTGAATCGAAAATGGGACACTGGGATGGTAAAAACGAGGCAACGGAAAAATGGACACTACAATGTTGGTACCGTATATCACTTTCGTTCTATCATTACATTGCTTGTCCACTGTAATAAATTTGAATTTTTTCTTGAGATCATCATTAAAACTGCTCTTTTGCCTTTTTGACATTGCAAGCATACCTAAAGCTTTAAAATAAAACTTTATAAAGTGTGAAATCAAACAATCGACATTCAATAACAAAGCCACCAGTTTGTATACACACTGAACAAAAGACTGATGCTTCTTCTCTAGGATTAATGCACTGCCATCATGCATTATAGTATAGGCGTATAGCTGTTGAAAATGGCAGTGATAGTGCCGAAACTAGTACAGGTAAACATTACTAAAAGTGAAGTTTAGTGTTAATTTCAATTCCTATATAATTATTATGTTATATAACTCCACTGCGTTAACTTCCAATACAATTTAAAATGCATTTCTTTAATTTTACTGAATGAATAATAATAATAATTGAAAAGCACTCAATGTGTAGAGATTATATATCAGAATAGAACTTTGATATCAAAATACGCTCCATTCACTACTTCACACAATGCGATATTTTTTAAAAATAAATCACTGCAGATATCAATATCTGTATCGAACAACGCATTTCTGTGGGTATTTTATTCACTAGTAATCACGACACTGATGTATGATTATAGATTACGTATAATAAATTACACTTGACTTGGAGGAATGATTGAGGTATTGCACTAAAAATCTGAAGGTCAAGGTTTTAATTCCTGCTGAGCTTACTGGGATTTTCTTTCTGGTAGCATTGCGGCCCTGGTGTTGAATCAAAATTTAAGAAATAAAAAGGAGAAATCCTGGGGCAAAGGCGGCCAGTATGTCAAGCTTACCATCTCCATATAAAACTGACTGAAAACCTAGGAGGTTATGTTATGTGTATCACACTGTTATTGTTTTGTTTGATTATATTTATACTGTATTGTCATTGCATTCCAATTAATAGACATTCAATTTTAGTTGGGTAAATCTTTCTCTCAATAAAGTTCAGCATCCCTAATATGACTTTGTATCAAAGGGTACCTTGACTTTCTGTCTGAGAAAACCATTGAACTGAGCTTTAAACCTACCGTAATTATGTGAATATAAGCCGCACTTTTTTGCCAAGATTAAGCCCAGTGAAATATGCCTGTGGCTTAAAATCGCGTACAAGTGTTTTTAGGCAATAGTGGTAAAAATGTGCACAATATAGCTGTTTGATCTACCTTGGCTGGTTCCCCTCCTCCAAGCAATGCCACTTATCGATTATCTTGAAACTCCAGGACTATCAATATATTTATCCGTTCAACACTGAAAATACATCAATTTTAATTGAAGCATTTAGAAAATGTGTAAGCAAATCATATTCATTTAATGAAATATGTTTTGCGTATTTTGTCATTTTTTATAGCAATATTACGGAATATGCATGTATTATGGGTTGCTCAGAAGTAAAAAAATACCATAACGTATGGGAATGCAAATAATGGTAATTTTAAACTGATGGTAACTAAAAGAGGTGTTATGAAAAATCGCACGAAATTCAACACTGAAAGTCATAGGAAGTGTAACGTACTGATTTCTGTTTTCTTTTCTGTCAGTTTTACTTGACTATATTAAATAAAATTAGAATTTCATAATTTAAGTCAGCTGATACTTTCTTTTTCTCATTTCAGGCCTATTTCGGCTAAGAAGTGTGTTACTTTAATATTATGGGAATGAGGCAATTTATTTTTTCACTTCGGGGTTAATTTTTTTCCCCCTTTACATTACTGTTAAATTCGTTATATTCGGATAAATATAGTACTTACTTAGGTTGCAGTGGACAGTGTCTTACTGCCAAATCACTTGCCTGATGGTATGTATGTTCTGTTCCACTACAGTTAAATTAATCATAATTTTCATCACGGTACTTTAATTTAAAATCACATAGGATATATATCAAATAACCTTGACAGGGTACACAATAAAAGCATTGTATACAAAAACATTTACCTTACTTACACTGGAGGTGAGGTTACACAAATAGACTTTATTCCTTCCTTGCATAATTCACAGCTCATGTCTCATCTGAGACTGGAACTATCCACCCCTTTCCTGATAATCATAATAAAATAATACGATAGCACGGAATAATTAGACGAGGTGTAACATCATTCAGTAATTATTTGGTACACTTCTATTAAAAGGGAGGAATTTATCATTATTATTGCGTACTATATGAAACCGTATTGTAATTATTGGAATATTGAATTAAAAAGAAGCAGTTGATATTACAAACGGAAATATGATTTAAAATAGGGATTAAAATTAAATTATCCAATCAGATTTTAGTTACATCATTGAGGAGATCAATCACGAGTGAGCAATATGAATTGAAACGGTAATTTTCAGTAAGAGGACTCACTCTGCTTCCTGCCATCACACGGGCAAGACACACGTCCATAGCTAGCTCCATTACACAGGTAGACATGGCCTGATAATATAAAATATGCCATGTGAGTTTATCTGTATCAGTGTAAGTGTTAAGGACATCACACATGTAAGTAATATAATTATGTAAATGGTGAGAACTGCATGAAATATGCGCACCGCAGAGTAACACATTAACATTGGAAAACACTCTCAACGAATCTACGTACATAAAGAAAAGTGATAGAAATAAATCCTATGGTTTTGTTATAATGTATTAAAATGTTTGTGTATTCATTTATAAGTATTAAACTCACCAGATAGGGAACACGACCCTAGAGATTATTCACACGAAACCCTGAGTATAGCAGTCGGTAGAGAGGAAACTACGCACAAGAAGAAGTGAACTTTTCTTGGAGTCGAAGTAAATACTTTTACACAGTGAGGCCTTTGCCACTATATAGTTTGCCACCGTAACCCTCTTGCACACCTCACAATCAGTATGTCAGAGAATTCTTATATTATTTTTACCAGTTAAGATGTGGTTGGAGGGAAGAAATGATATGACAGTCAGAGGGAAAAATAGTACTAATCAAAGTATTAGTTGAATAAGTACAAGAATTAATACACAATACATATTATGTATAGTTTCTTATATTGAAAGTGAGAGATCAAAATGACTGAAGGATACATGAAGATTATTTGTCTCTATCTTATGACTTCATGATATCACCAATTTATATTCACTGATTTTACTTGCCATGATACCCCATTTTTTCTATTTATCAATAATTGTGAAATCTACTCAGCGAGAAGATTTGAAGAGATCCATTGTACAATATGCTA
The DNA here is from genome assembly GCA_964059195.1 of Ectobius pallidus. Classification (NCBI taxonomy): domain Eukaryota; kingdom Metazoa; phylum Arthropoda; class Insecta; order Blattodea; family Ectobiidae; genus Ectobius; species Ectobius pallidus. The sequence goes on along the minus strand of CAXKWD010000006.1, from coordinate 103,090,478 downwards.
TGCTACACCATGGGTGTGCTTAAAAACATTAAGGGAACCTATCCGATAACACTTAAAAGGTTACTCACTCTGGTTGATAAAAACAGTGAACTATATACATATCTCTGCGCTCTGGCAACACTATACAAGATAGTAAGAAGCAATATTCACAAAAATAATCAGTATCTCCATTTCTCCTTTTTTAAAGTTTCTCGATGATATGGCGATCACTGATGAATTAAGGATGAATCCTTCTCACATTGGCACTGAGTTTGCTGGAAAAGAAATATTATTGTAGTAACTTATAAACATGAAGTTTAAAAACCACCCTCATAACGAATCCATAATTTTAGCCTGATTAACGATTAATAATCAATGATGCAACAGTAGTGATCTAGTAAACAAAGGCACATTCACACTGAAAACATAAACATTAACTCCAGATGCAAACGTATGACAAGAACGTAAGATCTGCTATACCATTCACAATGCCATCAAACAGAACAGTTGAATGGTGTTTATAAAATGGATCCTTTGACGATAAATGGTGATGGTGAAATGCAATCTATGTTTCTACAAATTACGTTACCTTATGTGCGCCAAATATAAGGTACATCCGAACAATGGTGCTAAAACCTGGTTAGCAACCCAAAAACAGTACCCGAAAACAGTATATTCAAACTTTAAAGTATCTGCAAGAGAGTAGAACTAAAATTGAATAATGTACTGAAATATACTTGTAGAAAAATCACATAACCGAGCAATGGCAAAGACAGTAGTGTCTTGGACTCTCATCCAGGAGGTTCATCCCGTGGCCGACCAATCTGAACATGGTTTCCCCAGTCGTAAATGCAAATGCAAAATGGATATTTATTTACCATGATTCATCACCGCTATTTCATCCTATATAATACTCATCAAAACTGAACATCAGTTGAAATTAACAGAAGCCATAACACATCAATAACAGAAAACAGATCACATCAGTAAACTTTGTTTCGCAATCAAGTTAGTTAAACCCAGAATAAGCACACACATATCCAGAATCATGTACCTTGCTTATTTCCAGCCACTGCTGTGCTATGGTATCTTACTATGGCGAAATGCAAGAGAGTACAGATAATCTTCAAATTACAGAAAAAAGCAGTTAGATCAATCATGAACCTATCCAGTACCACAAGTTGCAGAGAATACTTTAAACTTCTTAATATTTTGCCCCTACCTTGCATATACATTTTATGAAGTCATAGTCCAGATCAAGAAGTCATTAAGCAAAATGAAAACAAATGCCCAACTTCATTCATTTAATACTAGGAACAAATCAAATCTCTTCATTTCAAGCCATAATACCTCACTTTATGAATAAAGCTTCAAACATAATGGACCCATACTGTACAACAAATTGCCAAAAAGTGTGAAAAATGTAAACTCAGTTAGAAAATTTAAAGTAACTGCTCGCAAATACTTAATGGACAATGCCTTTTACTCAGTACAAGAATACAGGGTGATTCAAAAGTCACTATACATTTTGTATTCAAACAGGTATTATAACACAATATGTAATAGTACTGAAACATATACCACAGTAGGACAAAATTTCAATGCATTTCAATGTGACCACCTTGCACGTCTAGACACAATGACCAACACTCCGAAAAACTCTCTTAAGCATAGCTGGTGTAATCTCAGCAGCCGCGGCTCTAATCCGCTGTTTTAACTGTTGAATGCTGTGGATCTCTACCTGGTACACCCTAGACTTTATAAACCCCCAGGCAAAAAAGTCTAAATGTAAGGTCTAGTGGTTTGCTCCCTACTAAGTCTCCTGGTAGAAGCAGAGGGGCTACGAGTGATCGCATCCTGTACATTTTGCACGGCTTCTGGTGATACGGCCAGTCTCCCTGGACATTCTTCATCTGTAACTCTACCAGTACGCCAAAATTTACTGACCAGGTTCCTTATAGGCAGGCTGGGGCCTGGTTTCCTAAATTTACGAGTGAAATCTGCTTGCGTCTGTTCATACGTCATACCATGTAGACGAGCAGAAACAACAGCTATTCTTTCTTCTTTGTTGAGCATACTGTCACATTACTTGCAAGAAATAAGAATACAGTAACTGTATCACTAAAATGTATAGTGACTTTTGAATCACCCTGTACATGAATCATCAAGAAAACTTACCTTAATTGTAAATATTGCCATTGTCACCAGTTTATGACATATGTAAACGTTATGTGACAATAAAGCATTATCTTATCTTATCTTACCAATAGTTAGTTACATGGTCTACTGGTATACCCACAAAACCTAACATACATAATATAATCTCTGAGTTAAAAGTGTATAAATAAAGTTGAACTAAACAAAAGTTCTGCTATTACACCATTTGTCTTTATAAGTCTTGCAAATCAGAAACACTGAAATTTTGGCATAAAAATGTGACTAATTCCAGCTCTATATTACATTTACATTGTTAGGGTTATGCCTGTTGCTCACGGTCAAATTTTTTGTTATATTTATTGCACAACTAGCACTTTTCAACAAATGGGTATTGCTAACGATCAAATTCGCCTTTTGGCAAACGTTTGGTTAATCGCATCGGCATATAGGACTTGTTCTAATTCCAACAAATTAAGCCGTCAAAAGCCAATCAGCGCAACGAACGTGAACAGCCCGCGCCCCGGGCGGTATTGTGGAGAACTTGCTGTCTGCAAGCCAAAAAATTGCAAGTGCAGCCATTTTCCTTCCTCACATATTCTTCTTTTCCTAGCGTAGCAACTCCATCAAAATAGCATGGGTATATACTGTAGTCCAAAGCAGAGTACTTCCCTGCGCGGTGCACTGCTGATTAGAGGGGCAAGAGGAGATATATTGCTCCGGTGGAGAAGGAGGAGGTGAGGGGTACCATCACAGGTGGCTAGACAGATTCTTATTGGTCGCCAACATGCTTGCGTGCGCAACGGCCACAGTCCTTGCATTCCTCACAGGGAAGTTCTTTGCTTTGGAGAACAGTACCAGTGTAGATATCGTTATTCCGAACGGATTAGTATAAAAATCATGACGAGAACACGACTCGTTGCCATACAAAAACGAAATGAAAATTCGAAGCGGGATGACATAGGAGCCGTATTTGTATATGCACGATTCACGCTTGCTTCCATCATTCCTTCGTAGCCTCGTGGTAGGAAGGTAGACAGTGGTGCAAGAGGTCTCGGGTTCGATTCTTGGTATAGTAATTTTTTTTTTCTTCCATAATTATTTTAAATGATCGTAAACAATGTATGATTTTAATATTTCAAAGCTTCACGCATTGTTTGCTTTCTTTTATATGAAAAATTCAAATACACAGGGCAAAGGAAACAACAGGATGTGAAATTTATAAAATTACAATAATAATTATAAATAGCTAAAGTATTAATGTTCGGCAGATTTAAAGGACAACTTTAATAAAATCATGGCAAAAACCAAATATAAGGTGCATCGTCGCATGAGAAATAGCCCTCCCCCAGCGAAGCACTTCCTTTTACACCACGATCTAGCGAATTCTTCGAGGATACACATGCTGACAAACTGTTGGGTACAAGGCAAACCTGTGGGTACTCTCGAATTTTTTATATTTGGTACAAGGGGCACTCTCGAATTTTTAATATTAGGTACAAGGGACACACTCACAGTTTTAATATTTTTTACAAGGGGCACTTCCGCATTTTTAATATTTGGTATGGTCGGGAGTATCGGCGACAATATACAAGGATAGTTTGTCGCCATGCTGCGCGGAGAAACAAAATGTGAATATCGAGTGGGCGGAGCTTAAACCGCACGTTATATTTGTCTTTCGTAAATATCATAACACTGAAATAAATTATTTATAAGTTTTGTAAATTGTCTTAATAATGTGATCTTGTCCCATCCCAATTAATCTGGATAATTGTTGTCTTTTAATGTAAACGATACAACAAACTACCATTCAAAATTTAGAGTACAGGAGTCTACCACTAGGTGGCAGGGTAATACTACGATGTTGCGAAATTTAGTACACAGAGGGAGAATCATTTGCTAGTATGCATTTGATGACTCATTTTACCGTTAGCAAAGGTGGATTTGTTTAAACGTTTGCTTAAATTTGTTGTACAATAAATTTAACGAAACAATTTGACCGTGAGCAACAGGCATTAGTTGGGTATGCACCCTACCTCAAATCTATCTGAATAAAATAAGAATATGCTATCAAGGAAATCTATCTAAATTCCATCAAAGCATTAACAAATATTTACTCATGTGACTACCTATATAACAACAGTCAAGAGAGAAATTTCATCCCAGAAGATAAATTACCGGTATCTAAAACCTGAGGGGAGAAAAAAATAAGTTTCACACTAAAAATTTAAATTTTGAAAATAAAAAATCTTGGGGATGGTTTCCATGATCACACATTATGTTCGAAATCAGTGATTTTTAGCAACATAAACCATAAAAACCATATAATAATTTAGTTTTTCTGGAAAGTGTCCAAAACACTGGGAAAATGAGAAAGAAGCTGTCACTTTTCTAATCTATAAATGACAGTCTTTGAACAGAAAATCTAAATGCCACTTACCTAGAATCAAAAGTTGGTACGTAGTGTGGGGCTAAAGTGTGTGGAGTGTGTAATGAAGGAAACTAAACCAAAAATCTTTATTTTGCATACGTAAAACTACCAACTTTTGACATATACAGGCTGACGTCAAAAAAATCCAGCTATGGATAAATTTTGTTCCTTCAGATTTTCGGCATGGATTTTGAAGCGGATATTCAAATTTACCGAGTTGGCTTGAACAGTGAGCTAATTATGTTTTGATGGTGATGTACCCCAGAATCAGCTGTTGCTTGCATCTGCTATCAGGCATTTCTGCTCATTCCTTCTCATTTTATCATTTATTTGCTGCTGTATTATGGATTTGGTGAAGAAAGGAGGTGGTGAAAAATGTAAACACTGTATATCTTTTATTGCAGAGAAAATGGAAATGATCGAAGAACTTGATAGCGGAATGTCTGTGTGAACCATTTGTGAAACTTAATGACAGTAAAGCTGTTAACAGTGATGATAAAAAAGTGTAAGAATCCGGCACTCCCCAGGTCTGGAGGCTGCTGGATTTTGTAATGCCAACCTGTACTGTATAAGAAAAAAATTATCTTATTCAGCAGAATGATGTGAATTTTAAAGAACTAAGTACCCTTATTGGTTTTGTGCATTGTGTTATCTCTAGAGAACTAGTTCTTAAGCCTTAAATGATAGTGGTATATTCGTGTTTCTGTGTATCTGTAACTTTGTATTGTACTTTTATCATACTTGTTCTATTGCATTATTACATGAATATTTTAAATTAATTTTTTGAATCCAGATCTGTCGCATACTGTTCTGTATCTTTTATGTTATTGTACCACTATAAATGTCTACATTTACTTATTTGTATTGAATTGTGTTACTTATCCGATATCATGTATATGATCCAAGGATAAATAAATAAATAAATTGTAAAATTCAGTTGTATTAATCCTGGTTGAATGGAAGAGAAGGCCATATGGCCTTAATTCCACCAGGTAAAATAAAACAATTCTAATTCTAAATCTACCCTTAAGTAAAGTGATATATTTATAAACTCCACGGATGTTCAAGTCTAGAAAACACACCTTAAGTGTCAAGCATACCTTCAGTTTTAGTAGCACACTCAATAATCTGTACCAGGCAACGTCCAAATTCCTCAATGATCATGCGTTCAGCATCCTCTTGACTGCACTCCTTACGCTCAGCTTCCTGAGCTTGAGTTATCAAACATAAGCAAGTGGCATCCAAAACTTCCTGAGTCATGAAGTTAAATGGTTGCCTGAAACATAAAATACAGATGTAAAAAAAAAAAAAATGTTTTTTTAAACAAAGTTATGTTTTATAACATTGCTATTGTATAATGGAAAAAAAAAATGTTTGAGAAACAGAATATATTTCAGATCTTATATTGTTAGGTGTAGGCCTATGTTCAGTAGACATTAACTCTTTCACTGCTACAGTCATGTATATGTGTCAGCGTGCATTACTGCTGGCTGTGCTAGTGATGCAAACGGTATATACGATGCACTACTTTGCATGCCTATAGATGAAAGAAATTCTCTGTGAGAGTGATTGAAAGTGTGTGAGCATACAGTGTCATCTGTTGCCTACATCCTGACACCATCAGTTCCCTGTTCTCTGCCTTCAGCTGCTATCTCCAGCTAAATATTTCAGACAATGTGTTGCATTATGCATTAAAATGCATTATAATGGTACGTTCACACTGAGGAATTTGTTGCAAGAATATGAATCCGGGTACATGTATAGCAACCTATTTGCCACAAGTCGTAAACCTATTGAACATATTCCTAGTTCCCGGACACAAACAGTGAATAAAATGTACCAGAAACAAGGTTTCGCCACAAGTTCTTGTTTACGCTCCGAAAGCGAAAACATTGAACAGATTCCAGCGAAAATGCTCTTTGCGCATGTGATGGAGTCATGTTTCTTGTGACAGCTGACTCTGTTTGTGATTATGATCAATCCCATGAGATATATTGCTACGTTCACGCTGTTTTATTTTACGAAATCACCGATATTTTGCTATAGAGTGCTCTAAACAGAACATAAGTCGATGTAGAAGTATTCTCCCTCACATTCATAATCCCTTTGCAGAAAATTTGAGTTTAGGCCTAATTTATAGGCACACTTCTTCCTTGAATAGATTCTGTGTTTAATACGAAATAATTAAGATAACATCTACATGTGCTTACTGAAAAAAATTATGAAATAGAAGAGTTATTAGAACAGCATCAGAATTGAAATAGGCCTAGGCGGGATTCATGGCAGATAATGTGTCTGTGTAAATCTTGACGCATATTTTCTGTTACATATGTGGTAAATGAAGAGTAGGCACTTCTAGCACCTATTATAAACAGTTTGAGCACAATAATATACAATTTTAATGTGGATTATACTATTATTTTTCGAGATTAAACAAACCCTTTCTATACCGACTGCAATGAACAAAGTTATTGGCTATCGCTGCGTCACCTGCCGGGCGGGTTGATTCCGAGGCTCCGGTCTCATAATACATGCTCCACTAAAGAATTTTAAATAAGTTTAAATTTGCAAAAAATTATACCTCCGAGCACAGCTATAAAGCTAAAATATCAATCTTTAATAAACCATTCTTACTGTAAAATTCAGAATTAAAAATTCTGACTATCCAGATAAATATAAATCCCCCCTTTTTAACGGCCAACTAACGTGGCCCTAGAGCTCGGAAGATTTAATCAGCATTAGTACAGTACAATATTGTTATTTTCTCCTGCTAATTGAGTGTTTGTGGGTTACAAACTTGTTCTGGGTGAATCATCAATGCATTTAAAGCAAACGCTTCTGCATCTAAAGCCATACTTTTGCCTGGCAACAAATTCCTCAGTGTGAACGCTCACATGGGATATTTGTGCAAAGAACATGTACTTAGGATAAGTATCCAGATACAAGAATCACGGAAATGGATCTGGAATTTGTATGGAGTATTTGTGTCTGCAACAAATTCCTCGGTGTGAACGTACCATAAGGCTGCTGTTTTGTGAAATCATGCAGGCATCCCCAAGGTTATATAAATCAGTCTAACTTCAAGAAATATGTGCTATGCTAATAATTAAATTGTATTGGAAGTAACACAGTGAAGTTATATAACATAATAATTATATATGAGTTGAAACTTTTACACTAGACTTCACTTCTGCTATAGTTTTACCTGTACATGTTTCGACGCCTTAGCAACCATTTTCAACAGTCATACTTCAACTGCCGTGCTACCCTCTTGTGGACGTGGAATAAATCTCGAGATGAGGTCGTCATTGGTTGGGATGTCGAAGTTCATACACAAGAGGGGGGACCGGCTGATGAACTTCGACATCCCAACCAATGACGACCTCAACTCTAGATTTATTCCACGTCCACGAGAGGGTAGCACGTCAGTTGAAGTATGACTGTTGAAAATGGTTGCAAAGGCGCCGAAACATGTACAGGTAAAACTATACCAGAAGTGAAGTCTAGTGTAAAAGTTTCAACTCATATATAATTATTATGTGCTATGCTCTTGTTTCAGAGGAAACTGATAAATTATTTGCAATTGTTCGTCCACTTATGATTACAAAATAAATTTGAAAATTAATTTCTGCACCACTAGTTTGCACAGTGAATAATATGTTAGCAGTGAAAGGATTAAAAACATATAATTTAAAATGAACCAAATTGTGAGTCCTATTATAAGAAAAAAGAGACGCATTCTGGTATTTATGGTCTCTATGATACTTGAATGATTTTAGAAATCAGATTTAAGAAACTCAATTTAATTACTACTAATACAGTGGAATTTTGTTGGTTAGTACAGTTTTCTAAGGATTAAAAAAATTGAATGTAATCGGAAAAACACTCTGGGGATTCTAGTGACAATGTGAAAGTTGTTGCTCACTCAAAATGACCTAAAATATCATCCAAGTTATATCAAAGTTATCTTCACAGAATGACACAGTGTCTTCCACAAATAGCAGAAAAGGAAGCATGCTACAATAAGAAATGAATGAGAAAATCACACTAAAACAAAACATTATGATTTTGAATAAAATTAATTTTTGTACACATTTCTCAATTTACGTATAGAATGGGCATATTAAGCAAGTATCTCATGCTAATTTAGACATTTTGTACAATCGAACCAATTTTGTGATATTTCATGGATTCTATTTGTTTAATATCGATATTTTACACATGTACAACGCTAAATATAATTAAAGAAAGCTGTTTTGTAAAATTTTTTGCTTATCGCTGTTATAAAAAAATATGGTCCCTACCTATTGCTTATTCCCAGACATACAACTCATTCTATTCTTCATCTTTTAGTGTGTACTTTCTCTGCTTTTGGAATTGGTTGCCTTGTCATATCAGAGACTGTCTAAATGTACCACAATTTAAAAATAGATTGAATATTAATTCTTTTAGTCTGCAAAGGCCACAGAGTCTTTATGCTTAATGCTATTTAAAGTTGTTAGTTTTATAGAGTTGGTCTAGTCAGATAGTGCTTAGGAACCGGTATGGATTAGAAACCAGTCAACAATAAGCATACATCTGAATTTTTTTTATTAAATTAATTGGGAAACATTGTGAAGTGTCAACATTAACTTAATAACTTCATAACTTATTAAGTTAATACATCTGAATGTCTAAGTTTATTTTCTTTACATAGTAATACCACAGTATACGTATTAATACAGTAACAAAACTCGGTCCGTTTTTCTGTCAGATGAACATGCGCGTGCATACACCTAGCGATCGTAGCGGCCATAAACTAACAGTACAGTAACTACTGCAGGAAGTATGTAAATAAATAGGAATGTTGTATTTATTAAAATAAGCGTGTTTCGAAAGAACCTTATTGTTCTGCTGTAAATTGCAGTAATAATAAAGAAAGAAATCATGAATTGCACTTCTTCACTTTCCCAAAAGATCCAGAAAGATAAGAACAAAAAATATGTAATATTTATTGTAGGCCTACTGGCTTACTCGTTTGTGACACATATTCTGGTGTGGTTATGTTTCAATTTACTCTAATGCAATACTGTCCATAGACTTTTATTTGGAGCAAGAGGTATGCAAAGAGTTATTCAAAACTCATAACATACTTTTATTAGCTTGCAAATACATCCTAGCACTGATTACTTACACAGCGGATAATTTTGAGCACTTCGTAACAAACTCCAATATACATGGCATCAACACAAGGAATAAACTCAATCTTCACAAGCCATCTTACTCTGTACCAGAAAGGAGTTTTCTATTCGGCAAATCAACTCTTTAATCATTGTCCACACGACATAAAAATGTGCATTAATAATAAGCATCACTTGAAAAAGAAACTGAAAATTTTTTTACTGTCACACGCCTTCTATACTGTGGAGGAATTCATCAACTTTAATAAATCTGCAGCAAGGCCACAATTAATTGTAATCCCTTAACTTGTTTTGAATTGGCCTATGTAAGTAAACTATATTATATGTTTTGTAAATAGGTATGTATGGGTATGTGTGTGAATGTGTGTGTCCTGACTTGTTCCACATCCAAATTTCTTGGATCCATGGAATGCAACATTATTAGTATTAGTATACCGTTCGGTTGCTGACGTACTTAGGAAGCTGGGACTGGACTTATCATCCTTAAATCATGTGGCAGAAAACATCATTGTTGACTCAGTGGGCATATGGCACCACCATCTGTATAAATGAATATACAGTGAAAATTGTTTAGATGTTTTGCTCAAACTATTGTTTATCTGTTACTCATAATTTTTACCATCATATGGACCATTGTCAAAAGTGATTGATTAGTATGCTGTGTCTATGGCAACTTGCTTGAAGAAGACGGCTCATTTTATTCAGTAAAATGTTTTCTTCTTCATTCTGTTGTAATGATTTCTGGTGTATAAAATGGGTCATTAATGTCAGATGAGAAGATCTACTAAAAAACATGTAAAATATTTGAGTGAAAATTGCCGTCTATGCTTTGAACACATAGAAAACAGCCAGTTTATGAATTCCTATAAGAACTCGTTAATTAACACTGCTGTACCAATGGTGTTCTCAATTCCACATGATCCAAGATTTTTTGTTTTGTTTAATTGGAGTTCATCCTGCAGTAGTCTAATTGAGGGTAGGCAGACCTTCAATTGAAGTCGTATGTTGCCACATAACATAGAGAAACAAAATACACTCTCAATAATGTAGTGCAGGATGAACAGCATGACAGACCTATATTCAAAGACTACCCATTAATATCATTATAATTTAAATGATGAATTTAAAGGAAAAATACTAGGCTTAGATACAGTTCTTAACAGTAGCCTATTTAGGTATGATTACCTGTTCTTAACTAGAATATAATACCTGTTTTATTATTTCTTAAATTTAAAATACAGATTTGCAATAAAGAATAATGTTGTGCATTTTCTCTCTTAATATAACATATTTTGTATGTATTCATGTATTTCCCCAAATCATTTCATATGATGAGAATGTAGATTTAGTTACTTGCCACATGCAGGGCCGTCGCGTGGTTTGTTGGCGCCCGGGGCAAGATTTCGGCAGGCGCCCCCCCCCCCCAAACTCAATCCCACGTGCACCCACCCGACATTCCACCTATCTGTAGGGATTCAAACACAAACACACAGCGAGTGACGTGACGCGACACTATCAAATACAGTACATATAAACATTTGGGATTAAACACGCAATGAGCGACGCGACTTGGGGCGACGTGGACTGGACAAGTTCCAAGCCGCATCGCGTCCAGTCGCTTGTTAGCCAAGTTGCGCGTCGGGTTGCGTCGCTGTCTGTTTTTGTGCCCTAAAGAGACACCTAATCGGATTACCTTACAATAATACCAGAAATAAAGTTATTTAATTTTTTTTAATAAGATTGTATTGAAAATCAAATTAATACAAGTTTAGTAATGTTAGAAAATCTTAACAATCATAAAAAATACTATAGGCATTATAAATGGACTACAAATTAATAGTGTGGGAAACCTCGAAACATACATTGAATAGAATATAGAAAAGGGAACCGCGTTTATCAAATTAAGATAAGGTACTAAACATTAAATGGCATTCGCCTGGTTTTTGCACGAGCAAATGTCGTTAGAATTTCCTTCAATTCTATTTTTTGTGCTTCATCGTTTTTAATGGACAAGATGACCAGAGAATTCAGTCTCTCCTGTGACGTAGTTGATCGTAAATATGTCGTAGTTGATCGTAAATGTCTTTATAAGGAAATATTTATTTTGGGATAACTTAGCAGATATAGGTCTAAAGTTATTGGTGTCAAATATTTATTTGTTCAATAAAAGCATACAACGTAATATTCAAAATTTAGTTATACCTAACTTTAAAAAATACGTTATGTACATCCTACTTATTTTTTTCAAATTTTGTTTTATTTTTGCCGTTGCCACGGCACCTCCCTGGTCGCGGCGCCCGGGGCGATCACCCCGCTCGCCCCGCCCACGCGACGGCCCTGGCCACATGGAGCATTAATGTCGTCCAGTTAACGTGGTGTCATAGGATTTTTAACACACCATTTCTCTACTGTATTAATACTTATACTGTGGTAATACATACAAAAGCATTACAAGTCATTAATTAGCATTATTATTAATCTATATTAATAAAAGGAAGTGTCTGTCCTCCGTCTGTCCGCGATGCCCAGCGAAATCTACTCAACGCAGAGATCTGAAATTTTATACATAGGCGGACTAAAGGGTCGGAATGTGCACCTCGAAGCCGGAATTTCAATTTTTTCGCTTTCGTTCGTGAGTTATGAGTGAAAAACGGGCAGAAAACGTGTATTTGTTGCGTTTTCGAAGCATGAGTTTTCAGTAATACAAATCAATTACACTAGGCTTTGGCTATTTTTGTCATACCTTCGACATAAAAGCATCGCGATCTCTTGAATGTTGTAGCTCACGCTGGTCGATCCATTTGTTTTTAATGTCAAGGCACGCAAACATAATGTGAAATTTTCAACCTACACCGAAGAGGATTATTATTATTATTATTATTATTATTATTATTATAGGGATAATCAATATTAGCCTAAATATGGTCAAACGTTGTTCGATTTGGACGAAACTCACTATACAGGGGTTTTCTGGGCCAAGGAACTCGAATCTGAGGTCGCTTTTACCAGGTGACGATATCTAATCGTGATATGTAGTCCACATGATTTAGGTGTTAATATAATGATTTAACTATTATGCTCTTAATTTTTAATTTTTGAAATAATTATCGCGGGCGAAGCCGCGGGCACATGCTATCTTAAAATAATAAAAGGACGTGTTTGTCTGTCTGTCCACGATGCCCAGCGAAATCTACTGAACGCAGAGATCTGAAATTTTAAACATAGATGGGCTGAAAGGTGGGCGAATGCGCATCGAAGCCAGATTTTTAATTTTAGCTTTCGTTCGCGAGTTGTGAGTGAAAAACTGGCAGAAAACGTGATTTTAGCGCTGTCGAAGCATCAGATTTCAGTAATACATTTCAATGTCAAATCAATTGCAGTTGGCTTTGGCTATTTTTGTCATACCGTGGTAATAAAAGTATCGCGATCGCTAGAATGTTGTAAGCCCACGCTGGTCGATTCATTTGTTTAGAATGTCAAGGCCCGTAGACATATGAAATTTTCAACCTACACGGAAGAGGGATAATCAACATAGACCTAAATATGGTTAAACATCATTCGATTTGGACGAAACTCACTATACAGGGATTTTCTGGACCAAGGAACTCGAATCTGAGATCGCTTTTACCAGGCGACGCTATCTAATCGTGACATGTAGTCCACGTGATTTAGGTGTTAATAAATATAATGATTTAACTATTATGCTCTTAATTTTTAATTCTTGAAATAATTATCGCGGGCGATCGCTTGATTTTGTAAGTCCATCCTGGATGATTCATTTGTTTAGAATATCAAGGCCCGAAGACATATGAAATTTTCAAGCTACACGGAAGAGGGATAATCAATATAGGCCTAAATATGGTCAAACATGGTTCGATTTGGACAAAACTCACTGTACAGGGGTATTCTGGGCCAAGGAACTCGAATCTGAGGTCGCTTTTACCAGGCGACGCTATCTAATCGTGGTGTGTAGTCCACGTGATTTAGGTGTTAATAAATATAATGATTTAACTATTATGCTTTTAATTTTTAATTCTTGAAATAATTATCGCGGGCGAAGCCACGGGCACATGCTAGTTAGATATAAGACCTTTATTGTACATAATATGTTTAGCTTTAACTTTTAGATCTTTATCAAATTTTTATAATTTATAATATGTATGGTGTTATTGGTGAAGTGGAAGAGAAGACCATATGGCCTTAACTTTGCCAATATAAATAAAGAAAATAATCATAAATAATAAAAAATTTGATCAAAAAACAGTTTGGCGAGTTTTACAAAGTTTTCTTACTACAGCATGCTGTTTTCAATAGCCTCACATATGGACTTGTTTAATGTATCACCAAACAAACAAGAATATAGTAACAGAATATACCGGCAAGTATATAGTAAACCCAGCATCACTGAAGGTCTTAAAGATGAAAATCAACAAAAGACAAAAAAATTACTAAACACATCACCACCTTGACAATTAAAGAGAGATGAAAGGTATGCATTGAGAAAATTCACATACCTCCCGGCAGATAGTAGATTTAAGATAATCTTCCAAGAACAGCACATAATTTTGACTCTCCGGAATGAACACAATATTAGAAATTTATAAACATCCCCACTATAAGATATCAAATAAACTGTAAGAACTGGACATTAGAAAAACAAAAATAAATAAATTAAAAAAGGGTTCAAGAGCTTTTCCAGATTATGAAGAACCATATAACCCATAAATCGGCAGTTGAAGCTCATTTTTGGGTCAAGAACCAAAAACATTGAAAAAAATAAAAATACTAGAAACCCCAAGAGGCCAAACACAACTAAAGAATTGGGAAAACGTCTTAATGATGAAGAAATTCACTCAGCTTAAATCACATGGCATCAGTGGAGCAACAGGAACAGGAAAGCAGCGGTTGGCCATTGTCTGAAGATAGAAATGACAATGTTTCCCAAAACTAGTCCTAAAAACTACTGTAAGTGAAGTAAGTGTTACAACATTCAATTCCTTATATTATTAATATGATAACACTATTGATTACCAAATAATTTTTAAATTTCAAGTTACATGACGTATACCCAGTTTGCACTCCTACTTAGCCTATCACTTATACTCCTACTTAGCCTATCACTTATCAGTCATAGAGATCAAGTGTTCCTAACCAGACACCTTAATGGAAACAGCTCAACCCATTCCTATATCCAGGGAGCTTCCTTTTATGTGTTCTCTATGTGAATCTTCTCAAAGTCGAACATCTAATTCCATATTGCCCTAGATGTGATGATCAAAGGTTCTGGTACAATGAACCTCCCAACATCTCAATGGCTCTGGGCCAACCAATTACTGTATTGGCCCGAATATAAGACTATGTTTTTTCCCTGAAAGTGTGCTTTTAAAAACTATATTCGTCTTATATGCGCAGCCTAAGACTCAACAACTCTGCATTCATGAATGCAGCTGTGCTCGTTTTAGCGGGTATCCCAACGCAAATGATGTGCGTCCAACCCAATGTCAAAGTCACGTGGAAATTCACCGAACTTAATTTTTCCTGAATTCGTGCTTCTGCTTGTACTGCACCAGGACCTTCTGATCCTGACTGCACTGTTACTTGCTTGGCGTCTCTATTCTCTACGCATAAAGCTTTTGTTTGACCATCAGTCATGGCAGGTCATGTGGAAAAGAAAGCATCTTCATTGTCTCAATGCGTAAATAAAGGTGAGAGAAGAAGTTACGACACAAACTTCAAAATTCTGTTTTATGTGAAGCAAAATGTACTAATAAGCTATTTTATTTATTTTTTCGTAACTACCCTTCAAACATTCACGGTCGTCTTATTTTCGGGCCAATACAGTACATGCTATATCCTCTCATAAGAAACACAGAATGATAGTCAATATGATGATACGTACCTCGTCCCACTCGGTACTACTGGTTGTGGTCTGAAAGCGATGTCCTGAATCTGAGCCGAGAGCTTATTTTTTATAGCTGTCTGCTGCTGAACTCGCACTTCAGCAGCCTCTGCTAGATCTCTTAAAGTCTTCTTATCACAACTATCTTCAACATTGCGGCAACCCACACATTTACAATTGTTCGAACAAGGTATTTTGGCCTGAAAAAAAAGTTTTCATAAAAGGATCCAAATAAGAAATGAACTAATTACTGGACTTCAAGAATAAAACAATTTATCATACCTCGTAGCATTCACAATAATTCTTGAGGCAGCCTGAACGTTTACAATTGCATCCTTTGTTGTGCCGTCTTTCATCCCCAACCATACCTTTACCAATTTTTGGTCTGAATGCATTGGGATTTCTTTCGAGGCAGGACTTGATAGCTCTTTGTCTATCTTCTTCATGTTCCAAATTATTGTAGCAGTTGTTGCAATTACACATGTGACAGAATTCACCATTTGCAAAACAGTCACAGTACCTAAGCAGAAGAACATAATCAACTGATTAATCAAAACACAGATATCACCTTCTTCCAATTTTGGCACAGTGCTGACATAATTATACATATATAATAGTGGATAGTGAAATTACAGAAGAATTCTAGCAAGAACTTCAACTTTTTCAAAATGAATGAAAGCTGTCATTTTATAAAAGTAAGACCTCAAGACTTGAATTAACAGTGAGTGTAAAAATAGATTTCATTTATTATAAGTTTTAGTTTATAGGGATGTAAGTCAAAATGTTTATGACATAGCGATTGAAAAATGCATTATGACAGTCTATGGCAAGTAGTATTGTCTAAACTTAAGAAACAAGCAAATCTGAAAAATGGAGATGTACACAAAACATTCCTCTCTCAAAACTTTTCAAAGGAAAAACATGAAAACGAGACAAAAAGGGTATCCTTTTTTAACCATTTCATTCTCAACCAAGGCCATGGAAGGATAGCTGGCTACATGAACAATCGATAATGCCCAGAGGAGGTTATTAAAACAATCAAAGCCACACAAGGGTAGCTGGTTAAATTTATGAAGAATTTAAGAAGAATTTTTTGACCATTTCATTCTCAACCAAGGCCTTGGAAGGGAAGCTGGCTATATGGACAATCGATAATGCCCTGAGAAGATTATTAAAAGAAACTGTCATTGTCAACCAAGACCATGGAAGGTTCAATTAAATACCCAAGTGCAAAAACTTTAAATTTTTTTTTTAATGGGATATTTTATTGGAATAACGTTACATGGAAGTTACGGCATAGGAAGTTTATATACAGTGAGTCCCACGCAAGAGTTGGCCAATGACGAGGGTTTCTGCGTCGCGGCGGGCACAGCTCCAATTCCCGAGCGATCAGGTGAAATATCTATGCAAAAAAAGCCGCGATCGGTGTAATGATTCAGGTTCTCACATTTATAGTTAAAATTAAAATTAAAATAACCTCTTACTTCATCACAAGAGATGCTGGAAATGTTCTCCTCTTGCATCCACACAATAGGAAATTTTCTTTCATGCGCGTAAGTTCAACTTCCGAGATTGAGTTAATTTCTCTTGTGATATTGTCTTTAAGTTCTTCTAATGTTCAGGAAATTGACCGACACACTTTATTTTTCAAGTTTCCCCATTAATAATAGTCACAAACTGTTAGAAGAACTTAAAGACAATTTCACAAGAGAAATTAACTCTGTCTCAGAAGCTGAACTTATGCGCGTGAAAGAAAATTTCCTAAAAACGTGCCAGTATTGTGTGAATGCAAGAGAACATTTCCAACATCTCTTGTGATGAGGCACGTGATTATTTTTATTGCAATCTTAACTGCAAATGTGAGAACCTGAATCATTATACCGATCACGGCTTTATTAGCGTAGATATTTCACCCGATCGCTCGGGAGTTGGAGCTGTGCCCGCTGCGACGCAGAAACCCACGTCATTGGCCAACTCTTGCGTGGGACTCACTGTACATTAATGCCTGAGATGAAAATCCAATATACACAACTTCCCTTAAATGAAGAAAGCAGATGGAGCATAGCTGAGGATGAGTCATGATGCATGCTTAAAACATGTTCAAGTTATATTTTTAAGAAGTGTGATGGAACTCTCTCAGTGAAGTATAACAACATTCGTGAAATATTGTGATTTGAATAACACACTGAAAACGTTAAAATGATTTTGTACTGAAAAAGGGTTTGAAATTTTTTTCGTGCTTTGCATTTACTGCTACCGTAAAATAATAATATTACATGAGTACTCACAATTTGAGACACTGAGATTTTGTACAGTTGCATGGTTTTCGAGGTCGGATTCCATTTGGCTCAAGTGTTGTCCTTGTTGGAGCTCTAGACTGGGTGTGTGTCTCCACACTAGGTGTATTGTTATTGGACGACTGACTAACAGTACTCTGTGCATTCAGAATACTTTGCTGTGGTGCAGGTGTCGGTGCAGGCTGTTGTTGCTGCAACTGTTGCTGTTGGGACTGTTGTTGAGATTGCTGTTGTTGTTGACTATGCTGACTCTGCAACTTTAGAGAAAGTATGCTGTAGCAGTATATTCAATGACAAAATCATGACAGAAAACGATATCACAGAGGAAATAACAACAGTCCACATTACCAATTGTTGACACTTAATTTTGATAGGACAGTGAAATCTCTATACAGGGATAACTAAGAAGATTTCATAATGAAAGGAAGTGGAAGAAGTAAGTTCATTTAGAAAAGTCTGTGTTTTATAGAAAAGAACAAAGAAAGGCTTATGGAGTGGCGGGGCAGCAGGAGAGCCAGGAAGAGGACCAGATAGACGGAGAGATCTAATTGATCAGTAAGGAAAAATGGAATGAATAGTAGTAATATTAATTAATTAATTTTAATTTTTTGGCCTTCATAGGACCACTTTAGTCAGGTTTCTGGTTGAGGTTTTTTTCCTTCCTTTTGTCAGCCCAGTACTTCTTCATCCTTTCTGTATATTAAATCCTTTACTGTAATACGTAGCTCTGCCATATCTTCCTTAAGTTCTGTAATCCATCTTATATTTTTCTTACTCTTACATAATTTGTCTCTTATTTTTCTGCTAATTCTAGTAATATTTATTATTGTAACACGGTCTTTTTCAAGACCAATGCCCATTTGGGAAGAGTTGAGAGTGGCCAATACTGGATTTCAGGCCTGGTTAAGCTGTAGACCACCATCCCCCTTTGAAGTAGCATCTCTGCCTCACAGGATCTTGGTCTGATCAAAGTCAATCTTGTGGCCAGTGCAGACCTTGATGCATTTGTGGTGTTCGTTAAATCTTTCTTTTACAGTGCAGCTCGTCTGCCCAATGTAAACACCTCTTCAATCACAGGGGATTTGGTAGATGCCTCTGTGCATCTTTCCACCTGATCATGTAGGTGTGGTGAGGTTGTAGGAGAGATAGTGCATCCATGAGTAGAACATGTGAACAAGAACTAACCACAATGTCTAGGGGGTCAAATTTGATGGTTCTGTTGTACGACTTTACTACATGATGTTTGTACTTTCCCACCAGTGGTTGCAGAAGTGAGGTTAGATACTTGGCTGGATGGCCAAGAAACCGTTATTCATCCTCAACATTAGGAAGCCAAATAAATATGTTAAATAATTCTGGTACAGTAAAATCTCAGTATAAAGTACACTAGAAAAATAGGGTTTTAATAAAATACTAAATCATATTAGAAGTTGGCACAATGAAGTTAAACAACATAATAATTATATAGGAAGGAGCTGAAATTAACACCCAACTTCACTTTTGTGCAAATCTTGTCGAAACCACATGTTTTACAGTTTAACCACCTCGAAACAAAATCATGATTCTACAATAAATGATGTGGTAACAGTTTTTCCACAATACACTATGCCTTAGCTTTTACTTTAGAAGAACACAGAGATTAATTTCAAAGATGCTAGTTTATACATGCTCAGAAAATCTTGTTCATTCATGCAGCTGCCTTTTGTATTCTCGCATTATCAAATAATAACTGTCCTTCGAATTTGATATGATTCGATTGACCATTCTAGTCAAAACAGCATAAGAAAAAGATTTAAACAATATATTAATACATAATAAGTTCTAAGGCAATTTATTTGGTTCACATACAGAACACTCATAAGAACAAGTTGTTGAACAAAATAAACTATAAAATGTAAAAAATTTCTGCCACAGTGGAAGAAGGTAAGTATGTTCCCATGACAGAGGCTGCATTTCTACGCTGAATTACTAGACTTAGCCTTTGTTTTAAGAATAACTTTGATCTTTGTTCTCCTGTCGCTGTCTATAGGAGGTTTCCTAATGAATCAACAAAATTGATAGCTTCAGTGCACCAAGGACCTGAAGTTTCGACTGCAAAAGGAACAAATTGGTTGTTCTGTTAGATTCCTATATTTTGCGGATTTGTTGTTTGCCGCTTGTGAAGCCACTGTTCCAGCATGACGAGATGAATACTCCAAGTAAGAAGAGGCAAGGGTATCTGCGCAGGAAACATCCCACACTAGATGTTGACCCCTGCACCAAAAAATGAGGGTCATCCCATCGACTCATGTTCCACTGTCCTTGCTCAAACCAATTGGCTCCAAAACTGAAGGAATCTTGGCTGATTGTAAATGCCTGACATATAATGTTGTTCCCCTTCCTCATGAACTTTTTCACCACATACACAGGTGTGAGAACATACATTACACCCTAAATGGAGTGCAACTAAAATCCGAAAGGTATTGTTCTCCAGGGTTTTTTGAAGGGAGTACTGTGAGCCAACCATTTGATTCTTGCTCCATGGCAGCTATGAGCCTTGCCTTTTGCTTAGGATAACTGAGGGTCAAATTGTGCCGAATGATTTGAATGTCGACTTCATCCCAATTTTGTTGGGAACAAATTTCTATTGGAATATCACGTCCATGCCTGCTCCACTCTTCCAATGCTTCAGTATAATCAGGGACAGAGATCTCGTCTGAAGTAAACGATAACATCAAATTGACAATATTTGTTGCTGAAACCACTGAACTTAAAAAAGCAGACAGAGCAATATCCTCCACTTTCCGGATTCCAAGTCCCCCAAAACGTATGGGTAGAGATGCAATGGTCCACTGTTGATCACTTAATTGGCAATTCATTATGTTTTCAAGTGCCAACCTTATATATCTCTATCTATCCTGACAATTGTCTCTATGCTTCCAGCAAGGAGCCGTTCTGAGAAAGTATGTTAACTTGGGTATGGCAAAGCAATGTTTCACTAAGTAGTACGCAACATGATAGTTTAGTTCCTTAGTTCTATCAAGCAGAAGGCTAAGTTCATCATGCCTCTTCTGGAATAGTCTCTAGATAGCACCAGAAAAAAGAGGAACCCCAAGTAATTCAAGATCATCAACAGTTTTAATTCCAGGAGAGAGAATCTCAAACTCTTCGATAACTGAATCAGACTTTTCGGAAAGAAAATTCTTTTAGATTAATAGGAATGTTCAAAAGCAAATCGGTTGTTTATTGGACTAAGAGACCCTCTTTAAACTTCGAAGAACCTTCCTTAAATGAAAGAAGGAAGGTTCCACAGTAAGAATGGCTATGTAAGGAGGGTTCAAGTGAAGGAGCCTGAAAGAATTTGAGAATTCCACCCTAAAACTTTCCTTGAATTCCTATCACTTTCCTAACATACCTGATGTACATACTGAGCTGGAAGCATTACATAGTTGCTAGCTCCTGAAGGTAAAATTGTGGCACCCGATGCTATCTGGGTCATGGCAGAGGCTGGCAATGTTGCTACATTTGACCCTGTTCGAAGTTGTGTCACAGGAGCAGAAGCAGGAATCAATATCCTCTGCCCAGTTTGACCAGCTGATTTTGGTACAACCTATACAGATCAAAATTACACATTATTTATATGAAACAATATGTCGAAGAATAAGAAAGTGGATCTTGATTAAAAACAAACATACATAACCACAATGTTTCAGTCCGCCCTCCGAACCTTCCTCAGGTGGACTGTGGTTATGTATGTGTATAAGTGGAAACAGGACCTTAATATCAACTTTAATGTACACACAGCGGGAATCAACAATTTCTAGTTAAAAACTAAAGAATATTATAATTCCCTTTATGTACTTCTGAATGCCACACATCAATAACAGCACTGATTACTAGATACAGTCAACTCCTGATTATTTGTGGGAGGCTTATCCAGTTCGCAGATTATATGTGCACAAAAATCTGAAACTCCCACACTTCATTTTGAATTACCCACTCGTTATTTCAAATTTCCTGCACTTTATTTCATCAGATATTTAATTTCCCATATTTAATTTCATGGGAAAAAGTGAGGGAAATTCAAAATTTTGCCCCTGGTTAATTCTAACACTTGGATTATCCGTGTTCTTTTTATTATTCATGCATGTCACGGTCCCAATTAACACGGATAACTGGAGTTCACTGTACTAGTGAAATTTTATAAGCTAAAATTAATGACATTCCTAAGTGACATCAAAGTGTCTTTTCTGAAATTATTTTGTAATCCAAATGGCTCTGGGCTGCTCACAGTTCTCTTGTTATTAAACAGTACCTATTATATTTAAAAACAGAATATACTATTGTAAAATGTTACTGGTGATTAACATACTATTTGTGTGTCATGCATTCTGGTTTAATCAACTTCAGAAAGGATTAAATAACTTAAGATGACCTTCTGTCAAGATTGTGGGACTATTTTCAAGAAAATTGGTTGGTTGGTTGGTTGGTTGGTTGCTAATGCCCAGCTTGTTGGAGCTCTTCCATTAGCTGTCTTGCTTCCCAGTAGGTTTTCAAGAAAATTTGTAAGTGTAAACCAGAAACTTTTCAAGAAAATTTGTAAGTGTAAACCAAAAATCAGTTTAACCGAAAAATGCAGATGAATTTAAACAAGGAAATTTGAAAATTATATTGCACACTTCTTATATGAATCATAATTTTACTTAAGATATTATAGTACAATCATTGCATACAGTGCAAATCAAGAATTGAGCCGATCGCTAACACAGTTTTAGCTACCTCAGCTACTTCCACCTCCTATCAAAGATTGAAGTTAACAGAATACCCAAAAAAGAAAAGATGGCAGGATTGGGGCATGTTGTTAGCATGCAGATTCCTACCATGGCTTATTGAACCGGAGCCACTATTTATATATCAAGTAGCTCCTCGGTTGGTGTCACAAAGCTGAGTGCACCTTGTTCCAACCTCCCTACCTCAGAAAAATCCGAGGATCAAACCCAGACCTGCGGATCTGGAAGCAATAATTACTAGACCATGCAGACGGTCTATCATAACATTAATATCAATAAATAAATAAAAAAACTCAAATCAACAAATATATAATAAATCTAATTGACAAACCAATCCCCTTTGTTGACACAGAAAACTAAAATTAACTTCTCGCTAAGCTCAGGAACGATTGTTGTATTGCATAAATTGCTGGGATATAGCAACAGTACAGCATTAGCATATGTATTATCACTACTGGTAACAGACTGTGAATGACATCCTTTACATTTGAGTTGCTCAGATAATAAATAAACATGATGCAGAATGCAGTGATGGCATTTCATGCAAGACACATGTACCAACGACTCATATCAAAGTCTACACCATTCATTAATATCACTTAAAAATCTGTTTGCATCGGTTAGTAAATCCTCCTTTAAATTGACCGTTTGAGACTAAATGCCAACAGCAGTGTGGACAGAGTTTCAAATACTGGCTTTGCTGAGCAGCCTTGCCGGCAACATTCAGTGGCATGATGCGGACACGGCTTAATGCTACATTTACAATTATAATTACAATATGTAAATGAAGAATGTTTTACCACAAAAAATAAAATTTTTCAATAACACTGTTTCATTTCCTATTTAATATAAAATCTTATACACTTAGAAAAACATTAAATTTTGATTTTAATGAAGCTTAAATCATTTGCTATACTAAATGCCTCATGGGTCATTGGCAAAATTGATTCTACTACTATCCTGATAACATTTGCAAAAATATTTTGCCCTACCATTTACAGTTTTTTTAAAGTGAAAATTCTTTAGGTGTGCTAGGAGTAAATCGAGAGCTAATCCAAAGTTGTATTACGCTCTAGTGATACGAACAAAATAGTCACGAAAGTAGTGGGGGTAAGTAGCAAGCATACTATGCCACCAAGTTAAATCTGCACGGCGATAGGGGAAGTGTTTTAGCGCTAGTGTCGCTCTGCTACCACTATACGGAAGGGATGTAGGGGAAGCAGTGGGTGGCGAATACCTAAACACGTGCGAAAGATCATAACGTGGTTGCCAGATTATTCATTTGGACAATGACTGTCGAAGGTGTCAGGTCATTTAAACACACAGCAATTCTCAGCGCCCCTCTTCCAGCCAAATAACCCAACACAGTGGACAGGAAGTGGCAGCGTGGCGGCAGGGGGTGTTCCTTCAACAGATCATTTCTACGCATTTTCCCCAGTAGGGACATGGTTGCCAGATTATTCATTTCGAGAACGAGTGCCGAAGGTGTCAGGTCATTTAAAAACACAGTAATTCTCAGCACCCCTCTTGTAGCCAAATGACTTAACTCAGAGAATAGGAAGTGGCAACGTCAAAGGAGGGAGATCGAGACGGAAGGCACATTCCTAACATATTTTCTGCATGCAGAGATAACTTGGTGACGTAGTAGAGTTATTATCGAAAGAGTGGGGCCATGGGAGCACGCGGTAGAAAGGTATCAGGCATTGAGTGGGGGGCTATTACTGCTTCGAGCTAGTGGCGTGGTGAGCCCTTCACCATTATAGATGGCTCTACTCGTTTACACGTCACTAACGTTCTCGGAAACTTAACCAAAGCGTTCCGTTCATGTAAACAAACACAGTCACTACGATCAGTGACAGTTTGGGCATTTTTCTATTAATTTTTTTTTTTCTTTAATTTAGCGTTACCAAAGCCTTGGAATATTAATAAATTTCATTTTGCCACTAGTGCTAATTGTAATTCTAAAAGTATGTATATATTTCAACCATGTGCACTAGTAATAATATAAGAAATAATTTAACGTTGAGAAGGAATCAATAAAAAATTAAGTATATTGTCTAAAATTACATTGTATTGAGATAAAATATAAAAAGAGCTAGTATATAGGCCTACTAATGAAAAGTATGTACACAAAATCTAGAATAAAAACTGAAAGACAGTCAGTATGTAATCTTAAACTAGGTATCTATTGAAGTATTGCCATATTTTTAAGAAGGAAGAATATACATACTTAATTCAGTTTTCCACTCAACTTCACTTATATAAGTAATGACTTACACATAATGCATTTCACAGCTTCTTAGCTGCATCATCAGATGACCTCATCTGATGATGCAGCTAAGAAGCTGTGAAATGCATTATGTGTAAGTCATTACTTATATAAGTGAAGTTGAGTGGAAAACTGAATTAAGTATGTATATTTGATTACTTCACTGTGAATCCCGGTTACAATTTTTATTTATTAAGGAAGAATATGTTCATATATAAGCTTAAATAGAGAATGTTCTTATATAAGCATAAGAAACCTAAAAACAACTCTTGACGTATCTTCTGATTGTTTTTAGGTTTCTTATGCTTATATAAGAACATTCTCTATTTAAGCTTATATATGAACATATTCTTCCTTCTTAAAAATATGGCAATACTTCAATAGATACCTAGTTTAAGATTACATACTGACTGTCTTTCAGTTTTTATTCTAGATTTTGTGTACATACTTTTCATTAGTAGGCCTATATACTAGCTCTTTTTATATTTTATCTCAATACAATGTAATTTTAGACAATATACTTAATTTTTTATTGATTCCTTCTCAACGTTAAATTATTTCTTATATTATTACTAGTGCACATGGTTGAAATATATACATACTTTTAGAAAGCCTTGGAAATTGTGCCTTTATTTATTTTCTTGAAAACTATTCAAGACATCATGAAATTTTGCACAAAATTCATGTGTTATACCTAAAAGCAGCGAAAAATGCTCTTATTAACCTATCTCAATCCCTCAAAAAACTACAAATATTTCAATATAATTTTTAGAAATTTAAGAAACGGGTGTTTTGTTTTCAAAAACCACAATATCTAGTCTCTCAGTTATGATAGAATGCTCAAATTTGTATTAAAATACTCTTAAATATTAGATAATTAAAAAATATAGTTGGCTTTTTAACATGTTTCATTACTGTTTACAACAGAAGAATATCTTTGAAAATTCAAACGACGATTGATTACTTACATTAAACAAAATGTAGTGTTCAAAATACACATTCAATATTGTGAGTTGTCTTTTTAATACATTTTAATGATGACTGAAATACTTTTTCCATTCATCCAACAACTTTCAGTGTGTAGACCCATTAAAACACACAAAATGCCTATTAAAAATTGAGAAGTGTAAGTTTTTCAAAACAATTCATAGCAAAAAATATATACATAAAACCTGTACAAAAGGTTTGTTCATCATGTGTAACTTTTGTGAAGAAAAAATAAGAACAAAAGTCAGTGAGAATGAAACAGACGATGAACTCATGACTGAATTAGATTCATTAGAATCAAGAAATGTATCCCCCTCATACACTAATAAAGCTTCACTCCTTGTCATCACATAGTAAGGGGTCGTATTATAAAAGAAAAGTTGATAATGTAACTAAGACTGTGAAAAGAAAAGTTTCAAAAGCATTAAATTATGATGTACCAAGTTCTGATGACAAGGAAGAAGATAAAAGTACAGTTAAAAGTCATGATGTGAGAATTTCTCTTTTGGAGGGGGAAAAAAATTTAATCTGTTGGGAGGTCTCAAAAAATCCAGATTTTGACTTTGGTTCCAGAATCATGGAGCAAAGATAAAGTGATGAAGGAATTCAATGTGAGCGAAAACATGCAAGCAAGAAAGCTGAAATGTGAAAAGGATATTTTGGCAATTTCTGATCCCACAAAAATGTATAACAACACAGTTAATCACGATCATGTTTTAATTTAGTGCATCTGTGACCTTATTCACCTAGTATATAACCACTTAAACCAGATATCAGAAGATATCTTGATAACTCCTCAAGAACAGGTTAGTAAATTACACGTACATTTCTAATATATTTTGATATTCTGGTACTGTGTTATAAGAAGAACAAAAATAAAAAATAGGGACGAAATATAATACACTGGACTATAGATATATATTACTTTTATCACACACTGGACTATAGATATTATATTATTTTTATCACGAAACTGTAGATGTCGCATCACGTATGCCAAAATGCATTTTCTAAATGACTGACACATCTGGAGCCTACACAGAAGGACTGGAATTAATATTCAGCCTCATAAAAAAGACTTTTAAAACTGTGACACCATTGTTTTAATGTGTATATATGTGTTGTGTCTTATTTAATGAAAGCTGAAGTTGCAATATGGATCCAGGTAAGTTTGTTAAGGGTATAAGGTTGAATTTTTATCAAGAGTTTAACTGCTATTTATTAAAAAAATGGGATAATCAGCAACAAATCAAAACCATACCAGGTCGAAAAATTTAAAAAGTTTAAAGAAATTGTTTAAAATTTTTTTTATATACCTGCAGTACGCCACATAGAAAGAAACATGCATTAACTGAGAGTACTATTAATTATTTTTTCCTTAGAATAATTACAATCATGCATAGATATCCATGAAAAATAACTGCATAATACCATATTTACCCAAATAGGCTGGCCTTTCTTTCCTAGATTAAGCCCAGTGAAATATCTGTCTGTCTGTCTGTTTTCCTATATCCCCTATGTTGGGGCGAAGGGCCTCCAATAATAAATAGTAGAATAAAATGGAAGGTGAAAAATCGGTTTAAAGTTGCGTTATCTACTGCTGGAGGTTTCTGTTACCTATGTGAATTTTGTTATGCTTATTTTCCGAGAGAGGGCAGAGGGACAGGTGGTAAGCCCATCGCCTCTCAACCCCTCTCCGGAAACTAAGGTATTACTTGGACGTGAAAGGGCTGAGAAATTTTGTCCAGAGGTTCTAATTTGGGCTTGGATTCTTTTACGTGCTGTAAATCTACGACACGGGACCCCCAGCTTAAAGTACCTCCTGGAGGACTCCGTGCCCAGAATTTTTAGGTCCTGAAAAATCCTTCGATCGCGGCCGGGTTTGATCCCGTGACCTTCGGATTTAGAGGCAAGCACGCTACTTCTAGAACACCACAGCCGATCCAGTGAAATATGCCTGTAGCTTAAAATTGCACACAAGTGATTTTAGGCAATAATGGTAAAAATGTGCACAACATAACTGGTTGATCTACCGTGGCCAATTACTCTCTTCCACCTATCGATAATCTTGAACCTTCATGAATATCAATATAATAATCACTTCAATATCGAATATACATTGGTTTCAGTTGAAACATCATAGAAAATGCGTAAAATTGCATTAGCAGGTGATGTTAATTTTATGTTTTTTTGGGCATTCTGTCATTTTTGACAGCAGTATTAAGGAATATTACTGTACTTTTCAGCTCACATACAAAAAAATGTAAATAATGGTAATTTGATGGTAAAGGAAAGTGCAGTTATGAAAAATAGAAAAATAGCATGAGATTCAACAGTAACAGTCATATAAAGTATAATGTACTGATTTCTGTTTTATTTTCAGTTTAATTTAATGTTTGATGTAATGAAATTGGAGTTTCATAATTTAAGTCGTTTGATACTTTTTTTTCCCTTATTTTAGGCAGTTTATTATTTCACTTTGGAGTCAATTTAATTTTTCCCTTTTCTTGAGAGTTAAAAAGGCAAGTGTGGCTTGAATTCAGGAGCGGCTAATGTTTGGGTAAATATGGGCTAGAATAAATTAATATTAGCGACAATGAAGGTTATACATACAAACAAAAAACAAAACCACAGTCAAGAACAGCAGCATTAAGAGCCACTTTTACCGTTCGAATAGCAGGTGAGGCAGGTGCTATAGGTACCATTTTGACAGTTTGAGGTTGATTTCTCATTGCAGCCAAAGTAATAGGCTTCCCTCCGCTGACAGCACTCACTGGTACAACAGTGGCAGTTCGAGCTTTTCCAGTACTGGTCACTGTTGTAGTGTTGCTTCCAGCTGAACTCACTAGCCGCACATACTGCAGCTGAAATAGAAAAAAGGTAAGTTAGTATAAGTGTCAAGGCAAACAAAGCTATGCTATAAGGGGTTGCTTTCTAGATGTCCTTTACTTTATATTGAAAGAATAATACACATATGTTAATAAGTAAAGCCAAAGAGTAAAATTTAAAAATCATGAAATTCTGATCATTATAGGGGAAGATTGGGTGGTATCACACACCTTAGGATTTTATAATGTAACCTTTTTTTGATACTTGAAAGAATTAGCAATCCACTTTATAAATATCTTTACTCTTATACCAAAATCTTTATTTGAATATATTGGCAAGATGGTAATATGCGACAAAAATCTGCTCCCCCTTCCATCGGCACAGCCACTTTCCCCGCCTGGCTGCTACCTCTCACGCCTTCCCTGGCTGGCCGCTACTCTACGCAGCTTAATATTTCACATTTAAAAGAAAAAATACCCTTGCACCAACGCCAACATAATATTTCACTATTATAAAAAAGATTATAAAAACAATATTTCACAATAAAAATGACCTTTCATATATAATATTCCACCGCCACTAGATGTCTACACTGTTTTAAGTTTCTCCCCACCCAAAACCCCTACTTTCCAGGCAGGTCCCGTTAGAGAGGTGGAGTGGGACTCGGTTGTGGCGTATACTACCATTTTCCCAATATATTTAACTGAAACTAGAAAATATAATCAGCGTAATAAAACTAAAAAGTGGTCATATTTCTGTACAATTGAAAAATGGAGGGTGATATTGAACAGTTGTTACTTTTTCAACAAAAAACATATCTCCATATTAAAATTATAAAGTCTTCCTTTCTTATAATTTAATAATATTGAGTTGGGTTTAGCACTATGCTTCACTTATTTTATAAATTCCTGTACTAGTTTCTTAGACCCTCGTCATTCATAATCATCAGGTTAACACCAACTGCCGGCTGGCCGTTTTTGTTGCGCTCTGGTGGAAGTGTGTGGCATTTGGCGATGAGATCTTCGTCCGATGGGATGTCGAAGTTCATAAGGTATCCTTTATGTTTGTGGATGAATATCCTTTCCCAAACTGAGAGTTCCTTGTGACCTTCGACACATTTTATCAGTTTTGGATCCCGATCGATGTCATGCCCCTCATTCCAAAAAATGGGCCACTACTGCAGATTTTTCCGTATTTGCGTATTTTATATGTCTCATGTGTTCCTTTGCCCTAATCTCCAACTTTCTCTTAGTCTTACCCACATATACTTTCTCACAGTTTGCACAATTAATTTTATATATTCCTGATTTTTTGTTCTGATGGCTATGCTCTAAGTTGGTGGAATTTAGAAAATCTATTTACTGGGGCTGTGGTTATACCATATTTGCTGAACACTTTTTTTGAATTTCCTGTCTGCCCAAGGGTGAAAAGTTATCTTTCTGTATTTCTTATTTATTTCTATTGGTTCTAGGGTGGTTATATCTGTAGTCAGCTTTTTCTTTTGGCAATTTTTTATTTTCTTGTCCACCAATTCTCTATTGAAACCATTGTTTTCGGCTGTGGATACGATCGTTTTATACTCCAGAACCAATATAAATAAATAAGAAATACAGAAAGATAACTTTTCACCCTTGGGCAGACAGAAAATTCAAAAAAGTGTTCAGCAAATATGGTATAACCACAGCCCCAGTAAATAGATTTTCTTTAAAAAACTTACTAAATTCCACCAACTTAGAGCATAGCCATCAGAACCATAAATCAGGAATATATAAAATTAATTGTGCAAACTGTGAGAAAGTATATGTGGGTAAGACTAAGAGAAAGTTGGAGGTTAGGGCAAAGGAACACATGAGACATTTAAAATACGCAAATACGGAAAAATCTGCAGTAGCGGCCCATTTTTGGAATGAGGGGCATGACATAGATCGGGATCCAAAACTGATAAAATGTGTCGAAGGTCACAAGGAACTCTCAGTGTGGGAAAGGATATTCATCCACAAACATAAAGGATACCTTATGAACTTCGACATCCCATCGGACGAAGATCTCATCGCCAAATGCCACACACTTCCACCAGAGCGCAACAAAAACGGCCAGCTGGCAGTTGGTGTTAACCTGATGATTATGAATGACGAGGGTCTTCGAAACTAGTACAGGTATTTATAAAATAAGTGAAGCATAGTGCTAAACCCAACACAATATTATTAAATTATAATATAGCTTCACTGTGTAAATTCCATACAATTATTAATTCTTCCTTTCTTACTTTTTACGCAAATATCATACTTATAAAATAAAGCATTTCCCTCCAGATTTGTGCATTTTTCATGTGCCCAGCCTTTGCTAATATCATATTGTTTCCTCTTATCTACCCCAAATTTACTTAAAATAAATGACAGAATCATCGGTAATCAAGTTACATAAGCAATTATGGGATGCCCGATACCACTCGACTGAAGCTCCTCAGAAAAAAATCTAAACCAGAACCTTTGAACGGAATGAAATTCTAAATCCACAACTTAGATCCTGAAGTACAGTGATTCTGTTAGTGATATTAGTATGTAACACAAATGAACCTTCTTCTTGTTACTTGCTTTGTGAAGTTATCTTTGTGCAGCCGATATACACATAAAAGAACAAAAAACACTACTATTCACAAACAATATTGTCTTTCACTCAATAAAACGTTCACCCTCTTCAAACATTTAGCCAATGTCATTCACAAAACTGATCCTACAAAGATCTGCCAGCAGGAGATATTAGGCTTGTCTGATACCACTCCCTTTTCCCCATAAACTAAACTAAACTCCGTGGCGCGACATTCCTGAAGGGACAAGGCCTACCACCCGACCGCTGCGTCATCTACCTATATAGTCCAGTCATTTGGTAGTTTTGCCTGGAAAGTTTTCCGGGAGTTTTGAAAATTGGTGATTTTATAGATTTCGACGTGCTCTTTTCGAATTTTCACTTTGCTACCTCGTATCTTTGCCGCTCGCGCCGCCATATTGGAAAAATGGCGCCCAAAAACAGTTTTTTCACAATATCTCCTTTCCGACTCATTTTACGATGAAAATAGTTATGTAATAAATTAAACTAGAGAAAATTTCCTATAATTTATGTCATAATGATTTTTTTGTAAAATGAATAGTTCCAGCGTACGAGCGGCGCGAAGTCTACTCCGACACGCGTTTTGGCCAAAGCCACGGAAGATGCGGATACGCCACTACCTGCATCATTTTGCAGTAAAGCATTTAATGAGCGATTTTAACTAAATAAGGTCTCCTGATTTCAAAAATGTCATTATTTTTGTTGTTTCACATCTAGTTTTCGTGTTTGCTGTTGTGGCGGACGCAATTTCAAGGTATGTGTAGACTTATTTGCGGGCTTATAGTAGCCAAACGGTAAGTCGTATAAAAAAAAAAAACCTGTTGCAGAAGCAGTAACGCATTTTTAGAGATCTACAAGTTTGGTCTTATGACTTTTTGACGTATCTTCATCGGTTATCCCTTAGATTGAGCTAGATTATTTATTTTAAATAAATTCTGTATATTTTTCTCACATTATGTAACTTAATATTGGCACACATGGTATGAAAGATAGAATCATACAATTTGGTAGGAATTTGGGCACATACAACAGGCATAAGCGTGCTAAATTTGGTGTTTCTAGCTGCCCCATAAGTATAGACAAACTTGCTGGATAGCCGTGGCATCATTCACATCTACGACAGTCTAATCTTCCACTTATTAACATTGATGTTTATTCACTTCCAGATGAGCTAGAAACTTATAGAATTTAGATTTATTAAAATACATGTTCAAAACCGTTCAGCTCGATCAATGTAATAAGATAAATAAGATACCATTTGCTCTACTAAAATATATTTTATAGATTTTAGCTTATAACCAATGTAAAAATTCCCAAAAGTTCAAATCTTTAATATTCCCCCTCCAAACAAACTTCGATTTTTTTGTCACTGAGCATTTGTACGGCATCAGATGATTTGGCAAAAATATTTTTTTTTTGCCTGCACTCACAAAAAATACTGGAATACATACGTCTTGGACTGTTTGAAAATATTATTTGATTTTCCCCGAAAAATATTATCAATATTATCCTAATTTTTAAATATTTTTTATCCTGTAAGCTAGTCTAAGCAATAACTTATATCTCTCGTTGTGAAGTACCTATTGCAAGAAAACATGACGTGTTACGTAGAAACGGTCAACGGATTCATGTTCAGTGACCCAAAATTGGTTAAGATCACCTATCACACCACTTACCGCAAAGGAAAAAAGTTTCAAAATCCAGCATCAAAGCTGCATACAGTTATTTTATTATACGAGTACAAAATGTCAAAATAATATTTTTCTCAAATGTCAATTAACCAGATGTGATAGAGAAAAACGAAATGCATTTTCGAATTTAGCACAGCGAATTTAATCAAACACACCTATTTTCGTTTTTACCGCAGAAATTTTCGTCTTTTTTCTAGGCTGATATAATCAATACGGCAATCAGCATTTCATCTACATTTGATTCCGTAATAGTTGTCGGCGAAGATGTAGATCTTCTTATTCTTTTGACGGCTCTATCTACGCGTTCAAACATAGCCTATATAATCTCAAACCAGGAATAGGAAAAATTTCGCAACGAATATACTCAACTCCATACCACTGCTGAACTTGGTGATAGGTTTGGAACGAATGTTGTCGTGCTACTGCTTCCGTCGGTGGCAGCGATGCAATATTAAATTTATTTTCATATGCTGATTTTATGAAGCATGCATATCTATAGTTGTTTAACGACACACTTTTCACGGCACTGTATCCATACAATGAAGGAGGAAGCTTCAGCAATGATCTTTGGATCTGCATTTTAGTTTTTGAATACCTGGACAAGCTCGTTTAATTCTGTTTTTTTTTTTTAAATACATTAGCACATTTTATTTTGCTTTGTTTAAAGAGTGCTGATGTTGTATCACAGCCACTGAAGGCGTGCAGAAATAATATTTTGTTATCTGCGGCTGTTTTATCCACGATACTTTTTGTTGAATATATTCGTTGCGAAATTTTCCCTTTTCCTGGTTTGAGAAAATATATATATATATATGTGTGTGTGTGTGTGTGTGTGTGTGTCTGAACGCGTAGATAGAGCCGTCAAAAGAATAAGAAAATCTACATCTTTGCCGACAACTATTATAGAATCAAATGTAGGTGAAGTGTTGATTGCCGTATTGATTGTTATTAGCGTATCCGCATCTTCCGTGGCTTTGGCCAAAACGCGTGTCGGAGTAGACTTTGCGGCGCTCGTACGCTGAAACTATTAATTTTACAAAATAAATCGTTACGACATAAATTATAGGAAATTTTCTCTAGTTTAATTTATTACATAACTATTTTCATCGTAAAATGAGTTGTAAAGGAGATATTGTGAAAAAACTGTTTTTGCGCGCCATTTTTCCAATATGGCGGCGCGAGCGGCAAAGATACGAGGTAGCAAAGTGAAAATTCGAAAAGAGCACGTCGAAATCTATAAAATCGCCAATTTTCAAAACTCCCGGAAAACTTTCCAGGTAACCCCCTTTTTGAGCACCAAATGACTGGACTAATAGGCAGATGGCAGGATTGGGTGGCATGTGGTCAGCATGTCGACACCCACGGCCATTAACGGTGGTTTCCATGACCGGAGCCGCTACTTCTCTATCAAGTAGCTCCTCAATTTGAATCATGAGGCTGAGTGCACCCCTACCAGACCTCCCTACCTCAGAAAAATCCGAGGAGGTACCTGGGATCGAACCCGGGCCGACAGATCCGTAGTCAGTGACGCTAACCACAAGGCCGGCGGTCCTACTCTACATAAACTCAACCCTGTTGTGAACTTTCATGATTTTAATGCTGAATGGTAAGAAATTTTTTGATTCATTGCAAACCTTCTGTAGGTTTATACATGTGAAGTTCCAGTCTCTCCTAGCATAATGGTCGCACTGTATTTTCACATGGAAAAAAGGCCTAAAAATGTGACAATTATGCGATGAAATACAGTATAACTCTCAAACTAATGTTACAAACTGTGCTTAGTTCACAATCATAAAAGCACTGTAAATAAAAATGAAAAAAATATATTTAAAAAAAAGTTACAGTTAAACAGCAAACAGGATAATGCACTGTACATCACTAACTTAACATTACTATATGCATAAGAGTATCGGTACTCACTTGTCTTCCGCCAGGCATTTGTAGCTGAGTTATATTGCTTCCAACAGGACTTGCTGGTATTCTGATCACTTGTCCAGTTCCAGATGATGTTAAAACTGTGCCAGGTTTCAGAGAGCCCTGTAACATAAAAAGTTATTAAAAATGAATATTTTTAACTTCAGCAAACTCCTGATTATCCATATTAATAAAGTGGAACCGTGACATAGCCTACACGAATAATCGAAAAAACATAGATAATCAAAATGTTAGAATAAACTGGGTGCGAGATTTTGAATTTCCTGCAGTTTGTCACCATATTGTGCATATATCGAAATTAAGTGCAGCTAATTAAAAATCTGATGAAATAAAGTGCACACAATTTTAAATAATGTGCGGGTAATTCAAAATAAGTGCCGGAAATTTGAAAAAATGTGTGGGTGATTCGAAATAAAGTGCTGAATATTCAAAATTAAGTACAGGAAATTTAAATTTTTCCACATGGATAATCCGCAAACCGGATAAGCCACCCATTGATAACGGGAGTTGGTTATACATGCAAGTAAGAGTGATTGTTGTATAAGGAACAGGCCTGCTACTACTATTACTGTTAATGGGATGCGGGACCAAGAAAAGTAACAACAAGCTAGTTCACCTTTCATTTAAGATGAAATTGTTAAGAAAATAAAATCAGGTAAACTGATATAACAAAGTGCCAGAATGCTTTTGTTGAATCAATTATAATTATTGCAATTATGATATGCAGAAAATAAGTTTTTTAACTAGATTAAAATCGTCCAGCATCAGCGGAACTGCAGATTTTTTATATCTTGACAACGCACGCTCACATAAAAATAAAATAAAAATGAAAAAAATCCATGTCAAATTGGCCGGCTCCGGGATTTGAACCACGGACCTTCAGAATACGAGTACAAGACATTACCATTTTGGCAATCTGGCTCAGTTTAACGGTCTAGTTTGATAACCGTATGTGAAGAAATAGAGCTCTTCACCTAACTTCCCAGCCACAAGCCTCCACTGGTTCATCATCCTTAGCTGCATGCTGTGAAACAAGCAGTTTGTTTAGAGCGAGAATTGCACCATGAAGAAAATCCATCTACAGTAACATGGCTGACGCATTTATTTGTTAACAAAGTCATAAGAGAATACTGAAAAATTAAGAAAAGATTCCTTGAAAATGAAATAATGTAGAGATTTTATCCAAAAAATCTATTTCTTGCCGACTTCATTTAAAACTAGAACAACATTTAGCGAATATTTTGCATTATTAAATATGTGCATTATTTTGCAATTAAAAAGTGTGTTTTTTGGGGGTTATGGGAAGCAGTAAGAGAAAAGTTACATCCGCTGAAATGAGAACAATTTGTTTTATTGTATCTTGGGAATTTCATGGATCTCTACCTATATATCTATTGAACACTATACTTGTTAGTTTTAAAATTCAATTTACTACATTTACCTGAGTAAAAGCTGCTCTTTTTTCCCCTAAATTAAGACTGATGATATACAGGAAACTCAGCGGCTTATCCAGTTTGTGGATTATCTATGCAGGAAAATTTGAATTTTCCATGCTTAATTTTCAATATTCGGCACTATCTGTACACCTGTACATCACTCTTGAATTTCCCGCACTTTATTTCAAATGCCTGGCACTTTATATTTTGAATTACCGCACATTATTTCAAAATTCCGCACTATTTCAAATTTCACGCACTTTATTTAGTCAGATTTTTAATTTCCCGCACCTAATTTCAACATAACAACAAAGTACAGGAAATTCAAAATCTCACACCCGGTTAATTCTAACATTTGTATCATATTCAAAATGTAATGTAATATGTGTTTTTCGATTATTTGTGCATGTCATGGTACCAATTAACAAGGATAATCGGTACTTTGCTGTATGCTTGCAGCTTAAAATCATGCATGAGAGCTTTAGGAAATAATAGTTTAAAATATGATCATAGCCAGTTGATCTATCAGGTCTATTCCCCTACTCTAAAGCATGCATAACCATGGCCATTCTGATTTCCGGCAGCAAAAACCTCTTATCAATTATAACCAGTTCTCACAATGTATCGATACAATAATCAAATCAATTTAGAAAATACACTGAAATCCAATCCAATGAAACAATGAAACGTGTATTGTTTAGAATGCTGGAAAATGCATAAGCATAAGATTTTCTTTTCATGATTCATTTACTGCATCTTTCTTTTATGATACTGATACTATGGAACGTTCCAGTACGATGCTGCTCAAGTGCAAAGAAATGAAAATAGTAAACTAATGGTAAGTGAAAATGTGGAATTGTTAGAAAGCAGAGAAACCACATGAAATTTAACGTTGATGAGTCGTGTGAAATGAACAATTTAATTTGTAGCAAGATTGAGATCGGAAATATACACACAAAACTTCACTAAAAAGGTATATTTACCCAGAATGATCATTTCAACGGGTCTTCCCGCCATCATCAGCTGATTCCGGAATCAGCTGATGATGGCGGGAAGACCCGTTGAAATGATCATTCTGGGTAAATATACCTTTTTAGTGAAGTTTTGTGTGTATATTTCCGATCTCAATCTTGCTACAGATTTGAACACTTCACTGTAAATTTCCATCTAATATTTATATTGAAATTTAATTTGTGTTGTATTGTTTTCTGTCATTTTCATTTATAATTTGAATATGGTATATAGTAGGTTCAATGTCATATGTAATTTTTTTTTTCTGATTACAAGTCTATTCCACTTTAATATTATGAAAATAAGGAAGTTTATTATTTCTCTGTGGGGTTAATTTCTTTTTTCCTTATACTATGGAGTTAAAAAGGCAGGTGTAGCATAAATTTAGAGACAACTTACATTCGGGTAAATATGGTATATCAGAATACTTTTATTACTAAATTCTATGATGTAAAAATTTAATAATCCTTTTTTTTTTTTAATTACTTGCCTGACGTATAATAACTTTTTGAGGACTCATGAGAGGTTT
Organism: Ectobius pallidus; assembly: GCA_964059195.1. Classification (NCBI taxonomy): domain Eukaryota; kingdom Metazoa; phylum Arthropoda; class Insecta; order Blattodea; family Ectobiidae; genus Ectobius; species Ectobius pallidus. The sequence continues at coordinate 103,052,475 of CAXKWD010000006.1, read as the reverse complement.
CATTGTTGAACTAACAGCTCCACCAATGTTTCCAGCAGAAGATAATGAAGCTGTAGACTTCAACTGTGTTATACCACTCGCAGGGGCAGGTAAAATCTTGGTGGGAGACTTCACTGAAGAAGAAGACTGCATCATTGTGATTTTAGCAGGTGACTTCACAGGAGAGGACACAAGCTTGTTAACAATAATGCTCTGGAAAAATAAACAGAAGTTATTGTCAATGTAAGTATTAAAGAAAATTAATGAAGCCACTGTGCTGTGTTGTGAGTTTAATATGGATTACCCATGCATATCCAGGAAATTGGATATTTAGCTAACATGTACGTATATACTGATTTATAGCAATAGCATTTGTACACAATATAAATAGGATGCTCCATTTTTATATATTATACTCAATTATATGTACACAAATCTCAAAACAAAGTAATGATGAAATAATGGTAGTTAAAACCTTCCACCATTGATTCATTGCCAATAATTACTCAGTTTAATGTAGTTAATTTATTTTGTTTATTTATAGTTCACGGTGTTCAGTTATCATTAAAGCATCTGGATTTTATCTAATTACATGTTCTATTACTTGATATAATAAAAATGATCAAAGCAACAGTATTCCCTGTTAGTGCTGTATGCCAGTGAATCTTGAACGAAATTATTAAAGGCATCATGGACAGAAAGAAGAACTAAGATATCTATTATAAAAGAAATTAAACTAGATATGATTCATGAAGCACTAATTGTGAAACAGAAATTAAAATATTTTGGACATGTAATGAGAAAAATTTTAAGTCAAGAAAGAGGATGAAGAAGAAGAAGAAGAAGAAGAAGAAGAAGAAGAAGAAGAAGAAGAAGAAGAAGGCAAACAGATATGTACAATGTCACCAATCTCAAGTGGGAAGAAGTGTTAATTAAACAGGTCAAAGACAGAGCAGAATGGAGGAAGGTAATGGCAAGAAGGTCCATACTTAGGAAAAGACAGTTTGAACAAAAATGGCTGGCAACTCTCTGCCTAGAAAATCCTTATTGGATCACCAGGGATTGCATGCAATCTGATGGACATACAACAGCATTATTTGATATTATGTAGTAAAGACGAAAACACAAATATTGACAAATTAGGCTAAAAATATTCTTGTTTTGAAGTTATAAGTTACATTATGTTGATGTATTTCAAATATTTTAAATATTTTGAAGTACAGTGAGTCCCACACTAGAACGCTAGAGTTGGCCAATGACGTATGCTGAATTGAGAGTTCAGGGTGTAAATAATATTTAATGTGATTCTAAACGAAAAATTTCAAAAGGGAATAATATACTTCATTGCATAAACAAATTATAACCTTGTACAATGGAATCAATGTAAATCACTACTAACTTAAAACCTGCATTGAACGAAAATCTCTTCTGCACAGGTGGCATCGCGCAAATTTTAACAACTGAATTGATAATCAGAAAAACATTTTTAATCAGATTAATCGTCAGCAGAACTACAGATCTGTGATATCTTGACAATCGCAAAATCCATGTCAAATTGGCTGGCTCTGGGATCTGAACCTGGGACCTCCAGAATATGAGTTCAAGACGTTATCATTTTGGCAATCTCGCTAGTTTAACAGTCTAATTTGATAACAGTATGAGAAGAAATAGTGTTATTTGTCAAAGCTAAAAGTATTGTAACTTGAAATTCTTAAAATATGTCAACATTTCAGAAGATTCAATAGCAAAGAACTCCCCTAATTATTTAACAGTAATATACCTTCTGTAGGTCTATATAACAGTATTGCTGTAGTACTCAATTTAAACTTGATCAACGAAATAAATGAACATCTGACTGCATTGGAGTCAAAGCCCTCATGATTAGAAATCGGCATTGTAGTATAGATATGATTTTAAAAAACATGTGAACTTTAACTAGTCATTACTTTGGTACTAGTCAACCAATTTGGTCCAAAATAAACAGGTTTCTTGCCATGGACATTATAAATGCGTATATACCAAGTTTCATGAAAATCCGATAAAGCGTATTTGAGTTATCGCGCCTTTCTGTTATATTACCATAAGAAGGCACTAAATTGGACATTATTCCGGCCAACCGATTTGGTCCAATATCAATAAACATCTTCCCATGGACATTATAAATGCATACACCAAGTTTCATGAAAATCGGATAAAGCGTATCTGAGTTATCGCGCCTTTAAAATAGACACTAAATTGGGTTTTACTCTGGTACTGGTCAACCAATTTGGTCCAATATCAACAGGCTTCTTCCCATGAACATTATAAATGCATATACCAAGATTCATAAGAATACTATAAAGTGTATTTGAGTTATCGTGCATACAGACACACGGACAGATGGACAGACAGACATTTCTCCGTCCCCCACACAATCTCATAAGTACCATATTGGCACTTAATAAAATGAGTGATGGCTAGAGTAATATTATTCACAACAACATCTGAGCTGAGTCTGAGACAGCTAGTCTGACAGCAAGAATCGATTTCATACATCTCTAACATGGACGACATCCAACCAGTAGGCCTATGTGGTGTTGTAGACCCCAGCAAGAATTCCAATCGTCACTAGTTTTCACAACTAGACTACTCTCTCGAATTTCCTCAAGATGTTAGGTTTATAGCAATCCCACTATTGCAGAAATCTCGTGAAAAATTTCTTTGACTCGAGCATGACTCTTGTGTTGCAGGGTAGAGTGCCTTAGACTACGCAACACTATAGATTAAAATCCCTCAGAATAAGGTTGCAATATGAATGAAAAAAACGTTAACTAGGTACTTACTTGTTTGTTGGGCGAAGATGGTAAAATTTGTTGCAATTTTGTCGGAGAAATCAGCCCCAGTTGCTGAGCCTGGGCTAATGTAATTGCTTTGGTTGGGCTTCCAAGCAACGAGACAGTGTTTTGACCCGAAGCACTAGTTATGATCTTTACTGGTTGTCCACTTGTAAATGCTTCTGATTGTGAAGTAGTCAACATGACAGGCTGTCCTTGTCCTTGTTGGTTACCAGTAATAATAACTTTTGCAAAAACCTTCAACAAATAAAGCAGAACAAAATATAATAGGCCTAGACGTTTCATTTCAGACAAAAGAAGGAAACAGTTAAGAAAACATATGCCCATATTAATAAGCAGGGCCCGGATTTTGATGACATGTAATTTTTTAAATGGGATATAGTAGATGTTACCCACTAGATGTTCATGGATGTTATGAATCCTAGATTATAAAAATTGTAATTTTCAGGGTCATTCTTACCCATTTTCTTGTTTTTAGGTCATTTATAGAATTCAGTGTCATTATTTGGCTGTTTTAAGATTCTTCTTTCCACATTTCACATTTTTTTGTAATTATTTTTCATTAAAGTCATTATTTTCTCATTTTTTGTTGTTTCTTTAAGGTATTTTATTCACTAAGTAAATTTTCTTTTATCATTTTTTAAATTATATAGAGTTTTTGTCCATTTACTTACATTTAACATTATCACAACTGTGTGACTTGAGGCTTTCTCGGGCTTCCGACCGGGTGAGTTGGAGGTTTGGTTCCAAGCTTTCGGCAGCAATCTCTGCTGCCATCTTCTGGGAGAAGTGAGAGAGTGGATTCATTGAATGGAGAGTTCTGATTGGTCGGGAAGGAAAAATAGAATTTAATAATGTTGAATGTGGAATCGGTCCTTATGAGGATCAATAATTTATTGGGGAGATAGAGTTGCCAATATTGGCTTCCAGGTCTGGCTAAGTTGTAGTTGTTGTAGGCCATCCCTATTGAAGTTTCGGCTTTGGATTTGGATTTCCAACAATGCGGTCCCCATTGTTGCAGAGGCCTTGGAAATCCAAATCTAAAGCAGAAACTTCAATAGGGATGGCAGTCTACAACTTCGCCAGGCCTGGAAGCCAATACTGGCAACTCTATCTCCCCAATAAATTATTGGTCCTCATAAGGACCGATTCCATATTCAACATTATTAAATTCTATTTTTCCTTCCCGACCAATCAGAACTCTCCATTCAATGAATCCACTCTCTAATTTTCCTATTGGCCCACCACCCATTCTAATATATCCAGTCTTTTCCTATATAAGAACAGCTTTTCCCCATCCAGCTCTCTCCTCCCAGAAGATGGCAACAGAGATTGCTGGCGAAAGCTTGGAACCAAACCTCCAACTCACCTGGTTGGAAGCCCGAGAAACAATAATATATTATTAGAACTGTATATATATCTGTATCTGGTACCCTATGATCCCCAGGTGGGGCGAAGGGGCCTCCAAGCGGAGGTTTCATTACCTATACTAATTTTGATATGCTTATTTTCCGAGAGAGGGTAGAGGGACAGGTGAGAACTGTATATAAGCATACATAAATAGATCTTGTTATTACTTTAATTGGGATACAGAAAGATGGTGTTTGCTGTTTGCATTTAACCATATGTACCAACTAATTATAAGCCTCTATAACTGGGTCAACTACATAAATGTAGAATAGACACAAATCTGATGAATAAACTACTATTTTCATAAAATTTTTTGGGGAGTGTTTTTTTTTAATTATTATTTTTTTTATTTCATTTCTGAGTCATTTTAACTCATTTTAAGTATTTTTAGGTCATCAAAATCCGTGCCCTGTTAATAAGCAATGTTAATCAAACCCTTGCCCTGAAAAACAATTTATCTGACATTCTAAAAGTTTTGAGAAACATTAAAAAGTATTGAAATATGTGCTTTACCTTTTTTTAAATATAAATCCAGTGGATGGCAGACTTCTCCTCAACTCATGACGTTTCAACCTGTACCCCCAGGTCTTCATCCGGTGAATAAAGACACCATGTTGAATATATGGGTTTTTCCCGCTGGTAGATGTCCCTACTGTGTTCTAGGTGTTGGTACGACAACTCCGTATCGCCGTGTTTACAAGGATGGTTAGGTGTTGGTACGACAACCCCCTATCGTTGTGTTTACAAGGATGGTTACTTCTGTTAAAAAGAACAGAAGTAACCATCTTTGTAAATACAACGATATGGGGTTGTCATACCAACACCTAGAGCACAGCAGGGACAACTACAAGCGGAAAGAACCCATATATTCAACATGGCACCTTGATGTTATTCAGTATTCACCTGAAGACCTGGGGGTACAGGTTGAAACACTGTGAGTTGAGGAGAAGTCTGCCTTCCACTGGATATAATAATAAAATTAAAATTAATTAAAAAAAAAAAAAAAAAAAAAAAAAAAAAAAAAAAAAAAAGTACTAATAATAATAATAAAGATATAAATAAATTAAAAAAGAAGTAAAGCACATATTTCGATACTATATGCAGTGGAAAGTTTGGGACCTTATCTTTAACATGTTAAAACATTAAAAAGAATGCGTTATATCACTTAAGACATTGTTTTTGAAGGAAAACAAATATATTGCAGGTATACACAGCTCATACAAGTAAGAATCAGCCTGAAAAATTTTTTGCCATAGCCGGGATTTGAACCACGGATCTTCAGCTTAACGCGCTGATGCTCTTGCCAACTGAGCTACCATGACAAACTCCCGATATGACACTAAATTCTTCAACTGATTCAGAAGTCAAGGCAAACCAACGGGGGTTTCTCTTCCTTCGAGAACACAACACCCAATGGCGACCTACACTTTGTAGATACTGTAAAGCCTAGTTATTATTATTATTTAAATACTATTAATTAAGTACTTGTATTAATTCCCTAGACATGGGTTTAATGTCTATTTCCATCATTTCCACTTAATTTATACACAGCTCTTCCGTCAAAACCCCAGCTTCCAATTTTTTTATCAGATACATTGTTTTTCAGGGAAAGTGTTCTTCATATCAATCTAATTCTGCTACATCTGAACAGGCTACATTTTGTACTGAGAACACCACACAAGGTATTCTCTAAGGACACATGTCCTTAACTAATTATAAGCCTATATAGCTGAGTCAACTATATAAATGTAGAATACACACAAATCTGACGAATACGTATTGAATGAATCTACAGTGCGTTTCATGAAAGAGTTGGCTCCAAAATCCTTGCTGGAATCTAAAGGAACCAGATTTTCGATGCCCAGATTTTTTAATGGTAATTCTGCACATTATTGGCATTATGACATAGCCTACAGCAATTTTAGGGTAGCCAAATGCAGTTTTATACACTCAAAGATAGTAGGATTACTATCAGAAACTGTTAATTCAAGTGGTACCATTTGAAAAGAATTCAAACAATCAATATTAGGCTATTCATCTCATCTGGTATTCTCAGTCTACCATCTATATATATATATTTTACAGTGTTTGTTATATGTGAAGATCAATTCTGCAAACTTTAAAACTTATTCTGATGTACATAACCTTTGGCACCAGAAATTGCAATAACATTTTACAGAATCAGTGCTTCTTTGCAACAACCAAACATAATTTTAGGTACATGTCAGTGAAAATGTTTAATTCTCTTCCAGTTGCTACTAGAAATTTAACTTTTTAACACTTTAAAGGCTTAGTACTGATGAAATTAAAACAAATCTGCTTGAGGCAGCCAAAAACTTTAAATAATCTTTCAGAACCAACTATTTAGCCTACTTGACACATTGCACTTTATATTTTATTGTTTTTGTAGTGTTGTAATGTTTTTTGATCCTCAATTTCTTTGTATTCTTTGTATTGTATGTATTTCTGGTATTATTCTTGCACCATTGTACCTTAATAGTTTAAGTTATGAACATGTAACTTATATTTTTGTACCCAAAAATTATGTATCGTATACCACATAATTATGGCCAACTGGATAAATAAATAATAAATATGAAATATGAATTAGATCTACTGTAGATACAATATCAGATTTTTGTAACTTATTGCAGGGCACATCATTTCAAGTATGAAGGCAGCAGCCAAATTAAGAATATTAGTAGCTCCATTACTGTACATAATAATAGCCTACAGCATTATGGCCTTTTTGGGAATTATGATGAGCTTCCCTTCTTCTCTTTGTTATTTAAAAATATTACATCATATAATCATGTTAAATATGCAATATTAAATAAATAAATAAACGAACAAATTAATTGAACTACCAGTATCTCCCTATTTAAAAAATACCAAATACTAATTTGTATCTTTTGCATTGCACAAACTAGCCTAATTTATAATCAACTGCCAAAACAAACTAAATATTTTCAAACTAACTTATTTCAACTGACTGTAAGCTTTAATTGCTGAAAGAAACACACAAAACTACATTCCTCGTAGGAGACAGAGCAATAATTGGTCAAAACACAGGAAACCCAAGCCAATGGTACTTGTGTAGAAAATTCAAATTATATTGGTAACTTCCGGGTATTTCTGAACGCTTCCCAATAAACATGAATATTCAGTCAACTTGTTAATGTCAAAATGCCTGTGGAAATATCTACTATTATCTGATTTTTTGTTGTGGAAACTAAAATAATAAAACTAAATAAAACAGCAGTCTTTCAAAATTGAATCGTGTCACTCACTTCAGAATTCTGGTCGCCAATGAGGATCTGGCAACAGGAAATTCCACACCCTGAATTAGGCTATTACAGTCGAACCACCGAAGATTGATACAACCTGCATTAAACAATATATTTCCATGGTCCTGGCAAATTTCCTATCTTAATAACATTACATGACCGCCGGCATGGTCTTGTGGTTAGCGTCACTGACTACAGATCCGTCGGCCCGGGTTCGATCCCCGGTACCTCCTCGGATTTTTCTGAGGTAGGGAGGTCAGCCTCGTGATTCAAACTGAGGAGCTACTTGATAGAGAAGTAGCGGCTCCGGTCATGGAAACAACCATTAACGACCATGGGTGTCGGCATGCTGACCACATGCCCCCCAATCCTGCCATCTGCCTATAGGTAGATGACGCAGTGGTCGGGTGGTAGGCCTTGTCCCTTCGGGGATGTCGCACCACGGAGTTTAGAGTTTTAATAACATTACATGTCATGCATTAAAGCGATTAAGATATTTCATAAGCACACTTTTACAACGATAGGTATTTTGAAGTGAAATTAGTTCTGCAGGTGGTAAATTTGTCCTTAGAGGATGTAGAACAAAGTCACTGATCAGTAATTACATACCTCACTGTGTTTACAAAAACAAACGACTTTTTCACTTGCTAGTTCGATACAAGAAGAATGTGCAATTAAAATATGATGCTGAGCAAATGGTTTAACTTTTGACTAAGTCATGTAGCAACTCTGTTTTGCCTTTCTTTGCTTTCTTTATTCCCTCTCTCCACCCGTGATGAGACTGAACTTTCTTATGACATACGACAGGTGATGTTAGACTGCTAACCAGAAATTGTGATGCAGATTGACTACAGTACACTTTAGTCAGATTCCCAATGTTATATTAGATAGATAAGTAATAATGACTTATGTGTGAGTACTAGTAAGAGAAGGCTGTTTTCATTAGCCCAACTGCGCAGTTCTCACTTGTCTTGGATAGCTCTGCTAAAAGCAATTAAGTCGTAACTTATCTTCAAGTGCAGTATTCGCACGAACAGTGAAGATCTGTGGACGATGTTTTTAGCGAGAGAGGAGTAATCCCTTCGTAATAATTTTAAACTAAGGCCATTAGTTCATTTGATGCTTAAGAAATAATTCTTCTAACGTACGGATGCAGAGAGTTGTCATGCTGTGATCTAGGAAGAAAACAGTAGTCTAATCTCCGATCTTATATAGCCTTCGCTATAATGTAATTATTCGGCCCTTAAAAGTAACTTGATTATGTAACTGCGTGCACTAGGTGACTACCGAGAATAACCAACTATAAATTATCCAAGTGTATATAGGAATATAGCATTATGCTATCTAGGGCCAGTACTAAGTATATTAGGATGTATGCACAGTACATAGTGAAAATAAAAGAAATCTTATGTGTAGGATGCACGCCCGCAATATCTGACGATCTGCTTATCATTACAAAGGATTACACCGACATCAACATGTACTCAGTGTATTGTATGTAGTAACAGTGTAAGCAGTGACACCAAATAAACCTACCAATTTGTATTTTCCCTACATGACATACAGTGATTTCGTTGTCGAAACCCCAG